>KZ062163.1:113456-129696 GCA_002091835.1 Anopheles maculatus | reverse complement strand
CCATTGCACCAAACCATCCATTTCAATGATCCTGTATCGAAGCTCAATCCCGGCGTAAACCATTTCGGGACGAAGTTTTGCGGACATCGTCCAACACTTGTCATCGGTTTTGGGGCATTTCGACGATGCAGTCACCGGGACGGCAAAATGAACTCCCGTGGGCAGTAAAACGAGGGTTAATTACGGTTGTTCACTGTGGACCGAGGGACACTCCCGTTTCGACACTGCCGGTGCGGTTAGTGAGCGCACGGGTACGGTGATAATGAGCTCCCTTTCCGTTTTTTCCGAGTTCCGTCCGAACCCTTCCAACCATAATTGATTGCAGGCGGCGCGCAACTGTCCGTGCTTTATAGCGCACATTACCGAGGGGGGGCCGAGCTGAAACGATAAACCACAAACCGAACCTACAGGACATCGATACGATTATTGACATAATCTGTATCCCTGGAAAGCTATTTGCGATGAAAAAGCTGGATACGTGGAAGAAGTACTTTATCGTTGCGTACCGGGGACGGTGATGATTCTCTTTTAAATTCATTAGTTAAAAGAGATATTTGTAGTATTTTTGAATTGCTTTTCTTAAGTATGTTGAGGTGATGTGAATTTTTTAATAAGGATAACAAGCAGAAATGTTGAAAGGGATGATGCGAAACGGACGTGAAAGCCAATTGCATACTTTGCAACACAAACAACGGACAACCCCTGGTGGTATGCAACTTGTTGTTTAAACACCGAAATATTTATATAGAACTATAAATTTTATTTCGTGTTGCATGAAAATTAAAATCCTTCTTCTAAAAATTAAAGCTCCATTAGTGCGATTAAAATGTATCTGGGTTTGGCACACTTGGAGCCATTGTTTTGTGCTGAAACCGACTGTTGGCAATAAACAATTTCCGAAACCGTCTTTTATACGACCTCTTCCAATGCCAACGTGCCATAGCAACCGTCACACCTAACCGGCCGGAATGCTTTGTATGGATGCGCATAAGTATGCAGTATCACGGCAAGAACTGTACCGTAAAATACTTGTAAGACATGCAACGGACATTTGGTCGTCGCCTGACGTAGGATGCATTTTCCCCGAAACCAAACACAATCGACAGGTGGAACATTCGTGTGGCAGAGATCCACCACTCCGTCAGCCACGCTTGCGGTTCGTGCAAACAACGAGAATCGACAACCGGAGCATTCGAAGGATGAAATTAGATTTTCCAAGATCGTGTGCATAGTCGCCGGGTGCCGCATTAGCGTGGGACGGTATCGTTTGCCAAATGTCGGTAGCCGGGAACTCGACGTCGTCTGTCGAGTTGCGTTGGGCTGTTTGGTCGCCCGGGCACAAAAGGGAACCGCAAGCGCAAATGAAATGCAAACCGGTGAAAAGTTAAT
Source organism: Anopheles maculatus (assembly GCA_002091835.1). NCBI lineage: Eukaryota > Metazoa > Arthropoda > Insecta > Diptera > Culicidae > Anopheles > Anopheles maculatus. Next base: position 128,307 of record KZ062163.1, on the reverse strand, counting down.
TTCTGACGCTGTTTTTCCACGCTCGCTCTCCACGGGCGATAGTGGATGGTGGTTGACCGTGGTAATGATGCTCGAGCTGAAGTCCCGATGCATTCGTGTAACGCAGCAAAGGGCTGAGGCCAGCAGTAAAGTATACTCGATTAGTGATGAAGTGATGAAGCGAAGCAGATCAAAAGAAGAGACATCCAGAACGGGGCACCGAGTTGAGAAACAGAAATGAGCTCCGGCAAGTTGTCGCTTGTTGTGTAGCAGGGGGTGCTGGTAGCGTCCGCACGGCACTGGACGTTGACGAGCGAAATCAAGTTTAATTAACTTGGCAAATAGAAAATGAAGTGTAAAAATGCTTCCTTTTTATAGTTAATTAAAATGCGAGAAACGATAAGTTTAAGCGCGGCGCGTGGTGAGCCCGGGGCGGGGGAGCGTCCTGTGTCGGGCAAGAAAGTCGGCCGTAGAACGATGAAGCACGGTGGCATTGCGCTAGCTCTGTACAGTGTGTCGCCGTAGGCATCCCGCTGGGTACTCGCCGGCCGCAGCAAACAAACAGTGACTGATGATTGTGGTCAGTCCATTAGGTTGGCTGCTGTTGGTTTGAGTGGTCGCTGGTCCGTGCGGTATGGATGGCTTAAGTAAGTTTGAAACCGTGAACGGGCACGTGCCCGTTCGCCTGGTTCCCACAGACGGTGTTCCGTCTGAACCTTTGCGCTCATTAGGCGGTTGGGCGCTCTGGGTTTTGTTGTGGTATTGTGAGTTTTATCGGTAATGAGCTGAAGCGGCGGTTTGGGTAACGTTTGACGAGAGAGTTCGGCGAAGGTCCAAATGAGTTCACTTAGCAACAATGAAATGAATTGGTGATGATGAAGCTTTATGCTGGTTGTTGTTTCGCTGACGGTGTTTCTTTGGGTCGCAGCTGGAAAGGAATCATTCTGTAGAGCATTGTCGTATTTAAAGCAAGTTCTGGAGCTTGCTGATTGTTTATTAGGCATTATACGAACGAAAAGAGACGGTTCCTGGGAAGATAATTAGGTGTTATGTTGTTTATTAGCTGATAATTGATTATTGTAGCCTCAGTTTTTGAATATAGATAAAGAAGAAAATTCATTTTGGAAGGCTTTCATGTCAGTCTGATACTGAGAATACACATTCCTGAAGTTCTGTTGCCCTTATCGGATGAAAATCAATTTGTTCTTCGAATTGCATACGTTTAGGAGCAGTAGGGGAATCACAGAAATTTGTTTAATACATACCTTTTGTGTTTAAATTTTTAATAATAATTCATTCAGTATGCATTACATATCTGACAGCCTGTCAAGCTTAAAACATTGTTTGAAATGAAGCTACAATATATTATGTTTGCATACTGTTAGGCGTAATTATCGACTACAAAAAACAAACAATTTCTATCAACCTTGGATTAACAAGCAATTGTTTTCTTTAATAAACACATTTAATAAACTCTCTTGAAGCAAAATAAGAGAAATGCTTACGCTGTTTCGGTTAGGTAAGTATGGAAAAGTGTTAAAGTTCTTAATTACCATAATCACTTCTGTGGTGAACTCAATATCTCATGACTGACAAACATGTTTGTTTGTATAGAGCCGTACGTATCATTTGTTTGTTGAATAATGAAAACATAACCAAATGGTATAAATAATTCATTGGATCAGGGTTTCATTGAACATGGTTCAGGACTTGCTGCTTGTTGATCGTGCCCGGTAGTAGAAGCTAATGAAGCTATAGTGCAGGACTTATTTTATTTGTCCTGTGCTGTTATATTGATCACAGTGTTATAGTGGTGGAATGGAAACAGTATTTTATGTTTATTTGGTTACAATACAACTGCTACAACCTCTCAAGTCAGTGTGTGGATTTCAATGGTTTCGTAACGTTGTGGTTATGCCAGTACGAGAGTTTACTCTTGCTGTATTCAATGTGGAACTGCATCAGCAGCACAACAAAGTTGGAGATGGCTGCCACCATCTAGAAAGAAGTTTTAATTTAGAGCAACCTTTACTACCAGCGCAGACAGCGAACCGTCGATTTACCCCCGTAAGCAGTTCAAAATCCATTGTAAACAATCCAGCAATGTTGATTTGCAGCATCGAATGGTTGAGCGACAGTAGGAACGCCTTAATCGTCTGGTGAAAATATTTATCCTGTCCGGGAATTAACGAGAGCCGATGCACAGCAGATTTGATCCTTTGGCTCTGGTGAAGTGGATTGAAAGCGGCACGTGTATTGCGTCGAGTATTATTTGCCGCCAGAGGAATGCAAAGAACACAGCATTTAATAACATACCTGTTCAGAAATAGCGTAGCAGTTCGCAATCAACTGTGCCGTATCCAAGCCGTACACCAGTATCATCATCGTGCCCATGGCTTCCAGCTCGAACGGGCTAGGGTTCCCCATCGAGAGTGTGTAAAAGTGTGTAAATTGATAGAAGAACTTAAAGGAAGTAAAGTAGAGAGAACCATTAAATGTTAGCTGCAGCTTCAGAAGACGGTGGGCATGTTTCCTCCGGAGTATATGAACCTTGGACATGAGCTCCTGGAACAGAATTAACAAATACAGCGCTACCGTCAGTGAGTATTGTTGCAGGATCGTCTGCAAGGTGCCGGCACACTGTTGATACTGCTCGAGCAGGTGCTGCAGATGGTGGGCAGCCGGAAGCAGTTCGGCCACGGAGGCCGGCAGCTGGTTCGTAGTGTGCCGTATGCAGATGGTCCACAGGTTGGCGAGTTTGTCGTTGATTTCCCCGAGCGTCAATCGCTGTACAAACAGCAGGGCGTAAAAGTTGTTCACGTGTGCTATGTTGGGAATGAGGCTGACCATAAAGAGTATCGCATGGACAATGTTGAATTCCGCCGGTTCCATCAGCGTGAGGTAGACGAACGTATGGAGCGCATAGACGGCGCACGGAAGCAGCACGAGTTGGGCGAGAAGTTGCACTTGTGCGAAGCGCCCTACACTGTCGAGCCGTGCGAAGGTACGTGCGTTCGCTAGCAGGTCGGTAAGAAGCCGACGATAGGTTCCGAGAAAGCGCAATTGTTGCACGGCGATCAGAACACAGTTACCGTTCAGGACCAAGTTTTCCACCGTATGTATGATGTCCTGCATGCCCACCTTGGGGATCTTCATGCGCTCGGGCAACCGGCCGAGCTTGTACTGTACGCCGGCGAACAGTAGCAGCAGCACGGTCGCGGCGGGTACGCACGGTTTGCAGGGCACGAAGCGTCTTCGGCGGAAGTTGTAACGGAACGGTACGAGCCCGGTGGCGTAGCTGAGCAGCAGGTTGAAGTGGATGCAAAACAGCAATACCATGTTGGGACGCTTTGCGTTTGTTGTACTGCACCGAGCACAACTTACTCCGGACTGTTTGCGTTCCGGGGAGGGGTTATTTGGTTCGCCCGCTCGAAGTGATGACAGTGTGACCGTACCTGGCTCGCACGGTAACTCAATTAATGGTGCTGTTTTGCTGATAATGCTTTGATGAACCATTTTTATCATTCACTTTCCGATTGAATAAAACATTATGCTGCGGGTGATTGAGAAAGGAATTACTATCGGTTTATACAATAATACCTGCAGAATATTATTAATGATGTACCCGTGTGCCACATTAATCATTGCACGCCGGGCAGGTCCACAGCGCTCAGGATGTAGATAAACGATGGAGTGCGATGGTGGCGATGGTAGCGGAATGATTAATACACATGTTAGGCGAGAAGAACGATTGTAAGTGTATTAATGAGCAATCGTGCGGGTCAATTTAGGATGTGTCAGTGTGAATGTCGTTTTGAAGTTATTTATTTTATTCGTATTATTAAAACTGGAGAATTAAATAATTTAGTATTGCCACAGATTAATGCTAAAGTTATCGCAAAATAAAACTTCATAAATAGTAAAATTTTCTTGTTGTAAAACACATTTGGATGCTTTCTAGATATACGCTCAAATTACCCCCTAAAGTATGCAATTTGGATGATAAAAAGCATGGTGTCGCGCCCGGAGTTCGCAAGAATAAGAAAGGCCGTTTTAAGTTCCTCTGGGGAAGTTTACCTTGATTTATTCTCGCTCATACCCAAAGGTGTACATTTTTGTGCCGCATGCTCTTCTAGCGATTGCTAAGCTAAATATCCCTACCTACTCCTAAAATTATGCAATCTTGTGTTTTATTCCCTGCTACCTATGCTGTCAGCGACATCCCCCCTTCCGTAACTCCTCTAGAAGGTGTTACTAAAATTAAGCTGACAAAGTACATTCATATTACCGTCCTACTCTTATTACAATATTTCCCTATCTTTTCTTATACACTACCTAACTTATTGCCGAAAATGAAACTACTTCTGAGCAACCACGAAATAAATTATGAGACGCTCTTTGACGCACATTTAAATAAAGCTAATAAAACATAATAAGTTAACACATATAAAATAACAGTTACGCGATAAAATTATAAATACACTGGATTGTTAAAAAATAGTTCACATATTAAAATGATTTTCATTAAAAATTATATGCACGGAGCCATTACCCTTTTCTTCGTTTTTTTTTTTTTTTTTTTTTTTTTTTTTTTTTTTTTTTTTTTTTTTTTTTTTTTTTTTTTTTTTTTTTTTTTTTTTTTTTTTTTTTTTACTGACTGAGACTTTAACTAGGACCATATTTTAAAGCAACTTATTATTCTTGAGGTTGTGTGAGTACGTCCATTTTAGACAGTTTTACTACAGGGCGCTTTAATATTGTGTTTCCTGATTTTAGAGTTGCCGATCGTACTTGCCCATCTGATGATTTATGTACTTGTATAATGCGACCTTTCATCCATTTTCCATGTATTTGCTCGTCGGGAAACATCACTATATCTCCCACCTCTAATGGTACAACCTTCCGCAGCCACTTTTCCCGTTTATTCAATAAAGGCAGATATTCTTTAATCCAGCGTGACCAATAATGCTGTGCTACCAACTGAACATCTATTCCCTTTTGCGTTATTGTTCTAATATATGTGACTGCAGCGAAAGCATACTCTGAAGCATCTACGAATGTGTGAAGCTCTCGTGCAATCGGATCGGAATTGTAACAGTAACATCTTTCTAATTTCCATTTGTCTAACTCGTTCAAACGATCCAACCAACTCTGCCATTTCAGTTTTACGTTTGGAGGAATTTCTTCATCCCAGCCAATTTGTAATCGCCATACTTCTTGCATGAGAACCTTTGCTTCTATTGTGTAGTTAGTTAATAAGCCCATTGGATGATAGATCTTCATTGTTTTTGATAGCATTTCACGCTTGTTAACCGTTCTGTTTGGCTCAATTAAATCATTAATTACGAATTTGAGTGTGTCGCCTTTTATGTCCCAATACTGCCCTAGAATTTTTTCAAACGTAGAAATACCTTCACTGATTTTTACTATGGAATTGTTTGATCTTCTGTTGATAGGTATATGTTCCATAAGGTCGGTTGAATTTGAAATAAAATTTCTGATGAAAAAATTGGCCCTTGAATGAATGTTTATAACTTCTTCTTGCCCTAGAATTTTTTCAAACGTAGAAATACCTTCACTGATTTTTACTATGGAATTGTTTGATCTTCTGTTGATAGGTATATGTTCCATAAGGTCGGTTGAATTTGAAATAAAATTTCTGATGAAAAAATTGGCCCTTGAATGAATGTTTATAACTTCTTCTACTAATTTTGTTGCGGTTTCTAATGCCATAAAGCTATCAAGATAATCGTCCACGTAATGGTTTTTAACTATAGCTTCAACAGCATCAGGATATTGTTCTAAAAACTTCTCCGCGTTTTTATTTTTAACATATTGCGCGCATGTGGGCGAACAAGACGATCCAAATATCATGACTTTCATTTCCATGACATGCGGGCTAACGTGGGGTGATTTCCTATAGAGAAATCTTTGCGCAATTCTGTCGTCTGGTCGAATTTCAATGCGGTGAAACATTTCTTGAATGTCGCCAGAGACTGCAATGCAACCTTCTCTAAATCGAAGCAGGATACCGATGAGCAAAGGTACGGCATCAGGTCCTACTAATAACTGAGAATTCAGTGAAATTCCCCCATTTTTGGCTGCGGCATCAAACACGAGCCTAGGTTTAGGATTAATCTTGTTTCTATTTATAATTGCAAAATGTGGTATATAATTTAACTTTGGTTGATGTGCTGTTATGTTTGGAGTGTTAACATATTGAGCATAACCCTTTTCGCAATATGATTCTATTTCATTATGGTACCAATTTTTTAATTCGATATCTCGTTCAAGCCTCCGTTCTAGACCTTGCAATCGTCTTAGAGCTTGAGTGTAGCTTTCTGGCAACATAACGGTATCGGTTTTCCACAATAAGCCTATTTCGTACCCTACCGATGTTGGTTTTAACGTTTCATTCATGATATCAATCGCTCTTTCTTCCTCCTTTGATTTAACCGATTCTATGTTGGGCTGGACACCAAAACTCTCAGTGCTAAAATATTCCCGCATCATATCATCCATTCCTTTCTCTTCTTGTTCATTTGCTTCATTCAACGCGAATAATTTTTCTTCCCTTCTTTTATCTGCCATCCCACCTAATACTGTCCAAGAATTTTTTCAAACGTAGAAATACCTTCACTGATTTTTACTATGGAATTGTTTGATCTTCTGTTGATAGGTATATGTTCCATAAGGTCGGTTGAATTTGAAATAAAATTTCTGATGAAAAAATTGGCCCTTGAATGAATGTTTATAACTTCTTCTACTAATTTTGTTGCGGTTTCTAATGCCATAAAGCTATCAAGATAATCGTCCACGTAATGGTTTTTAACTATAGCTTCAACAGCATCAGGATATTGTTCTAAAAACTTCTCCGCGTTTTTATTTTTAACATATTGCGCGCATGTGGGCGAACAAGACGATCCAAATATCATGACTTTCATTTCCATGACATGCGGGCTAACGTGGGGTGATTTCCTATAGAGAAATCTTTGCGCAATTCTGTCGTCTGGTCGAATTTCAATGCGGTGAAACATTTCTTGAATGTCGCCAGAGACTGCAATGCAACCTTCTCTAAATCGAAGCAGGATACCGATGAGCAAAGGTACGGCATCAGGTCCTACTAATAACTGAGAATTCAGTGAAATTCCCCCATTTTTGGCTGCGGCATCAAACACGAGCCTAGGTTTAGGATTAATCTTGTTTCTATTTATAATTGCAACGGTTGCATCGTACGGTTTCTAATAAATTTTCGTTATCCTTAGCTCTTTGTCATTGCCGGTGGCCGATGGTTGTAGGGTAGTGCCGCTTTATGGATTGATGCGCTTAAGAGTGGACGGTTTTTGGAGCGCCAGTGGTGCGCTGGTGATGGTTTTTATCGAGCGCTGTTGAAGGCGCGTAAGTAGCCTCGTCGACGTTGATGCTTTCGCTGGCCGGTGAAGATGATGAAGATTCATTTGCCGTTTGACCGCAGCCGGATCGAGTGTACGGAAAGGAGGTCACACGTCTAAATCGATCCATTGTTGGAGGATTCTTGAGGTATCGGGTTAGGATGTGCATCGTGCACGTTGGGTAAAACTTCAAGTGTAATATGAAAGTGATGACCGTATCGTACGGCCATCGAAACCAAGCTTTCATCGATGGTTGTCTAAAGTGTTGTTTTTTTTTTCGTGACGTTCTCCCGAGCACTTGAGGATAGAGTGAGCTATTTATTGCACCTAGCGTGTGAGATATCCCGGATGTATGAAGGTCTAGTGGAATTGCTCATATATTGAAGGGGAACCAGGAATCAAAAGCGTACATTGCACAGACGAATGTTGTCGTTAGTTTGAAATAGTTTTATTCTCTTGATTCTCTGAAGTTCATCTGGTTTGGTGTTTATTTTACCTGATTCAATCACAGGTGCCTTCAGGAAGTGTTCTGGAAGGATTTTAATTAATTTTTATTGTTTGTGCAGGATCAGAGACGGAAGACACGATGCAGCAAGCTCAGTAAGGATTCTTCTTACGATGGAAAATAATTATGCAAACGATGGGTCTAAAGTTAGTTTGCGATTTAAATGTCATACCGTTTCATCGCGCATCTAATGGAAGTAACGATCGTATTTTTCTTTTGTCGTTCTCTCGCTCATAGCTAACAAACTGCTCTACCGACAATCACTTTTTATCGCACATCAGCAGTCATTAGGATTCACAGTGAAACAAAAAATCCCCGAGCAGGAAGCCGACGTTGTAAGGATCGCGAATATTGGTCGTAAATCGTGCAGTTACAATTTACTACAGCCGGTGACGCGAGCGGACGGTTAGAAGCGGAGCGAGAATCCGTTTGCTAGCCGCTGTCATTTTGATGCACTCGTTAAGTGGAGCATAAAAATGGCTGACCAGGGGGCCGGGCCAAACGGACCGACCCGTACGTGCTCTGACTTGATACAATTGGTGGTGGGCGCGCGTACGCTTGCCTCCATCGTAAAGCATAGCCACCGATAGTTTGGGGCTTATCACTGAACCGTGAAATAATAAGCCCAGAACCTTCCATTGTGTGTCCATTTCACCGCTGTAGACTCATCCGCACGAAAGGTTTAGCTTGGTGTCTTGGTTCTCTTTCACCCTGTCCTTAATTTGGTACAAATGGGCCGCTCGTCGGACGCTTGCAAAGTCGGGCAGGAAAATAGGAAATGGTTATTTTTTCATATAAATCTTACGTTCGGCGTACGTGGACAAGATTAGAGCGCAAGTGTGCGATCAAGCCTGGCAGGATTGGCGTACTGGGGCGTATAAATCTTGGCAATGGTAAAGGGGCATCATAGAGAGAATTGGCACCGATTAGGAAGGGACAATAGAATGGTTTGAGTTTGATTTGGTCTATTCTGGGGAAGCGAGAATAGGGATCGCGATAAGAGTATTTGAAATATTGTTAAAACAGAAACAAAAGCAGCTAGAAGTGATTCTTTCTTGGGAGTTTTAATAGCTGCATTAAATTGAAGCGATAACAAAACATGGATGTATACTATGTCGCGCCTAAATGTATGCTATGTTTGAATGTTTTAAGCGTTAAAAGAGATTCTACCTTCCAATAATATTAATATTTGTTCTATAAATAGCAGAAAAAGCTATTTTATGGTGAAACGTAAGGCTCTTTTTAAAGTTTTCGATGGTAGCTAAAAAAACTGTTCCTAAAACAATTAAAACAGAAAACGAAACTATTAACTCAAATTGACAGATTTTTCCTGTGTCACTGTACTCGCCCACTCTTCGTAAGACGTTTTTCTCCTGAGGGGAAACCAATTTTATAATTTTCTTATTCCCCAACCCGCACAGGTGAAGTGGTAAAGTGCATTTCTATTGCATTAGGTAGTCCGGTGGCTCCTTCCACAAATCAGGCAAAAAATGTTAACCGGAGAGCACCGTAGTATTGTATTTGCAATGGTTTGGTTTCGGTGCCATGTGTTTCTTTTTCACCTTTTGTGCCTACAATTGCCTGTGGGAAACGTGTCTGCAGTGTAAGAAACCCGTAAGAATGCAGCATTCTTTGCTGGTTGCCTTGCGTTGCCTCTATGTCACCGGATCACCGGCTCGATAGCGAAATAATGCATGTGCAGTTGAGATGGGAGTTTGTTGGGTTTCCGGGCAATTGTTATTTATGGTGCACCAGAAGGCATTTATAAGATTCCGAAACGGAAGTACTTCGGCTGTACCTTGGTGTGTTTTGGACCGGCGCAGGGTTTGGGGTAGGCTTCGCCACATTTTGTCACCGAAAACACAACCAGGAAGCGAGAATAGGGATCGCGATAAGAGTATTTGAAATATTGTTAAAACAGAAACAAAAGCAGCTAGAAGTGATTCTTTCTTGGGAGTTTTAATAGCTGCATTAAATTGAAGCGATAACAAAACATGGATGTATACTATGTCGCGCCTAAATGTATGCTATGTTTGAATGTTTTAAGCGTTAAAAGAGATTCTACCTTCCAATAATATTAATATTTGTTCTATAAATAGCAGAAAAAGCTATTTTATGGTGAAACGTAAGGCTCTTTTTAAAGTTTTCGATGGTAGCTAAAAAAACTGTTCCTAAAACAATTAAAACAGAAAACGAAACTATTAACTCAAATTGACAGATTTTTCCTGTGTCACTGTACTCGCCCACTCTTCGTAAGACGTTTTTCTCCTGAGGGGAAACCAATTTTATAATTTTCTTATTCCCCAACCCGCACAGGTGAAGTGGTAAAGTGCATTTCTATTGCATTAGGTAGTCCGGTGGCTCCTTCCACAAATCAGGCAAAAAATGTTAACCGGAGAGCACCGTAGTATTGTATTTGCAATGGTTTGGTTTCGGTGCCATGTGTTTCTTTTTCACCTTTTGTGCCTACAATTGCCTGTGGGAAACGTGTCTGCAGTGTAAGAAACCCGTAAGAATGCAGCATTCTTTGCTGGTTGCCTTGCGTTGCCTCTATGTCACCGGATCACCGGCTCGAAAGCGAAATAATGCATGTGCAGTTGAGATGGGAGTTTGTTGGGTTTCCGGGCAATTGTTATTTATGGTGCACCAGAAGGCATTTATAAGATTCCGAAACGGAAGTACTTCGGCTGTACCTTGGTGTGTTTTGGACCGGCGCAGGGTTTGCGGTAGGCTTCGCCACATTTTGTCACCGAAAACACAACCATTCCGGAGTAATGGGAGTCTGTGTTTAACCTTTGCAGTGCTGTTGTGTTGGCTGTTATTTAATTCCGTCTGGTTTGTTTATTGAAAAGTTTGCACTTGATTTGACCATTAGCTCAGCGTCGTCCGATATGGAGTGTGCCGCTAACGGTATCACCTGAAGCGATTGCATTCGGACCTTCGAGCACATCTTGACGGTTGCTCGGTTTTCGACAAAAATAAGTTCCACTCTGTTCTAACCAGAGTGCTGGCTCCGGTAATTCGTTCATCATAAAGAAAAAAACTTCCCGCACACAATGTACAACTGAAGGGAAATTGAGTTTACAAACAACGAGTGCGACGATGAAAGCTAGAAAACGGGCAAACATTCCGGTGCATTTCCCTCTCCAAAGCCCGGATAAACAAGCATCGAAACACAATGGACAGGGACCATTTCTTCGCTTTCCTTCAAGTTCAATACATAATACGCTACATTAAGTCCGAGCGGCAGACGAAACACTGCTTTCGTGCTCGTACAACTGCAGTCGTCTTACTTTGGTTTGGACGGAAAAGCGAACAGAAACAGAAGTTCCGGAAAAAAAGTTCGTGAAGCAGTTGCTCAATTTCGTCAATGTAAAATGGGTTTGCACTCGAACACGTCGATAACAGTCGCACTCCCTCGCGCTCCCTTCGAGGATTGTTAGCGAACCCTTTGCTGGAGTTTTCTGTTTCGTACGAGGTTCGTGTCCGTCACCAAAAAGCAGCTTTGTCATACGATGCAATTGGAAATGCATTCCTTGACAGAGTCGTTTGGCTCTGGGACAGTGCGAGATGCGGCAAAGGAGAACTGTCATGCGAACGTTGTTTCGGCATGTTATTATTGTGTGAGCTGTCACCATTAGTATTTCGTTAATGATGCAAGTGTTTGAAACAACAGTACCGAGATCCTTGAGTGTTTCCTCTCAAAAATGGCGTTTTCGGTTCATTTCTTGTTTGAATATCATTTCCTTTCAATTTTACTCTATCAAATCGCCTAAAGGTATGCAATTCGGTAGTGTTTTCCCCCAAAAAACTTTATCATGTAATGTTCGTTTCTTCACGTTCAACGCTTAACCTGCTTGAGCAATCTTGGCTTGTTTGCTAAAAAATTAACAAGATCCCCTTAACCAGCTATATTTTCATGGACTACAGCGTTCCTGTGCGCCTTCAGGCGCCCATCTCTGGCCGTTTCTTACGCTGAAATGAATTCCTCTAATTAGAATCAATTTCTGCTCGTTTCTCTCGAACGGTCAACGGTCAGTGGAGCGCTGCTGTAAGCTTTGCTTTCTGCGAACGTTTCGGCGCGCTTCCCTTAGCATCTACTTGCCCTCGATGAAGAAATTAGTGCTTTGTTGCTGATACCCGTTGACCCGTCGACGCCCGTTCGCCCTTAATGCAGCAGCTGAGACAGAGAGAGAGAGATTAAAGTAAGTGAGCAGAGTGTGTTCAGCGAACGGTGGAACGCACGGACTGCTTGGCGCAACAAGCGGAACGGGGTGAAAAGGATAAACTTTCTTAATTATAATCTAATTCCTTTATTAGGTGATGCCTTGCGTCTTGAGCTCGTTATTTGCGTCCTGTGTTTTTGCGTCGTCGGTGTGTCTGCCCGCTGACAGGAAACATGCTCGAGATGAAACATTACGCTTCGGCGGTGTGCGGCGCGCCTGCCGTATGCTTTTCGTGACACATCCCGGGGCAGGGCATGTGTGCGTCGAAGCCAGTCTCAAGGACTGGCGGATGGAATGTAGCTAACTTTCGAGCGAAACCATTCTCGAAACGTTGTTGTGCTGTTGCGGCTTGAAGGTGGCGCTTGGACGTGCTTATACTTTTATGCCTCCGTCCAGAAACGAACCTTCCATTGTGTGTCCATTTCACCGCTGTAGACTCATCCGCACGAAAGGTTTAGCTTGGTGTCTTGGTTCTCTTTCACCCTGTCCTTAATTTGGTACAAATGGGCCGCTCGTCGGACGCTTGCAAAGTCGGGCAGGAAAATAGGAAATGGTTATTTTTTCATATAATCACCTCGAACCGACCATTCATCATTGTTTCGTCACTGATGTTGCAAAGTTGCCCGTTCTTTCACACGCAGCTCAGCTCGCGAAGGAAACCGTCGTAACGAGCGACACCTACGAGCCACAGACACAACAGGCACCCCGTTTCGGGCACATTGTTGGCCGCGCTATAATAAAGTTATCTTTACCCACGGGCGTCGAGCTGGGGGCGAGCGTAGTAGTGTTCGGTTTGGGAGGAGAAGAAAAAAAAAAACACATCGGCAAAGGCACGTCGATGTTGGCCACCGCACGCTTTCGGGTGTGAATGCGGATGCTAATAAATTATTCATTCAACGTACTCATCACCGGTTGTCATACGTTTCGGTGTACGGGTCCAGCGGGCGCGCGCTAGCACGAAAATGCGCTAAGCTTTCGAAAATCTATTATTTCACTTTCACCGCCCTCGGATCGGCGGTGGTGTGGCATCGGTGATGATAGAAAAGTTGTCGCTCGTGGACGTATGGGAAAGGCGTCCCGAAAAACGAAACCGAAAAATGTACGCCATGCTTTAAGAGCAGGAGCTTAAAGTGTGGATTTTCGGATGATTTTTTTAGTTTTGCTTGTAATAAATAAAACTTGTGTAAGCCATGAAGTTTGGAGCGAGAAAAGGGGAGTTGTGTAAATGTAAAAATCTGTTTAAATTTCGTTTCTAACGGTGTAGCTGTTTGAATTGAAAATATTCGCCTAAAGGTATGCAATTCGCTGAATGATGTAGTTTGCAGGAGCAAATAAAAAATAAACAAATAAAGTTTATACAAAAGAATAAACCAAAACTCAACAAAAGAAGGGTCACCATCATACCACATGCCAACCCCCCCCGCCCGAGACGGATCTCTATCATTCGACAAATATCGCGAGTGCAAAGTAATTACCGTCACAGCGCCATTTTAGCACCGCTGCTGAATTGTGCCCAAAAGCTTTCACCGCTGAAAACTTAATCGAGTTGGACGAGTTTCGGAGCTGCCGGATAAGAATTTAAGCTCCCATTATTTGTAATAAGAAACACCTTGAGGCGGTTTTTCGGCCGGAGTTTTTCGCCAAGGCAAAGATTGTGCTGCATCCGGGCCGGGAACGTTATCCTTCGGCCGGGAACGTTCGGTGGTGCGGCGTCCCAATGACTTAGCAGGCATCTTTTGCCGAATCGTCAGCCCGGGCGGGCCGTTATTGCACCCCGAATGACTGAGCAGTAGCGCACAGTGGTACTGGCGTGCTCGTTTCCTTGTTTTTAAAACGCGCAGCTTTCAGCTGCAAGCGAACGATCGTGCAGAATGCGGGGCAGGCTGTTGTACGAAAGATTCGGGGCTATGGGAGGATTCATTAAAAGTTTCCCTTGCCGTAAGGTGGAAACGCGCGAGTGAACGAACGAGCGAAAGAGAGCGAATCGTTCCGCTGCACTTTAACGAGTTCCGCATGATGGAACAGGCTGCGTCAACTGGGCTGGTTGAAAATGGGACCGTCTCGAAACAAAATATGCCATTCGCCGTGAACCTGGCGATGAGCGGACGTTTTGTACCGCATTCCTTTGCAGATGACGAAAACTCGGCGTCGCAAGATGAAGTGTAAAGATTTGTGCTAAATAGGAAAATCAGAAGCTGTTTCGTACCGTTCCAAAAGCAAAAATCGCACAATCTTCGAAAGGATTAGAACGGCTTGAACGGAAAAAACGATTGCAAAACACCACCGTTTCTCTAAATCCTCATCTTAAGGAGTGAATGAAGGTGGGTGGGTGTGTGTGTGTATTTGCGTCGTATTTTGGGCTAGCGGCAATTTGGAGCTTTATCCGTCACTTACCCACTGTGTGAGCAAGAAGCGTTACGGTAAGTGAGAACATTTTCCGTTTTTCGGCAAACTGCCATTGTCGAGCGGGGGCGCACCGTTCGAATGTCGTTTAGCGAATTGTTTACCATTTCTTGAATTCTCATTTCCCACCGATCCTCATTCGCCCTCTCCCGTGAAACTAACCCTTGCGTTCCACTGTCACCATGCTAAATAATCGCATTTCATTCGGCAAAGCAGCTTCCGAAGCGAGGCGAGCACCGTATTTCGGTGGTGTGAAATGTGTAACACCTTTATCACGAAATGAAATCATCGTTCGCTATTACAGTTACCTTTTTTTATTACACTCCTCCGCCTCCCCCCACCCCCCC
>KZ062163.1:82796-109664 GCA_002091835.1 Anopheles maculatus | reverse complement strand
AGACGTGCTCCGTAGGAGCAGGCCAGGAAAGAAGAAGAAGAAGATATGTAACATATAGGTAACTATATGCCTCTTAATAATGCTACTTGAATGTAGGATTTGGTCTAATTAAATCTCTTGAGTTATCGATTATAGTTTTATGTTCCACGACGTGCAATCTTAGTGTATTTGATTGTGAAGTAAACGTCATGCCAGTTAAGAAGATTTCTTTTAAATATAATTCTTATCCTAATACATAAATATGTGCATAACGTGACTATGTTACCAGACCTTTGTACAACATTTGTCGTGTCCCGTTTTCTGTTCTGTTTTTAGCATAACACTGGGTCCTGATAACACTGGGCGACCCGGTGGTATTAACGATAAAGACGTAGGTCTTCACACGGCAGGAATGGAATTCGAATCCCGTTGGACCGCCTCCACGTGCGCAGGACTGACTATCCAGCTACGGGTATAACTAAGTCACAGAAAGCTAGCAATTGATAGCAGGCCAAGACCTACAGAGGTTGTAGTGTCAGAGAAGAAGAAGAAGAACCAGAGAAGAAGAAGAAGAAGAACCAGAGAAGAAGAAGAAGAAGAAGGTCCTGATAAGACTATGAGGTAGTGGTTGCATTGCTCAAACATAAAGAACTACCCCAACATCATCTTGTTGACCTTGGTGCCAATTTATACATCAATACAACCGTGGACGTCGACAATAACACCTACTTAAGATATTTGTGAGATTTACAATTAGATTAATTCCATGCATCATTATTTGAACTGAATATTTGAACTCAGACGAAGGAATTGAACTGGAGAATGTAGATACACGCACACATACCACTTGACGCTACGGAATTGACAAATACAAGTTAGGATTAGGACAAGATCGAATGAATTACGGATGAACTATTTGGATATGTAAAATGAACTCGGACAACAGAATAAACAGTTACAAACTGAACGGCGCGAAGGTTGCACAGCTTTCTTACTTCACACGTCCTATATCACAAACCAGTAGTTTCCGGAGAAATTTTCGTCGGGAGAATTTCGTACAGATAGCGTTTTGTGTACGCGCGAAGAGTTTTACGATTGTACCGATGGTATGGTGCGCACTAACGAAATGTCGAAACGGTGGGGGAAAAAGAGCAAGAAAAAAAACAAACACATTTTCACGCGATTATTGTAAGGTGCCACATGGTTAAATTTTGTCGCACTTGAGGAAAGAAAAGTGTACGTCGCTAAAACTCAATAACATAAACAAGCGAACGAAATGTTCATAAAAGGATATTTGATTTTTTTTCCTCCTTTCGTTCACTCAGTCTGTTGCGATTGTACTGATAGGAATGCGGTATCGTACGATGAACATATGGTCGGGTCGTACGGTATGGCTTACTTAGACGAGAGGCTGGAAATGGTAAAGTAAATTTACTTTATAGTGTCATTGGAAAATTTGTCGTACCGATGGAGACGCCCGGTACCGTACAAATGCAAAGCCGAGTGATGTAGATTATTAAAATGGAAAACTTGCGTAACGTTTACCTTCTGCACTAGCATCACCAACTAGCAGCTGAAATGAAGAAGTCAGTGTTTTTGTTTTCTTCGAAAATATTAAATTATTTTCTGTGAACCAATTCGAGGGATGGTTTGCTTTGCCCGGAAAACGTATAAATTACGTTCGGTTGACTTGGTGCCCAATAAACAACAAACATCTTTGTGAAGGCTAGCAACACGAGTGATGCAAAACGGCAGTAGCAGCAGCAACAACAAAAAAGAACTAAATCGAATGTTGTCCTCATCAACAGCATGCAGCACAACAAGAATGCAAAACATGAGCCCTACCGGTTAGACAATAATCCAACAACGATCAAATGCAATCTGCCACGGCTCATCGGGCTGGAAACAGAGGGGAAGACGGGCGCGGCAGACAAGATGGGTAGGGAAGGTTGTTGTCTGACTCTGGTTGGCCGGATGTTTGTTTGTTTTTGTTTCGCAAACCATCTCCAAAACCCTGTTCAACAATAAATCAACGTCAGGGTGTCTTACGGATCACCAGTTTACCGTAACGATCACTTCCGATGATCTCTATCTTGGGGGTCTGTTTTTAAGGGGAGGGGGGAGCTTCGGGTGGAGCAATCATCCTTCACCTACCATCCCTACTACTTCTTCAGGTGAAGCAGAAGAATATGTTTCCATTTAATCCGGATTGTTGCTCGGCGTTTTCGCATCCCATATATTAAGGCATCCTGCCTGCAAAAAGGATCCCACTGGATGCGGCCGGGCCGAGGACAAATACTTGCTCGCACACACAATCAACACACAATCGGCCTCCCGTGGGATGGGGGTTTGGGTGTCTCTTTTTTGATGCTGATGTTGTTACCCTCCTGATCGGAACCGCCCGATACGATGCGCTTCATTTGAAATGCAAAAATGTTCATAAAATTCGATTGGATTTACTTGTTTCCGGACCGGGCAGTCTGGGCTGGGCCGGGCAGCTTTTACATCCGCTTCTATCTCCTATCAAGCACACCCACTTACGTACCACCCCTTGAGGCACGTGAGGCATTTCATCACAGTTTACAATCTTACCGCATTAATCTTTCCCCCGTTCTGGATGCCGGGAAGAGTTAACCTTTGGCAGGGGTTTTTTTGTTGCTGTTCCTGTTTGATAAATATTCGCTAAAAGAAAAAAATACATCAGGGAACGCCAAAAGAAGGTTTGTCCTCATCTTCGAGGACGCCTTGAAGTTTCTTTACGGGTCGTAACATCCTACCAATCTGCCCACCGGTGAATGTTTGGTTTGCGCAAGAGATAGGATTACAATTCGACTTTTCGCCCCATTCCGGGACTGTGTGTGTGTGTATGTGTGGGATATCTGTAGGCGTGCGTGAGGCCTTATGGGCGGTAGGTTTACCTTTGCCAGCTCTCAACTGTACCGCAGGGATATTTTGGTGCATAAGAAGGCAGCCCCCGGATTACGTTATCGGCCGGATACTAGTTTAGAAGCTGGCTGTGTGTTTGAGTGGCTTTTTTCCTAGAATTGTTTGGAAATAATTCAGTACCAAGACTCCCCTCATCCAGACCAAGGTGGCTTTTCCTTCGTTTTTTATGCGATGGTTTGGCGTAGGGTGAAATTATCCGTTTTTGTTTGTTTTCCATTTACCCGGACCCGGGTTTGGTAGATTGCATTTCAAGCTTACGAGGGCCACCTCCTGTTGTGCGCTATTCCAATACCACTCCATCCATCATCGTACAAGTGTTTGAGTGTGTGTGTGTGTGAGGAAAAAAAAGGCACGAGTAGCAAGTTTTCCGCAGAGGAGGATACCTGAATAGGACAGTTTAAAACGATCACAAGGCTTACCGTTTTGTTCTGCAGGTGATTCGTTGTGCAATTGAATTCGGTTGGTCCCGGGCCCGGGATTAATGGCATGTGCATGATGCTCGACCTACTGGTGGCATTAGTCACAAAACTTTTGCTTTTGCGCATATACGAACCGAGCCACACCGGCACGGAGTAATGATTCTAATGTGTGTGACAAAAACGGCCTCCAGAACGGGATAACTTAAATGAAGCGGGCTCGAGTCACCATCCCGATAGGATGTCTGGGGTTTTTTCCCCTGTCCCCAGCATTCCGAAGGGAAAATCTGCGATCGCTCGAATCCGTGTAGTCGTTTAGGTAGTGTAAGCCAGTATGTTTTCTTTTCCCCGTGTTCAAATGAATGCTTTATGGCAGTAGTTGTTTTTATCGCTGTCGTTGTACATGGACACTAGCGTATCGCCAAACCGGCTGATCGAGTTACGCCCAGACCGAACGATAGTAAAGTTGTAGTTTTTCACATAGAAAGTTGTTGTACCGAGGCCAGTTTTGTCTCGCCGGGAGTTTCTCACCTTCGGCGCACGGCGTGACGCTTCCTTCGCTACTAGCATTATCAGCAGGCAAGCTCTATAAGTAGTTTTCCCACCAGCCAGAAGGTGTTCAATCCGGCCAGGATGCTCGTCGAGCTCGTATCGCTCGTTTTGCTATCTCCACGCTCGTGGTAATCGTGGACCGTATGTGTGTGTGTGTGTGGGTCGAATTGGCCGGGGTAAGAGGTGCCGATGGTAGAGGAGTAGACTTTCATTTTTGCTGCGATGTTTCATGAGTGGATTTTAATTGAAACCGGCAAAAGGCAGTGTTTGTATCCTCGGGGGCATTAAAGCTGTCGGAAAAATAATGAATTGACAGCGGTTGTGGAACTGTGCTCCTTTTTTTTTGCTCGCTCGCTGCGTTTGTGTGTCCGTACCGATTGCCTGTGGGGTTGCTGTATGCTGTGTGCCACGCCATGGACTTAACGGGTAGTGTGCAGTGTGTAATCGGTTTTTGTTAGTTGTCGATGGTTGCGGATGTGAAGCGATTAGGTTGTACATGATGTATTCAATTGAGCTTAGGGCAAGTGTTTAAGGTCAGGGCTTTGCTGGAGTAAATTTTAATTAAGCGGATACGTTTGATTGTAATTGATACAAGATGAAATTTATTTGATAGCGGTGTGTTATTTTTTATGTTATGAATGTTTATTTTAATACACGTTTCGTTTAGTATTGTAGAATTCAAGCCAAACATTAAAGCCGTAGTAATCGATTAAATAAAGCTCTTTGTCGTATATTTGGACGTTCTCTTTGTTTCTCTTGATAACATCATTAGATAATTCTTGTGATCTTTAGGCCAGAGGATCTACTGATGTTATAACATTATTTCTGTGCGAGATTGAAAGTTGCTTGTTCTTTATAGTTACTTGGGTACGTTTTTCATAACATGACCATACCTCTCGTTGCGTTCTGCGTCATGTTGCCTTTGTCTCCAACATTTAAAGCAGACTATGCGAATTTTTCTCCATATTGCATACCTTACAGGCGGCCCGATGGTAGATGCGGCACCGGCGCTGGTCTTCACACGGCAGGACCGGGGTTCAAGTCTCATCTGGGCCGTTCCCCCATAGTGAGGACTGACTATCCAACTATGCGGTAACAATAAGTCTAGTAAGCCAGAAATGGCAGGCATGACCTAAGAGGTCGTTAGGCCAAGAAAGAAGAAGATACCTTACAGGCGCATATCTCTCTTGCAATTATGAGGGTTCGCACAGCTATCACGTCCCTGAGCTTGAGTCCTTCGTTCCTTGTAAATCGTTAAGCAATTTATAAAACGCATCTGCTACATGTGGGTTAATTCTGAAAACATCTTAAGAACAAGTTATATAACAAATAATCTAGAAATTGTACACATAATTAAATTTTCCAATACTATTTCATCATCTCTCATATTGTACGAGTGAAACTCAATAAAAATGGAGGTTTATTAAAACTGCTCGGCGCCACATAATGTCATCTTCATCAAGCAGATGTAAAATTATGCAGCTCCAATGAGCAGGTGCTATGTATTGCACATTTGTATGCAAAACATCCCATCATTTGTGCGTATGTGGTACCGGACGAGAAAGCTCCGATTATCAACGAAAACAGGTGGCGTTAGGTTTAACACAACATAATGCCGAAGCTTTGATGAGATCGATGTTCCATTGTTGTTCGGTTTCGATCGGTCCAAACGCGGCGACGGTATCGGTTTGCGTCTAATTATCATAACTATTTATGATATGCATCGAGTTGGGATATTGGTTGGGTAGATTAATTTTCACTCGCGCTCGATAGAATTAATGTTTCGGAAAATAACATGTTTACGGCTGGTTCGCTATAGCTTAAGTGCGGTCATCATTATCGTCTGTGGCACAACGGCAAGCGAACGCACAATCTGTTTGAGTTATGAACATTCATTTGTAAAAGGTATAAAATTTTATCATAAAAATAAACAAACTTTCTTGATGAATGTTTCGTTTTTCGCTTCCGGGATAAAACACATTTACGTGTTACACAAGAAGCAGTGAGCTCGCAAAGGAAGAACGCAATAAGCACTTCTGGCTTATCGGCACACGGTATGCTCCGGGGGCAACTGGCATATGTGACAGATGGGATAACATTTTGCTGCACGTACGGCGGATAAATCAATGATCAACTTGTTCTATAATCTTCGCACGGTTTGCGGTACCATTTCTCAGCTGGCTGCTTTCGGCCCGCAGCAACGCAAAAACGCATACGTCGCCATCGATATGCAAATCATTCGATCGTAATTCCGTACGTGCAAACGGGTCAGAATCGTGTGCCGTGGTGTCCTGAGGGAAATTCCAGTAGGAAATAAAGTTTCTCCCACTGCTGGTGCTAGCGCTAGGAGTGCGTTAAGATTTTCGGTGCGATTGAACGATCGAAAAAAAGAAGGTCACAGTCAATAGAAAGAGGGCGTCTAGTGGTAGCAGAACCCAACAGCTAGAAATATCGTTTATGTATCAAATGACGATAAAAACATTAATTACGATCTACAGTGGCAACCCGATTCACGGAAACCCAAGAGGATCCGAAACAGGTCACAACCAGTGGAGGGGCAAGGTTCCTGGGACGGTTAAAGTAAATCGAAAAACGAGCAAAAACCCACCACATCCCACGTCCATCCTGCTGCCAATTAAGTGGGCAATCATGTGGTTAAAATAAAGTCAGGAAAAACGGGCACCCGAAGTATGGGCATAAAATCGGATCGCTAGCAACAATGGTGCGGCACTGCCATTAGTATTGTTATTACGGCCAAACCACAGGCCACCGCCTGCTCGGGGGCCATGATTTTCGATTATCCACAATCAGACGAACGTGCCGAGACTGGGAAATTGTGCATGTCGAGGGTTGCCGTGCGCGCCGGCAGCGGTCGCTCCGTTGGCCCGAGTGTTTGTTGTGTTCTTGAAGGTTCGTAAAAATGAGCAACTTACTGCGGGCGAGCTTGGAGGATATGAAAGCAAGAAAAAGAAAACGAAGGACCATTGTCCGGGAGTGGTATTTTTACTACTTTAAGTGGGAAATACCATAGCGACGGTCTAGTGTAATGACTTATGTGTGGTTTTGTGAGATATTTTGAGACAAGAATGACTGTTCTACTGAGCAAGAACTTTCTTTAAATTGAGTTCTTTAAATCGGTTTAACGTTCCCAACGCTATCACGAATAGATTAAGTGACATTGAAGTACAGCGCCATCTGTTGCAGAAAGCTAAAACTAATGATAGTATATTTAGAACCGTGCATGTAATATGTCTCGCTCGGTTATATTAAACCATACGCCATCTCTTGCCTCTTGACCGTCAGTGGACGTTGATGGTGTCAGAAATATAAATTGTTTAAGCAAGAGAACGACCATTTCAAACGCTCCCCAAAAATAACTGACACACACACCCATATATTGCACCGTCCCCAGTTGTCCGATCCTCAGAGGCCGAGATGTGCGCAGCAATCTCGGCAACGGCAACAGCAACCGCGACGGCGGTCGGGACAGGAATCAACGCCAGACCATAGGCGTATCTCACACGCTGGACGGCGTTTCAAAACGTCTCAATTCCACCCGATCGACTTCCTATTGGCCCTGCAAGCCGCGCAATTCGAGGAAAGGGCCACTTCTATCGCTGGCACGGTGGACGCGATAACCGACGCATGCACAGAGACCATGCAGCGAATCACCACCGCCTATCAAAGACCGCACCGCTACCTGCATTGGTGGACACCGGAACTGGAACGTTTGCGAGACGCATGCCATGCGGTTCACGAACGGATGCTGCAGCTCACAGATCTACAAGAACGGAGCCTTGCCGCAGCTGAACACCGCACGGCGAGGCGAGCGCTGGAGGTAGCAATCAAAGCCAGCAAACGCAGCAATTTCGAGAAGCTGATTGCCACGGCGGTGGACAACCCGTATGGTGCAGGCTATCGGGCCGTTATGGCTCAACTTCATGGTGCTCGTGTACCACCGGAGACCAGCCGATCGGAGCTAGACCGGTTTGTCAACGACCTCTTCCCACAACACCAGCCAGTAACCTGGCCAGAATCCACTAGCAGTTCTGGCAGCGAGGAGGTAAGATCGATGCGAGCGGTCTCAACCGAGGAGCTACTAGACATTGTTGGCTCGATGGCCAACAACAAAGCACCGGGACTCGACGGCATTCCGAATGCAGCCATCAAGACAGCTGTCCAGGCATACCCGGAGGTATTTCGGCGTCTGTACCAGGACTGCCTCGACCGTGGGACGTTTCCGGCTCAATGGAAGAGACAGCGCCTGGTACTTATCCCCAAGCCTGGGAAGCCCCCGGGGGAGAGCTCCTCTTATCGACCCCTTTGTATGCTCGACACATTGGGCAAGATACTGGAGAGGCTCATCCTAAACAGGCTGAATGATCATTTGGAGAACCCCGATGAGCCGTGTCTCTCCGACCAACAGTATGGGTTCCGTCGAGGGCGCTCGACGATCAGCGCCATCAAGCGAGTCATCAGCATGGGGCGGAAAGCGATGTCCTTCGGCCGTACGAATCAGCGGGATAAGCGATGCTTGCTGGCGGTTGCGTTGGACGTCCGCAATGCTTTCAACACGGCCAGCTGGACGTCTATCGCGGAGGCCCTACACGCCAAGGGAGTGCCGCCTCCACTGCTTTCCATCCTGGGCAGCTACTTTAGCGATCGTCGTCTCATTTATGAGACGAGTGACGGCCCTGTTGAGCGTCAAGTCAACGCTGGAGTTCCACAGGGGTCCATCCTGGGCCCCACCCTGTGGAACGTGATGTACGACGGGGTCCACGGCGTGCGGCTCCCAGATGATGTTGAAATCGTTGCCTACGCGGACGATCTGCTACTTCTCGTCCCGGCGACGACACCGGCAGCGGCAGCGGAGGAAGCAGCCACGGCGATCGGTGACTGGATAACAAGCCACCATCTGGAGCTCGCGCCTTCAAAAACGGAGATGGTACTTATCTCTAGCTTGAAGAGAGCCCCGGTGGTGTCCATCAACATTGGTGGGGTGGTTATCCAGTCGACCCGGTTCATTCGTTACCTTGGTGTGCAGCTGCAAGACCATCTGTCGTGGTTGCCACATGTCCGACATGTCACGGCAAAAGCGATAAAGGTGGCCGAAGCCGTCACCCGCCTCATGCCGAATCACCGAGGACCGGGTGCCAGCAAGTCGCGACTGCTCGCGGTGGTTGCGGACTCGGTGATGAGATACGCAGCACCAGTGTGGCATGGGGCGCTGGAAAACCAGGAGTGCCGCAGGTTGCTGCAACGAGTACAGCGGAAGACGGCCATCCGTGTCGCTAGGACATTTCGGACGGTTCGTTATGAAACGGCAGTGCTGCTTGCCGGTCTCGTGCCGATCTGCCGATTGGTGCGCGAGGACGCTCGGATATACGAGCGACTTCACGACGCTAACCGTCTTGAGTCCAGCACCGAAATCCGGAGTCAGGAACGCGAACGCACCATGGCAGAATGGCAAGCAAAATGGGATGAAGATGCAGCTGCAATGGATGCAAGCCGATTTATCCGTTGGGCTCATCGAGTCATCCCCAACGTGCGCGTCTGGCA
Organism: Anopheles maculatus; assembly: GCA_002091835.1. Lineage (NCBI taxonomy): Eukaryota > Metazoa > Arthropoda > Insecta > Diptera > Culicidae > Anopheles > Anopheles maculatus. The sequence continues at coordinate 100,212 of KZ062163.1, read as the reverse complement.
GTCACGCAAGCATGGGGACGTGTCGTTCCACCTATCTCAGGTATTGTCCGGTCACGGTTTTTTCCGTGATTATCTGAATAGGATGGGATTCACACCATGCCCGGACTGCCGGCGCTGTCCCGGCGTTCCTGAGACACCTGAGCACGCCATCTTCGAATGCCCGCGTTTCTCGGAGGAGAGGAGCCTGTTAGTCGACAGTCAGCAGCAACTGTTGACACCGGAAACACTCACCGAGCATATGTTACAGTCGCCAGAAAACTGGAGCATGGTGTGCGAGGTGTCGAAGAAAATTCTGGTAGAGCTGCAACATGAATGGGACTGCGAACGGCTGGCTCTTGCTGCGCAGGGAGCGAGGGCTGCTGCTGAAGCCATGGCAGATCGAGAAGCTATCGTGGCGGCAAGAAATGATAGGCGGAATGCGGCCAGAAGAGCGCGAACGGCGCGCCTAAGAGAGGAAAGGCGGGGCGGGCGGCCCCCAACACCACCGGCCTCTCCAACAACAACCGCACGGAGAGCAGCGATCCGGGAACGGATGCGGCTATTTCGGCAGAGACGAAGGGAAGCTGTCAACTTGCGGCGACTGTTTTCTAGTGAAAACGGTTATGAGAGCAGCAGTGACAGCGGTGACAGCCGAAGATATACGCTAGATGATGGCGGTTTATCTGAGCGAGTTGGAGGCCTCTCAGCGGCGGAAGCTGCAGCCGCAGTGATGGCAGAAACTAGCTCGCGTTGAAGCCGCGAGCGAACATACATATGTGTGTTTTTGGGGAGTAAATGCGCGGAATGTCAAACATTGGTGAATCGAGGGGTTAGAAACGCTGACTAACAGCAAGGATTTTACCTTCCAATATTAACCCTCACGGGAAGGGAAGGAAGAAGGGATGAAGGTTGGGTGTGTCATTGGAAAATCAATAAACAAACCAATCTTTGTATATAAAAAAAAAAAAAAAAAAAATATATTGCACCGTCTGTGAGCATTTATTAGCCACCGTACGACATTCTTCCAAATCAGTACTTTGAATGCAAGCATCAACGTCGGAGCAGTAAACCGGGAATGCTTCAAAATGACCAGGCGACACAGTAAGACATTCGTGAGTCCTCGAACTGGTACTACCACTTCACTGCCTGATGCCACCACCTGTGTGCAGTTGCCGGAACGTGACTCCATCATCTTCGGACAGCGAGTTATTCATTTTGTCTGGCGAAGCGTCCGGTGAAAGGGCCGGCTTAAGCTAGAGTTAGCAAGGACACCAACGCAGCCAAGTGTGAGGAGTAGAACACAAAAAAGAGGATATTGCACTTGAGGGGATGTTGCAGCATGTGTGCTGGTGTGTGTGTGTGTGTCTGGTTCGTTGGACAGTGGGGAAAACATGATGGATGCATCACTTGCACCGTGCTTGATTGCACCGAATTGCAACAGATTTTTGGTCAAGTGCCGGATAGCCACTCTCGCACAAGCGTTCCGAGGTACAGGTGCAGTCGGTCGAGAAACCAAACGAACCGGAATGACCATAAGCCATTTTTGTGGGAGAGTGAGTGTGAGTGTGAGTGTGTATGTCGTCTATTTTTCTTTCTCAAATGTTCCAAGAATGTGACCGTAAAATTGGTGTACGGTGCACGGGAAAGCTTTAAGCAATTGCCGCCACTGAGGAAGACTGATTTCTTGTTGTCAGTTAAAAATGTGTGATGTCTGAAAATTGCTTTCCGTCTGTTTTCCTGCTATTTCCGCCATTCTCCCTCAAGGACACACAGCCACACACAAACTAGCATCTGCTGAGTTTAGGGATCGGCGGACTGGCTTACCATCTCTCGCTCTCTCATCCTGTGTGTTTGCATAGCGCGGAAAACATAATGAGTTGCGAAATGACATTCCACTCGGCCGACGAGGAACCGTGAACCGTTGGTGTTGATATACAGCGATCACTTTATCATGTGAGGCGACACAAAGCGCTTTGCGAGATGGAGAATCGGTGCGTCACACGGGGGCGCGCGAGCGCGTTGTGATTGGATCAAATATTTCACCCGACCCGGTACGGGATCTCCGAGTTTCGAGTAGAAGCATATGGCTAGCGTTTGAAAGTGAGGACGTACGGACGAAAAAAGGAATTCCAGCTCGGTATTGTTTCTCTCGGCAGTCGGGGAAGGATATGACACTTTGATACTTTCTTTCCGTCGACGCCGCCATCGGCGTTTCGGTGTTGATCGAGCTCGTGTGCGAGGCTCGTTCTGCTCACGTACGTTTTCTCTCGAAAGCGAATCCACAGCCACCGCCAGTGAAGCTGGCTTTCGATTCATCTTCACTTGTGGAGAGATTGTTTTTTGCTGCTGATGCTGCTGCTGCTTAAAGTTCCTCGTTACGGACAGTGTGCACAGTGTGCTTTTTGTTGTTTAGGTTTCGTACTCGTTTTTTTGTGTTGTGTTGGTGTGGGTTTTGGGCCGTTGGCATCCCGAGGGTCTGTCTGTGATAAATGGTATGACATTTATTCTGAGCTTCATATATATTTCATCCATCTGTTGCCCCCCAATTGCAGAGTGTTGGCAAAAACCGAGACGATCCGGGAATGATTTTTGATGGAGCACAAGCACAACTGTAGATAAAAACTGTTTGTAGTACGTTTGCCTATTTTTTGTTTCTCCTTTTTGAAGGCTAGAATGAGTGTGATCGAAAACAAATGTTTCAGTAAGAGCAAGAGATCATCAGCAAGAGCGTGTTTTAATGAATCATCTTCTGTTTGTGTGAAATGTTCAACGGCCGTTTTTAAGACAGACAATGTTGCTTAAACGTAATAATGTTGAATTAAATATTATTAGCTTACCCACTTTGCTCGGTGGTTTCCCGTTTCCCACTACAAGGTAGTCTGCGCTTGTTTTCGTTTTTCTGCTAAGTTCTCATTATAAATTAGTGCTGTCAAACGAATAAATTTCCCGCTCTCGTGGTACCAGCACTAATTAGAATCGGTTGAGACTTTATAGCATAATCTGGCCCGTGTACTGTGTGCACAACTTGTTTCGCGCTCACACTCAGCGCGGGCCCGCTGGCAGATAATCTGCCGCTTCGTGCCGAAAATTATTTGCTCGGACAGTTCACGGAACAGTAAACAGCAACAGTCGGTAAAAGGGAAAAAGGGTGGAAAGCGTCCGAATGGGAGGGAGCGAAAAAAGCCCCAGCACAAAACCCAACGAACAAAGAATGCAGAAACAAATGCACCACTTCCTTAACGAAGATTGTTGGAAAAGAAAGTTGGTATGATGATTGGGTTAGAAATATAAATAATAACGAAAACTTCTTCAAGATCGTGAGATATACCGGGGCCGTAGTAGGAGTAGTAGGAGAAAACAAAACAAAACAAAAAAAACACGCGCAAAAAGGAGTAAAAATCACGTGAAAAATGTAGCATCAAAGAGTGCGCGGGCCACGCAGATTTCCAACAGGGATCCCTGCACGGTTCGGGACCGAGTGGCTTAGGAGGTCAAGATTGTGAAACTTTGTGCACGGAATTTCGGTACGGGAACAGAACTTAAGCATTAAGCGTTGGCAGAGGTGGGTGTTAGGCGTGGGTTTGGAACAAAAAGAAATGAAGCATTGCCGAAGGTTGCTGGTAGGTTGGGTGAGCAGAAAACAAGAGGATCTGATGATGGAGTTGCTGTTTTCTCATTTGTTTCATATTATTCTACCGTGCCAGGAGAAAAGTTTTATGAAAATTCCGAACAATAGCTGAAGAGTATCATCGGCGAGGTCGGGGCCAACAGCTCCCGGATGTTGAGTGTCGAACGCGTATAACGAGCTAACCAAGTACAGGTTTTAATGGATGCTGGTGGAGTTTGTGATGAAACTAATATGAATAGCGATTTTGCAGAGTAGTTTGGAACATGTTGTAAAGTGATGTTTCAACGTTTAGTTAAATGACTGTCGAGTGAATCTCGTTTCGTAACTGATTTTAATTAATTTCACCATAAAGACTTCATTATCACATACACATTTTTTCCATAAAGAAGATGTAACGTTTCGAACAGCGCGATCCTTATCGTGTTCGATACTTCGTTTGCACCATTAGCGGACAAACCTCTTTAGCGGTGGTAATAAACTGCGAAACAGGCCGGGCTAAATGTTTTCCTAAGAGCACCGTTCAAAGACATAATAATTCACCATTCTTATCCAGCCTTCGACCTTCAGCTTAGCCGGCAAGCCTACCTCACAATGAGGCAAGCAAGCAACAAAGACCACGACAAAAAAAAACATAGATGGAAACTGGTCCCGAAGAAAAAGCATGCTTGTGCACATTTATTTTTTGTCCCTCGCTGAAACACATTAACATGACGGCGAATGCTGTTCGCACATACCGTGGTGGCTGCGACGAACGTAGCGACAAGATGGTAGATAATTGTTTGCAGAAAACAACTGTAATTTATTATATTTATGAACTTCCAGCGTGTAAGGCGATTGTTGGTCGGTTTTTTGTGTTGAGGCTCTTCTTTGGGCTGCTTGGCAAACAGGATGCTGGGTTAGGGAAAAGAGGCACCGTGGATTGCGTTCTGCTGTGGTTAAAACATTGTTTTAACGGCTGGCGAGGCTTATCGTGACCGCTCTTTATTGAGCCCCATTCGCTGACAGTGGCTGTGTAGGGTTTGTGTTCATATTTCCTACCAAGTGGTGAGACGTGGCTATTGTTAATATGAGGTAATAAACACGCCGAGTCTTGAAGAAGTGGCTTGAACATGTTGATAAACGCTTGCAGTGTAGTGTTGTTAGGAAACTCGCTTGAAACAGCTATAATAAAGCTGTGTTAAAGTGTGATAGTTTTAAAATTACCTGTAAAGCGCCTAAAAATATGCAATGTGCACATAAAAATCTATGTTACTCTCACAGATTTGCAGTAAAACAAAGCGAATAAAACCGTTCAAAAGCATTGCGACTAAGAATCAAACTTTTCCTACCTTGAGCCACTCTAATACATGCATGACCGTGTCTTGCTTTCGCAAAGGATGCGCATAGATTTACAAAGTTTGGTAAAGATGCTATGATAATATTCGTACAATTGGCAACTTTTGTGCTTCGTTACTTAGCCAAGTCTTTTGCCGCTTAAGTAGGAATAAGTTATCCTCTTCACGGGCCAAAACCATCCGATGATAGATATGATCGGCGAAACACAGTGCGGAACAGTCCAGCAAACCAAAGTGGACAATACAATGCACCCGTAGCAGGCATTCGTTTTCGTCCGCTAGGGGGCAAAACTTTGTCCTTGCCTGGGACGGCAAGCGGAGATTGTCAAATTTAATATTAATGCTTGCTGCATCACCCGTACACCGTTAACGTTTGCTGCACCACACGTACGGATCCGGCGCGTGTGTTTGCTGCGGTCGTCGGAAATATGCACGCGCGGACACGCTGTACACGGGTCATATGTTTCGGGGTGGAAAACTTTCGTGTCGAATAGCTTCCATACTTTCCATCGGCTTTACTACTTACGGTGGTGGCTGTGGATGCCCGCCCAGAGTCTTCGACGGGAAAAGGCATAGAATCGGATGCAGCCGGGCAGGAATTATGAAGTTTGCAACCGTTCCGTGTCGAAACGACACTTTTTGGGCGAGAAACCGAAAGCCGAAGTCCGGGGTAATCTGAAGGGCTGGGAAAAACTTACAAGCCGCCGCATAATTCATACAGCTAGTGCGCACACATAACTTCGATCTGTACAAAGGGCTTACTACGGTAAGGTTGGTGTTACGAATGGTCATACATTTTTCATGCTCTCGGGTCGTTCAAACTTGGCTGGATGTTGATATTGGGAGAATAAAAATCGACTGCTGTTTGGTTGTTTGATTTGTGTTTCGTAAAAGTTAGCTTTTGCATATATTACTTAATGAAAAATACCTTTATTGCGCACACGTTAAGCAACAGTGTGGTAGCAGCTTGTGCGAAGAAACTTAAGCAAACTAAATGGCTGTTTCATAATGAACGGGAACACTAAAGCGGAAATCAGTTGCATGATAAATTGCTCATGAATTTCGTAATTAAAGCAAGATCGTATGGTTTCCCGCCATTTTACATGCATGGAAAATCTGTGTGCCAGCGTCGTACGCCTGAGATGCAGTGCAGTGGTAGTAAAGTTTTCCCGGGGAACAAATCAAAGTGAGCCGAGCTAGTTGGAGCGTTCTTGAATAAATATGAGACATTTACGATCTCGATACACGTCCGAAACGTAAAGCACCAGGACGATGGCGACAGGCGCAACGACGTAGCTTTGCACCAAAAACCTCCCCAAATCGAGAGCGTGTAAGTTTGCCAGCTAACGAGAAAGCTTTTAGATTAATGTGCAATTTCATGCACCAGCTGCTTTCGGTACCCATCCGGAGTACCCGGGCGCCCGGTTGCGGTATGTGTGTGTTTTTTTTTGTTGCGCTTTTCCGCAACCCTCTGTGCGACACGATTTAAGTCCGGACCCGGCATAGAAATCTCCTTGGAAGATCTCGGGAGGTTACTACTGGTGCTTGGGTGTTACCGTTCGCCGGAATCCTCGGAAGACACAGGGAAGCGCTTTGGAACGGTACGGTTTTGGTGTTACCATCACGTTGAGTGTTTCCTTGTGCTCTCGTTGGCGAACCTAACACGCGGCAGCAGCGAAAAATGACATCGTCATTGGTTAGTGCTGGCCTATTTACAATGGCAACGGTTCGCAATCATGTCGCACATGGCATCAGCATCCGCCACATGGTAGCAGCACCATTAGGTGAGACCTTAAGTGTTGAGTGTGACAAATTTTACACCAGCAAAGCCCCGAATATTATGTCGTTAAAGTTGAGTGTAGCGGGTGAAGACTTTTGTTTGTACTATAAATGACAGCCATTAGTGCGGAATGGATGTCACACAGGGTGAATAATTAACTGATAGAAACGATAGCTAGATGTAGAGCAGTGGCACTCGATTCGTTGGTTATAATTTCTATTGTTTGCCTGCTCGTTTGATGTGCATATTTTCCAACTTAAAACAAAAAAAAACCCGGGACCAAGATCAGTATCACCGATGTGAGTGATGTTTGCATTTGTGGTTCTACCAAAGAGACGGACAAAAACACGCTTTCGATATGCGATTTGCAGAAGTAATGCATACGAACAGGAATGCACCGGAAATGATGTTTCCCCGTAGTCGACATCCGACAGCCGACGGTGGGTTCATTCGATCACACCTAGCGCCGGAGTATCGAAGTACGGGTCGCTCAGAAATAAAAGAAATCCAATCGTGTGTCATGTGTCAGAGTTGTTGCATCTGTGTTTCTTTGTTGTTGCTCTGGTTAAGGGATGGTAGAGCTCGTAAGAGCACAGGAAGAGTTTGGCTGTCTGATGTATGGGATGGGGATTTTTGGAAATGGAATGTCACAGTCTCGAATTTAGTGAAATTGCGAAACGTGCTTGTCAATCGAAAAAAAGACATTCAGGTTTTTATGACATCCTGCTGCGAGCTGTATGTGCATTAGAGGCGTACGGGATACGTTTTGACATTGTGATGGAAGTTGCATGGTTGGAGTGGCGTCATACAGTCATTTTCCGACATTCGTGGATAATATGGACTTCGAGTATCTCGAATACTGCTTGACACAGCGGTTATGCTTGGATTAAGAGATCGGATTGTAATTTACATCTGTTGATTATTATTCAAAAATGATGTTAAACGGGGACTTTAAAACTCAAGAGTTCTTCTACTTTCTTGGCTTAACGACCTCTTAGGTCATGCCTGCCGTTTCTGGCTTACCAGACTTATTGTTACCACATGGTTGGATAGTTAATCACTATGGGGGAACGGCCCAGATGAGACTTGAATCCCGGTCCTGCCGTGCCCCTCAAACTAAAGAGTTAAATCTACATAATACGCGCCTTCTTCTTCTTCCTTCATGGCCTAACGACCTCTTAAGGTCATGCCTGCCATTTCTGGCTTACTAGACTAATTGATACCGCATAGTTGGTTAGTCAATCCTCACTATGGGGGAACGGCCCAGATGAGACTTGAACCCCGGTCCTGTCGTGTGAAGACCGGCGCCGCTGTCGCATCACCACCGGGCCGCCGGGCGCCTTACTGTCATCAAATTTGAAAATAGGCGTATGTTAGTATTCTAAATAACTAATTATATCCTACTTTATGTGAAAAAATAGGATAATTTTCGGAATTAAGAAACATACGTAAATAACAATGAGTTTTAAGTACGTAGTAGAGTTTTTAATTACTTTATTACCATCGAAATTACAAAAGTACAATCATCGTGGCGTGCTGATTGCATACATTGCGGAGTATTTATTTTACGAGCTAGCTAGAGCGGCTAGAGTCATGCAATCGGAAATGACAGAAAATAATAACAAAATTCCCTAGTAGAAAAGTATAGTTTAGGCAAAAAATAAAAAAAGAGTTAACCATCCTGTTCCATTACTGCAAATATAATAGCGCTCCCATAAAACTGTTATGCCCTAGCATCATGCACAGTGCTGGACATTAGACCCACCTCTCGTGTGGAGCGCGTGTTTACGTGTCGAAACCAAAAACCAAACACATAAAAAAAATCCATCAAGATTTTTCACTCTCAGTACCAACACGGTACATCACGTAGTATCCATTCAAAAGCTTCTTGTAATGAGCACACTCCACTTCGGCTAACCCAATCCATGGCAGCTTTTAGGATCCCGCAGCTCCCAAATGTATGTCGATCCGAAAGCAGAAACATGCTCCGCATACATGCCATCGTGAAGGAACCGGACCGGACCAACACGGAGCACTTCCTGAATAGGTTGCAGGCAGCAGTAGCGATGGTGTTTCAACTCTTCTACACATTTCGTTCGTTCCAACGCAACTGGAAGTAACGAATCGTCTGGCTCGGGTTCGGTTGTTGACGCTCGCCTTGGAACCATCTCAGGGCAGACAGTGGGCTTTCCGTTCGTTGCTTAAAGGGTACACCAGCACGGAAAACCTGTTTCGGATTTGTCGATGAGTTTTTCGGTACACATTTTCACGTTTCTACTTCATTTATTTACGCCTCGAATGTCCATGTTTTTCATGGGCCAGAAAACCCCTTTCCCTTGCACGGTTCGGTTCCGAAAAGATGACTGATTATGGGGATGAAATTGTTTCCGAGGCTGCTGGGCGGTTCCGTATTACACACGTATTAAAAGCGTATTTCGTGGAACAGCATAAAGGATACGGATGGATGTGTTAAAAGGCCGAGAAAAGGCGTTCGATTTTTCGCTGTCCACTGCTGGGAGACCGTAGCTATTTCCCCGAAACGGCAAGCAATATGTCGTTCGGTACGGTGTGTTGGTACGATATGTTTTTGTGCCGAAAGGCCGACAGCATAGCGGGTAATTGCGGTTGCGGTGTAAGTGACAATAATGGGGATAATGGCAAAACAAATGGTTTTGATGGAATTTCGATCAATTTTCCGTCTTCGTTGTGACTGCTACTACTACACCAATCACAACACATGGGGAAGTATTTCCAGCTTACTTTGATAGTTCGGAACGCACTTCGTTATTTTCAATCCGGTTAGAACTTTAAGCTCATTTTCGTTCGCCTTAAAAGGGGCGTACTATGGACAACTTTCACGAAAGTCCTTAAATTGGTGCTTCACAGCACCAGATGATGGATTCATGATCATGCAAAAACAGCGGCCCGTCTTTGTATCGACCAGCAATGGCACGCGGGGAGGTTAAAGATGGGCGCATGTTTGCGATTTTCTCGTCCGCTTTACATCGGGTTACGCTTCTGGCACAAACCAAAAGCAAACACTAACAATCGCAAACGAGCCAACTGGTTCGGCACACACACAGGCCACAGTGTATCTCTCGAAAAGGATGGATGGATCGGCAGACCCGATACATGTCTCTCGTGTTCCGTTCGGGGCGTTCCACGGGGCGACGATGATTGATGAGGAAAATGAATGGAAATGAAAGGAGTCCCGGGCGAAAGGTATCGCTCATCGCAATCTATTGCAGGACTGTGTATGGAGGGCGAGGGCGTACGATACATTTTCGCCCAAGATTTATGGGTGTGTCGACCCGCATAAGTTAGCCGGGAGTTTTGCTGCATTTCCGTTCCGGTTCTCGATCATGCTGTGTGTGTTCACCCTCCTTTTGAAGATGAAGCTGAGCTGTGGTTTTGGGACGTGGCGGTGAAAGGTTGCAATTTAAAAGGTGATGAAAATCATTTGCGCGATTTTCACTTGCCTTGAAAGCGGGTTTTTCCATTGAACATCAATCGAGGCAAAACGAAAGAAAAAAAAAAAACACCAGCGATAGTTGATGGTGTTTAATCAATTCAATACACAGGATGTTTTGTTGGATAAAGTTTTGAATATCTGGATATACAGTGATGCCACTTTCTATATAGCCTTGCTTTTATTTTTGGTCTAACTCGGTGAACTTCTTGAGATTTGGTTCTTCGTTTTGTAACATGATATCAGATGAGATCAGATGAAGATTATTTGGAGTTTTTAGGAAAAAAAGATGTGATTATTTAAATCTAAGTTTTTGACATTTATTCAATAATTTTTTATAACTACACTATATTTTACTATTGCAGTACTTTTTTTCTAGTTTTGATTTTATTGTATTAAATACGCCCAAATACCATAAAACATCCACGGCTTGCCAAAACTATGGTTCACTTTTCTTTACATTTTCATATGAAATGCTTCCTAAACCGGTGAAACTGCACTCCCGATGTCTCTTCTTCTTTCTTGGCCTAACGGCCTCTTAAGGTCATGCCTGCCATTTCTGGCTTACTAGACTAATTGATACCGCATAGTTGGTTAGTCAATCCTCACTATGGGGGAACGGCCCAGATGAGACTTGAACCCCGGTCCTGTCGTGTGAAGACCGGCGCCGCTGTCGCATCACCACCGGGCCGCCGGGCGCCTTACTGTCATCAAATTTGAAAATAGGCGTATGTTAGTATTCTAAATATCTAATTATATCCTACTTTATGTGAAAAAATAAGATAATTTTCGGAATTTAGAAAGATACCTAAATAACAATGAGTTTTAAGTACGTAGTAGAGTTTTTAATTACTTTATTACCATCGAAATTACAAAAGTACAATCATCGTGTCGTGCTGATTGCATACATTGCGGAGTATTTATTTTACGAGCTAGCTAGAGCGGCTAGAGTCATGCAATCGGAAATGACAGAAAATAATAACAAAATTCCCTAGTAGAAAAGTATAGTTTAGGCAAAAAAAAAAGAGTTAACCATCCTATTCCATTACTGCAAATATAATAGCGCTCCCATAAAACTGTTATGCCCTAGCATCATGCACAGTGCTGGACATTAGACCCACCTCTCGTGTGGAGCGTGTTTACGTGTCGAAACCAAAAACCAAACACAAAAAAAAAAATCCATCAAGATTTTTCACTCTCATGTACCAACACGGTACATCACGTAGTATCCATTCAAAAGCTTCTTGTAATGAGCACACTCCACTCCGGCTAACCCAATCCAAGCCAGCTTTTAGGATCCCGCAGCTCCCAAATGTATGTCGATCCGAAAGCAGAAACATGCTCCGCATACATGCCATCGTGAAGGAAGCGGACCGGACCAACACGGAGCACTTCCTGAATAGGTTGCAGGCAGCAGTAGCGATGGTGTTTCAACTCTTCTACACATTTCGTTCGTTCCAACGCAACTGGAAGTAACGAATCGTCTGGCTCGGGTTCGGTTGTTCACACTCGCCTTGGAACCATCTCAGGGCAGAGAATGGGCTTTCCGTTCGTTGCTTAAAGGGTACACCAGCACGGAAAACCTGTTTCAGATTTGTCGATGAGTTTTTCGGTACACATTTTCACGTTTCTACTTCATTTATTTACGCCTCGAGTGTCCATGTTTTTCGTGGGCCTGAATTCCCTTTCCCTTGAACGGTTCGGTTCCGAAAAGATGACTGATTATGGGGATGAAATTGTTTCCGAGGCTGCTGGGCGGTTCCGTATTACACACGTATTAAAAGCGTATTTCGTGGAACAGCATAAAGGATACGGATGGATGTGTTAAAAGGCCGAGAAAAGGCGTTCGATTTTTCGCTGTCCACTGCTGGGAGACTGTAGCTATTTCCCCGAAACGGCAAGCAATATGTCGTTCGGTACGGTGTGTTGGTACGATATGTTTTTGTGCCGAAGGGCCGGCAGCATACCGGGTAATTGCGGTTGCGGTGTAAGTGACAATAATGGGGATAATGGCAAAACAAATGGTTTTGATGGGATTTCGATCAATTTTCCGTCTTCGTTGTGTGACTGCTACTACTACACCAATCACAACACATGGGGAAGTATTTCCAGCTTACTTTGATAGTTCAGAACGCACTTCGTTATTTTCAATCCGGTTAGAACTTTAAGCTCATTTTCGTTCGCCTTAAAAGGGGCGTACTATGGACAACTTTCACGAAAGTCCTTAAATTGGTGCTTCACAGCACCAGATGATGGATTCATGATCATGCAAAAACAGCGGCCCGTCTTTGTATCGACCAGCAATGGCACGCGGGGAGGTTAAAGATGGGCGCATGTTTGCGATTTTCTCGTCCGCTTTACATCGGGTTACGCTTCTGGCACAAACCAAAAGCAAACACTAACAATCGCAAACGAGCCAACTGGTTCGGCACACACACAGGCCACAGTGTATCTCTCGAAAAGGATGGATGGATCGGCAGACCCGATACATGTCTCATTTTCTCGTCCGCTTTACATCGGGTTACGCTTCTGGCACAAACCAAAAGCAAACACTAACAATCGCAAACGAGCCAACTGGTTCGGCACACACACAGGCCACAGTGTATCTCTCGAAAAGGATGGATGGATCGGCAGACCCGATACATGTCTCTCGTGTTCCGTTCGGGGCGTTCCACGGGGCGACGATGATTGATGAGGAAAATGAATGGAAATGAAAGGAGTCCCGGGCGAAAGGTATCGCTCATCGCAATCTATTGCAGGACTGTGTATGGAGGGCGAGGGCGTACGATACATTTTCGCCCAAGATTTATGGGTGTGTCGACCCGCATAAGTTAGCCGGGAGTTTTGCTGCATTTCCGTTCCGGTTCTCGATCATGCTGTGTGTGTTCACCCTCCTTTTGAAGATGAAGCTGAGCTGTGGTTTTGGGACGTGGCGGTGAAAGGTTGCAATTTAAAAGGTGATGAAAATCATTTGCGCGATTTTCACTTGCCTTGAAAGCGGGTTTTTCCATTGAACATCAATCGAGGCAAAACGAAAGAAAAAAAAAAAACACCAGCGATAGTTGATGTGACTTTTAAATGTTTATTAAACAATTTATTTATAGCTTCTTGTGATTCCTTGTTTTGTTGTCAACTCAGCCAACAGTTTTTTCGGTTTTCCGGTTTACTTTCGTTTGCTCTTTACCCGGTTTTATTCTTCCTAGATAATCTATTCGACAATCATCAAGAAGGGTTAGCTTTGGTATTTTTTAATTCTCCATCTCCATTTTTCTTTTTTTTCCTTTTCCTGCTCTGCACGATTTGCTTTGTACACGCTCACTCACGCTCACACTAAAAGTTTACTTTGGTCTCTGTCTCTTACCAACACTTCGCTTAGCATAATTACTACAAAACGAACTGTTCATTTGGCATTCAGTGGAAATGAGTGGAGGTGGTCGGATATGACGGAAAACGAAATGTGGTAATGGTGTCGAACGGGGTGTGTGTTTTGTTTCCCTTTTTTATCCTAACCAAGTATCGGTCGGTATTCTTATCGTTCACTATGATTTACTGATTGTGGTGGACGAGCTAAGAGCCTAGTTTTTTGTTTTGTTTTCTGGAGAGTTAGTTTTGAGTGTTTCGTTCTAGTAATTAAATTCATTCGATCGTATTATCGTTATTTAACAATACACTACATATAATACAACACATTTCGGATGTGTGTTCGTTTGTTCGCGCTCCATCAGAACGTGTGGCAGCGATCATCTAGAATTTGTTCAAATGTTATGCTACATTACAAACTAGATCTTCCTAGCCATTAGCCATTGCGCATTTCGCTGGATCTGTTCTAAATATTTTCATGCTCCTTTAAACGCACCTCACAATCAATCTGCGTAAATCCGAGCGGTGGAACACCAGTTCCACAAACCGAAAAAAAAAACATGCTTGTTAATTTTTAAAATCAATAAAAAGCAACAAATTGAATTAAAATGCGTTGTTTTATTCATAAACCGCACAACCACACACCAGTGTCCTGGATTCGCTTCATAAATCCAGTCCACGGTTATGATCAGCACCATTTGCAATGTAAATGGTGCGGTTGTATGCGTGTGTGGTTGTGTGTGTGTAAAAATGGAAAACATGCACCACGATCTTTGAACCATTCTTGTGAGGCATAAATCTGTTTTAATCATTGTGGCGTGATAAATCAATCAGCTGCCCATCGGTACTGCACGAACGGAGTTGCAAACAAACGTCATGGATTTCCCTCTTTTTTCGGGCTGATTGCATCCGTGTGTGTGTTTTGGTATTGTTTTACACCCATGTGTTGGTAGAATGGTAGACACGTGATTTAATGTGTTTATGTTTTATTACAAAAACAACCCCATTTTACGAATCCATCCAGCCCGGTTGTTCGCTTTGATGGTTGACCGTTAAAGATGATGGATGGAAATGGTGCTTCCACGTGGACAGGTGGACACACAATGCGTTGGTGTGTGTGTGTGTGTGTGTGTGTGTGTGTAGCAGACAGGTGATAAAAGGGAATTAATTTACCCCGTGTTTAAAGGGTGGATGCAGACGAAGAATGTGACCCAAATCGAGGCATTCATTACATTACTACGCATATGTACAGATTGGTTTCGGTAGGGTTTGCATCATGCAACAGAGACCCTGACAATGCTGGGAGGTTGTGTAATTTAACAACAAAACAAAGAAACAAAATGCATTCAGAGGGGAAAAAGCGAAAAATGGCTGACGCTTCGTTGGAAGGATTAGCATTTAGTTTCACAAATGCTGCCGAACCTCACCGGAATTGTATTAATGTTGATGATAATGATCGGTTTGTTGTGAAGTAATGTTAATCAACTTAAGCAAAAAAACTGTGGCTTGTACCGTGTTGATTGCACATATTGTTGTGTTAAGCTGGGCTTCAATATAAATATATCACATTTCGATTTGACGAGTTTTTGGTTCTCCATAGTGTTGTGCAGTGGAGAAACGAATCAAAGAAAAGAAGTGTATGTTTTTAGTGTATTTGTGCACTCTCTCTCTCTGTGTGTTTGTAAGGTGTAAGACAGAAAGGGACATGATCGATTGCAGTTCCATTAGCTGGGCAGCTGATTGATTGCTTCACGCTGGAAAGAAAAACAAACTGAACCAAGCGTTCGAAAGAAAAGAGTTGAAGTTGATTTCTGCTAGAGTTGAGAAAAACTCTACTTTAAAACAACCCTACGCTCGGCGCTATGGTCTGACTCCCCTGTCCTTCGCATTAAACCGTTTCGTTCCGTTGTAGTGTGTATCATTGCTTACCTTAAGGCGCTTTACAGGTAATTTTAAAACTATCACGCTTTAACACAGCTTTATTATAGCTGTTTCAAGCGAGTTTCCTAACAACACTACACTGCAAGCGTTTATCAACATTTTCAAGCCACTTCTTCAAGACTCGGCGTGTTTATTACCTCATATTAACATTAGCCACGTCTCACCACTTGCTAGGAAATATGAACACAAACCCTACACAGCCACTGTCAGCGAATGGGGCTCAATAAAGAGCGGTCACGATAAGCCTCGCCAGCCGTTAAAACAATGTTTTAACCACAGCAGAACGCAATCCACGGTGCCTCTTTTCCCTAACCCAGCATCCTGTTTGCCAAGCAGCCCAAAGAAGAGCCTCAACACAAAAAACCGACCAACAATCGCCTTACACGCTGGAAGTTCATAAATATAATAAATTACAGTTGTTTTCTGCAAACAATTATCTACCATCTTGTCGCTACGTTCGTCGCAGCCACCACGGTATGTGCGAACAGCATTCGCCGTCATGTTAATGTGTTTCAGCGAGGGACAAAAAATAAATGTGCACAAGCATGCTTTTTCTTCGGGACCAGTTTCCATCTATGTTTTTTTTTGTCGTGGTCTTTGTTGCTTGCTTGCCTCATTGTGAGGTAGGCTTGCCGGCTAAGCTGAAGGTCGAAGGCTGGATAAGAATGGTGAATTATTATGTCTTTGAACGGTGCTCTTAGGAAAACATTTAGCCCGGCCTGTTTCGCAGTTTATTACCACCGCTAAAGAGGTTTGTCCGCTAATGGTGCAAACGAAGTATCGAACCCGATAAGGATCGCGCTGTTCGAAACGTTACATCTTCTTTATGGAAAAAATGTGTATGTGATAATGAAGTCTGTATGGTGAAATTAATTAAAATCCGTTACGAAACGAGATTCACGAGACAGTCATTTAACTAAACGTTGAAACGTCACTTCACAACATGTTCCAAACTACATTGCAAAATCGCTATTCATATTAGTTTCATCACAAACTTCACCAGCATCCATTAAAACCTGTACTTGGTTAGCTCGTTATACGCGTTCGACACTCAACATCCGGGAGCTGTTGGCCCCGACCTCGCCGATGATACTCTTCAGCTATTGTTCGGAATTTTCATAAAACTTTTCTCCTGGCACGGTAGAATAATATGAAACAAATGAGAAAACAGCAACTCCATCATCAGATCCTCTTGTTTTCTGCTCACCCAACCTACCAGCAACCTTCGGCAATGCTTCATTTCTTTTTGTTCCAAACCCACGCCTAACACCCACCTCTGCCAACGCTTAATGCTTAAGTTCTGTTCCCGTACCGAAATTCCGTGCACAAAGTTTCACAATCTTGACCTCCTAAGCCACTCGGTCCCGAACCGTGCAGGGATCCCTGTTGGAAATCTGCGTGGCCCGCGCACTCTTTGATGCTACATTTTTCACGTGATTTTTACTCCTTTTTGCGCGTGTTTTTTTTGTTTTGTTTTGTTTTCTCCTACTACTCCTACTACGGCCCCGGTATATCTCACGATCTTGAAGAAGTTTTCGTTATTATTTATATTTCTAACCCAATCATCATACCAACTTTCTTTTCCAACAATCTTCGTTAAGGAAGTGGTGCATTTGTTTCTGCATTCTTTGTTCGTTGGGTTTTGTGCTGGGGCTTTTTTCGCTCCCTCCCATTCGGACGCTTTCCACCCTTTTTCCCTTTTACCGACTGTTGCTGTTTACTGTTCCGTGAACTGTCCGAGCAAATAATTTTCGGCACGAAGCGGCAGATTATCTGCCAGCGGGCCCGCGATGAGTGTGAGCGCGAAACAAGTTGTGCACACAGTACACGGGCCAGATTATGCTATAAAGTCTCAACCGATTCTAATTAGTGCTGGTACCACGAGAGCGGGAAATTTATTCGTTTGACAGCACTAATTTATAATG
>KZ062163.1:3270-80027 GCA_002091835.1 Anopheles maculatus | reverse complement strand
GTTTTTTGTTTTGTTTTCTGGAGAGTTAGTTTTGAGTGTTTCGTTCTAGTAATTAAATTCATTCGATCGTATTATCGTTATTTAACAATACACTACATATAATACAACACATTTCGGATGTGTGTTCGTTTGTTCGCGCTCCATCAGAACGTGTGGCAGCGATCATCTAGAATTTGTTCAAATGTTATGCTACATTACAAACTAGATCTTCCTAGCCATTAGCCATTGCGCATTGCGCTGGATCTGTTCTAAATATTTTCATGCGCCTTTAAACGCACCTCACAATCAATCTGCGTAAATCCGAGCGGTGGAACACAGGTTCCACAAACCGAAAAAGCACATGCTTGTTAGTTTTTAAAATCAATAAAAAGCAACAAATTGAATTAAAATGCGTTGTTTTATTCATAAACCGCACAACCACACACCAGTGTCCTGGATTCGCTTCATAAATCCAGTCCACGGTTATGATCAGCACCATTTGCAATGTAAATGGTGCGGTTGTATACGTGTGTGGTTGTGTGTATGTAAAAATGGAAAACATGCACCACGATCTTTGACCCATTCTTGTGAGGCATAAATCTGTTTTAATCATTGTGGCGTGATAAATCAATCAGCTGCCCATCGGTACTGCACGAACGGAGTTGCAAACAAACGGCATGGATTTCCCTCTTTTTTTGGGCTGATTGCATCCGTGTGTGTGTGTGTGTTTTGGTATTGTTTTACACCCATGTGTTGGTAGAATGGTAGACACGTGACACGTTTAATGTGTTTATGTTTTATTACAAAAACAACCCCATTTTACGAATCCATCCAGCCCGGTTGTTCGCTTTGATGGTTGACCGTTAAAGATGATGGATGGAAATGGTGCTTCCACGTGGACAGGTGGACAGACAATGCGTTGGTGTGTGTGTGTGTGTGTGTGTGTATGTGTAGCAGACAGGTGATAAAAGGGAATTAATTTACCCCGTGTTTAAAGGGTGGATGCAGACGAAGAATGTGACCCAAATCGAGGCATTCATTACATTACTACGCATATGTACATGGACACACAATGCGTTGGTGTGTGTGTGTGTGTGTGTGTGTGTGTGTAGCAGACAGGTGATAAAAGGGAATTAATTTACCCCGTGTTTAAAGGGTGGATGCAGACGAAGAATGTGACCCAAATCGAGGCATTCATTACATTACTACGCATATGTACAGATTGGTTTCGGTAGGGTTTGCATCATGCAACAGAGACCCTGACAATGCTGGGAGGTTGTGTAATTTAACAACAAAACAAAGAAACAAAATGCATTCATAGGGGAAAAAGCGAAAAATGGCTGACGCTTCGTTGGAAGGATTAGCATTTAGTTTCACAAATGCTGCCGAACCTCACCGGAATTGTATTAATGTTGATGATAATGATCGGTTTGTTGTGAAGTAATGTTAATCAACTTAAGCAAAAAAACTGTGGCTTGTACCGTGTTGATTGCACATATTGTTGTGTTAAGCTGGGCTTCAATATAAATATATCACATTTCGATTTGACGAGTTTTTGGTTCTCCATAGTGTTGTGCAGTGGAGAAACGAATCAAAGAAAAGAAGTGTATGTTTTTAGTGTATTTGTGCACTCTCTCTCTCTGTGTGTTTGTAAGGTGTAAGACAGAAAGGGACATGATCGATTGCAGTTCCATTAGCTGGGCAGCTGATTGATTGCTTCACGCTGGAAAGAAAAACAAACTGAACCAAGCGTTCGAAAGAAAAGAGTTGAAGTTGATTCCTGCTAGAGTTGAGAACTTTAAAACAACCCTACGCTCGGCGCTATGGTCTGACTCCCCTGTCCTTCGCATTAAACCGTTTCGTTCCGTTGTAGTGTGTATCATTGCTAGATGATAGTGTATGTACAAGGTTTTTGCTACCACAAGTTTACATCTACCGCTCTACCGATTGAAGCTCCTACCACATCAAACGGTGAACTGCTCCGCCAACAAAACGCCAATCGAAATCGAAGTCATCGATTCTGCTGGATCAGAGTTCGCTGTACAATATACCGAACCCACCGGTGCTGCATTTCACAGGGAAGCACGCAAAACACTGTGTGTGTGTGTGGGCACTACCGTCACAGGACAACTCTACTGTCCTCGCCACTTGGTTACGTTACAATTCGTTTCATCTCCACTAAACGCGAACTGAACCTCTACTACGGAGTTCTGTCCCGTAGTGGCGAGAAATAAAAACTACACTTTCTGCAAGATAAATAAACCGGTCGCGGGAATATCTTTCGGCCCTGCGCGTGTTACGTGCAGCGAGCAGCGCGTACTGCCTTGCTACGGAGAGTTACTAGTGAGTTAGTGAGTGATATGCAATAAAATGGCGAAACTGTATTCGCTTCGTCCTAGTCGCCGGGGCGCATCGCCTACTGTGCGAAGTGAGTTTCGGTGCGGGGTGCATACCTTTAGGCGTGCGAAAACCCAAACCTCAGCGTCAGCCAACCGTAGTGGTCCAGTGTTCGGCATTCGCGACCGCCCGACGGTTCTGGTGGATTGGTTCGATGGTGTATGGAAGGGTGTGAAGGTCGTCGGAACTGGCGGCGGCACTTCATCACGTACGCGGCCCCGAGTAGCGACAGTAAGAGCGACCGAGAATATCTTCCGGTGGTATCGATTGGTCGATGGGAAGCATTCCCTGTGCTTCGAGCTGATCCCGCACCTAAGGTAAGCGGATGAAACGTACCGGGCATGCAACAATGTAACGGGTTTTTGTAATGGAGCAAAGTTCAAGCGGTTGGCAGTGCTTACCTGTTCCACCTGTCGGAAAACTCGTATAAGATTTCTACCGGCTAGCTTCGCTATGTCCTCCTCGGTCCACCGTTCTGATTCTAGCAGTTCTGCGAACAGGTAAGGATACCTGGAGACATCCTCTAAACCTTGCGGTACTCTGTGAGAGAGAGAGAGGGTGTGATAAAGAGAGGTAAGTTATTGTAAGTGGCGAGAAATGAAAATGGCGCTGAAATGGTGTCACTTACAAATTCACCCCATCATACCCGGCACCAATGCCGACATGGTCCACGCCTGCCACGTCTCTGATGTGATTAATGTGAGCTGTGAGAGAAGGAAGCACATATATTTTTTTAAAACTTCGATTAACTGCTTTGAACGGGAGCATCGCGCTGAATTGTTTCTGGGAACCTGCCCAGCGAGCAGCTTCCATTTTGCCATCAAGAATCCGAAATTTATAATCCAATTTTAAGCCGCATACAGCGGTACGGAAATTGAGTTGCCTTCATACGTCAACCATTTTAATGATCCCGGCTGGTGTCCAGCTTTTGAGAACTCTCCATGGAGGAGATATCTTTTTTTTTTCTGTTAGTGACACAGATTTACCAGGAAAACATCCCGACCGTTTCGCGTACTGTTCGTCCTAGTACGCCTACCCCCGGAAGGTTCGGGTCTTTGGGGTTAGCGAGTGGTTTTAAATTTCGGTGCATTAGAAGCCTTCCGCTGGGCGAGAGAGTTATTTACCGACGGTCCGTAGTGGCAGTAGTGTACTCACCGACGACATCCTTGAGTGTTGCTTTCTCGCCACAGCTCACAAAGTGGGGATAGAATGCAACCATGACCAGACCACCGTTAACGGCCTGCAGTCGTGGTGTCGTCCCAGGTGTTTCCGGTGGTTCAGGGTGGGCGACATTTTGTGCGGTCGAGTGACGGCAAATTGGTAGCGGAAATTGGTTTTCCCGTCGGTCCGGTCGTTGTGTTTTTGGGGGGACCGCATGTCGATGAGACCGGGTTGACCAATGTTGGCGTTCGTGGTACAGGCGAGCCGAAGCGATGCGAAATAAAAACAGTGGAGGGAAACACAAAAAAAAACAATGCATTAAAAAATGGACATAGATGATGACTATTTGCTTTCCAGGTTTTTTTCGCCCCCCCCCACAGTATGGTCCGTTTGGTAGGTGTCTGAAGTTGTGGACTGACCCCACCAATATTCATAATGAACGCACGGTGAGAGGTTCGCCCGGTTTCGCACTGAAATATTCATATTTTTGTGCTGATTTTTAATTAATTTCTTGTTATTCTTTTGCAAGTGGTGCGATTTCGATGTCGTCGATAAAGAAGTGGCAAAAGATGTGGCTACCGACACACCAACACCGCTTGCCCGCTTTGGTACTTTTTTCCATCCAGCCGCTGTCTCTAAAAACAAAACAGCGAGACACTGTCAAGCACAAGAAGCACATACCGGGCGCACACAGTACGGCTATATTAAATTTCATCAAATTATGCAAATATTTTGGATCGTCACCGGCGGCCAGCTGTCCGGCGGGTTCTTGGAAGCACGGTACCGCACCGACGCAAGAAGAGGAGTCGCGTATTGCTTCGCTCTGTTCTCCGAAAGCCGACAATATAAAACGGGAAACATAATATCCACCGGACAGAACAGAGGCGAGCCGCTGTGCTTGGTTCGTGATTAATAAACGCGAACCATTTGGTGCGGTCCCGACCGCTCGAATTATTTCTATGTGGACATCGTAGCCGTAGTCTAGCAGCACAATATGGGATGGATTTTCATTTTAATTTGCTTCCCGGGCTAACTTCATTAGCGTTCGGGACAACGGTTTGGAATGGTTTGGCCCGAAGATGAACCGGGAACTGGGGGGAGGGGAGTTTTCTTTTAATTGGATCTTGCCCACAATCACCGGGTCCGATCAGGGAGGGGTCCGCGGAACTTACGATTCGCTTCAGCACATGGTCCGGAACGTTGCGCGAGCTGTTGCAGATGGCATGGGCGGAAGAGTGCGAGAAGATGACCGGTGCCTTCGAGGTGGCCAGTGCATCCAGCATCGTCGGTACGGAGACGTGCGACAGGTCCACGATCATACCGAGCCGATTCATCTCGGTCACGACGAGCGTACCGAAGTGGGACAGCCCGCCGATGTGGGGCACCCGGCCCGGCTCATCAACTTTGCAGCAGTCCGCCCACGGTGTGTTGCAGGTGTGGGTGAGCGTAAGATAGCGGGCACCAAGCTGGTAGAAGGTCCTCAGCACGCCAAGACTGGTGCCGATCGAGTGGCCACCCTCGATCCCGATCAAACTGGCGAGCTTGCCCGATCGGTGACTCTCTTCGATACCTGGCGACGAGAAAAGTAATACATTTCATTTAAAAAAAACAGTTTTGTAGTACTTTTGCATACTTTGAGGCGCTTTAATCGACTCGGGAACGAAAGAAGGCATTCTTTACAGGTTCCTTATAATAATCTAAATAATAGTCTACCAGTTTCTTACGCAAGTATTATTAACGCAATAAGGCGATTGGCAGTTTATCAACAACCGGAAATACTCACCGTCGGCAGTCGTTACCAGTGCCATGTGCTGCGGGTAAAGGTTTACTAACCGTCGGATGAGATCGATCTGCTCCAGCGTTAATTGCACTGCGTCCAAATGTTGCGACGAGCAGGGCGCATAGGCCGACCAAAACTGTAAGCAAAAGACATTACATCAACGAACAAGAACAACAACAAAAACGCGACGAAGAAGAGACTTAATAGAACCATCCATAAACGGAAGCTTTATGATAGGGAGCAGCGTGTGCGTACGAACACCGTCTGACAGACTGAACTGACACGGACAAACGGAATGAAACGAGCAGATCAAACATTTACCCAACCAACGCCCGGCACGCAATCACGGAGTGGTCGTAAATTTTTGCAGTACTCCGCATCGGAAGCAGGAAGTCGATATCCGCAACGGGAGCCAGTTAGTAAGCACCGGGCCAACAAAAAAAGGAACTCGGGCACTTCGTGTACGGGGCGCTATTGCGTGTAAAATGATTTACGCGAACTCTGGTTTCGGTCTTCAGGAGTTCCGGAGCGATGGTGGGGGAAGGGGAACGAAAGGAAGAGGGGGAAGAAATCATAAAACATAAAGCAAGCAAGCGTTATGTTGGAAGTGTTTTTTTCCTCCCTGCCGAGACACTGCTGTGGTATGTAGCTGGTACCAGATAGTACACGGAGCATTGCATGTTCGAAGTTTCGCGTCAGTACAACGAAAGTGTGAGAAATTTACTTAGAGTTAATTGACTAGTCTCACTAAGGTTAAATAGATTTCCTTTTCTGGGACTCGGTCGCCGGTACGGAGGCATCTAGACCAACCATCCTGTACAAGAATTTTGCAATCGAGAAACTTTCAACGAGTACGAAAGCGGAGTAACAGTGCAGAACACGGTGTCAGCGTTAGTCTCACGACACTTTCCGATGATAAGGACAATCACGAAGCACAAAGATAACATTAGCAAAACCACCTTCGAGACAAAACTTCGAGGGCTTCTGTGTTTGACCTTTTTCCTTTGTCGGGTCCCCTTCGCCTCACTCGCCGGTCGAAGATGCGAAGCAGGAACAAAAAAAAAAAGAAATCGGCGCCCAGAAAGAGATGAAGTTTGTCCCAAGATTGAAAGAAGATTGGACCGTCATTGTCGTCTCAAGGGGACAATCAAGGCAGAAGTCGTCCCACTCGGCAAACCTGCCCGGAAGGCACGGAACCATGTTGAAGGAGAGCGTGAGGGAGCGAGGGACGTACAACAAACCGCGCTCAGTACACATTCACTCGCACCTGACCCCGGACGCTCGCAACACAAAACCACGAAAGGCTCAGGAAATTGAAGAAGGTAGTCTTTGCTGTGGTTTGGCTTCGTTTGCATAGCCAGTTTTGCTGGGGCTTTCTTTCCATTTTCAACTGTACCGCCCGAAGGAAACCGACCGATTCTAACACCTCGCCATATCTTGGAGGTGTGTTCTTGCGGCGCTTGTGAGACTCTCTCTCGCTGTCTCTCTCTCTCTGGCTCTCGTTTGTGTGAAATGAATTATTTATTCCGCACTAGAGACTGATGCCGACGATGGGATGAGGCTTCTGGCAGTGGTAAAATGGTACCTTGTTAGGAGACGGACTCCCCGTGGCGGGTCCGGACAAAGAGTGAATCATTTAATTTTTATAGCAATTCTTCTGATTGAGCGTTTTATCTTCAATTAAAAGGGGTTGTTTTTCTGCTGGCTCTCGAAGGTATGTTTTGCGAAATAGTGCACGGATCTTGGGCGGAGAAAAAGAATGTCCATTGCGGGAGATTATTCCAGTAGGGTGGATAAACCAACAGCTCTCGGGGTGTTCAGTAAGAAAAGTGAGCCGAGATGTGATTAGGGATTGTTTGTTTCTTATTCATTTTGAAGAAGGACAGTCAAGCTATTTATGCTTTAAAGTAATCAAACCGACTGCTAGCCTTTTTATTCTTGAGCATCAGGTAGGACACTTAGTTAGAATTCCAACAGCTAATAAACGGTCCTATTTATACCTTTCCTTTCTCGTCTCGCCATTGCTAACCCCGGTAACATTCGTAGCGCTAATGGACCAGAATCGATCTAATCTCCATACATGGCGGTATAATCGCGTGGATCGTGTGACCGAATGGCGATGATTAGAGCTTTTTGCGATGAAAGTATGATGTTTGGTTAAAAAAAGCCGATGTTTTCAATGTGTCAAAATCAGAATGTAAACAAAGTGCTACGGTTCCGCAGTGCAACACCGAGGTGCCGATCAGACTGTTGTGTGGTGCGGATGATCGAAAACAACTTTCGTGGCCAAGTCAGCTGTTGTTTTCTTTGCCTTGAAAGTTGAAGGCATTTCGTTTTGGAGCTGGATGTGCAGATCTGTTAAGAGCGGTGACTACAGTGCCATATAGAGGAAGGGTTTCGTTCGGTTTGTCGCTGTGGAGACCTTACCCGGTGGAACATGGATGGACACAGTGGCGGATCAAACGGTGACTCTGGAATAGATTGCATAGCCGGGTGTCTCCCGCTGTGAACGTACCCGTCAGTGTAGCTGTGATAATGGTGCTTGTATTTGTTCCGGATCTGATTATTAAAGGTGAGTAAAGTGGACCATTTTTGCATCGTTCCCTTAACACACAATCTCCTCATATGCTTAATTTATCCCTAGGTAACCCTTGATGTCGAAGACCGCAGTGATGGGCCAAACGATGCAGAAGCGAACTCTTGTTTTATTACAGTCGCGAAACTTGAACGCCGCGTCGTTAACGAAAAAAAAAATCATCTGTGAACCAAAACAAACAAATACAGACGACTGACAGAAAAAACCCACAGTCTATTTAATCATCGCCGAAAATTTGAATTTGCCGTTATCGAAAAAATGAAGGCGTTACATACGTAACGTTGCGGTTTCGGCCTATTAAGATCTTCTAAGGCACCGACTAAGGGACCGTCGAGTTATGGTCTATTAAGGTCTAAATTCGTTCGAAAATGTTACCGGGGAATACTCTGTATGTACCCATCTGACACCAGTAGAACCCTACAACAGTACATACATTTGTGAGCTCTTCCTCTACAAACAAAGCATCAGAATAGTTGTCCTTTCAGCAGAAAACATACTAAGGAGGTTATAATCGGCATCAAAAATGAGCTTCTTTCCCTTCGATTATCCGTTTCGAATATCGGTATTTCACCGAGATTAATAAGGATTAAGAAGGCAGAGATAATAGATCAGAGAGACAGAGAGAGAGATTTAACAGTACGACTTCATCATAACCTAAGAAAGATATTATGATTGAGCACTTTAACATCTTTAGAGGTTCACCTTTAAAGTCTTAAAGTAAACAAGAACCCGAAGCAATGACAAAATCTGCCCGATTAATAAGCTGTTCTGTCTTTCTGCACAAAATTAAGCACGCTCATTATATCAGCTGCACGAAGCAGTCTTCATGGTCGTCGGTCAGATCAGACCACCGGCAGTACCGGCCATCACCGTACCGTACTGCGCGTGGTGATAAAGAGGATGAAGTTTTCGTGTCGAATTTAAAGCATCGTGCAAAAACAAACAAGCTTACAACATAAACTTAACAACCGGTCAGCCATTACGATTCCGCCGTCTTACGCTGGAAGGCTGGTCAACGCCCACGGATGCGCGCCGGTGTGGTGTTGCGAAAAGCGGAAAAACTTGTTTTAGCTTTTCAACGGTATTCCATAAAATCGAAACACCAGTGTCTTGTAAAGGAGCTGGTGTTATTTTTCTCTGTATCTGTGTATCTGTGGGTGATAGAGTGCTGTTTTCTTACCGTTCCGTACGCTATCTATCCACCAGCAACAAACGGTGTGAGTGTGATGAAACAAAACAGCAAAAAACGAAGCAGGAAACGATAGTAAAACGGTAAAGCTCGACAACATCCATCAAACCGTCAAAAGTTACTGTGGGCGAGATGTGTGTGAGGTGAGTGTAGAGCGGTCGGGAGGGATGGAAAATTCGTTCGAAAATAGTCCGAAATGGGTGAGTTTTTATCACGTCCTAGAGAGTCTGGGAACCCGGGCCGAACGGTAGATAGCACTCCCGTGGGGTGATGGTTTCGGGTTTTTGAGGTTGGTTTGGGCTGGCCGGTCCGAATGGATGGAGACATTATGCTGGTCCTGCACGCAGAAGATGCCGACCGTTTACTGATGGCGCGTGTTGTTTCCGTACCGATTGTTTCCATTACACGCACGGTGCAGAGGAGCTCTTGGGAACGTGAGTGAGGAAAATTAGTTTCCTCTGTCTTGGGCGAAACTGGCAACAAAAAAAAACAAAGGCGTCCGTTATTGCTCGAAGCTTTCGACACACTCAGACCGGGTGTGTTGGTATCGTCGTGTGGAAATCGAGTATCCGGCCCACGAAGACACTGATAGGGCGATGATGACCGTACTGATGCGGTCGATGACAGCTACGGGGATTCGGGCGATGCCCACGACACACGACGAAACCACGAGCGAAGCGGATGAGGACGGAGCCTACATTACCGTGAACCGGGCGATAGCGACACAAAAGGACAACACGAGTTAAAGTTTGCCGAGTCGAGTGCCATTATCTGGCTGTTCTTCTTCTGGCTTCGGCGGCACCATGGGCCGCTTTGCACGTGGTGGAAAATCACGTAAAACAACGGTGTCAACGGTGGGGATGTGATAGAAAATGGGCTTTTTTGTGTCTGTTTCCGTTCCGCACGGGAAAATGGACCCACTTTAACACGGACAGACTGTTAAGGTGGAGAGTGTGTTGTTTTTTGCTTCTCGTCTCGTCTTGCGTTTTGCTTTGCTCACGGAAGATATTGCTTTCTTCCCGTTTCGGTGCTGTCTAATTTAATGATAACTAGTTGAAAGTAATCACCGGCGCCGGTGTCTCATTTTATGCTGGATTGAGCTTTGGTGCAGTGATTAGCTCCTGCGGCACAGTCAATGATAGGACAAAGGCAAGGAAAAGCTCACAGACACGCCCATCATTAGGATGGTACGCAGTTGAAAGCCAGCTTCTATCATTGATGGAGTTTGTCCCCTGCGCCATACGGAGGTACGTGATTGCCGTGGCTCGAGAAAGGAAATGAAGGGTGTGCACACACACACTTACCTGTGCTGAAACCATGCCTTCCTTGAGGCGTCGAAGATCCGTGTGACTCCAGGCACTCGTCGACCAGGGTGTGATGTCGCGCAGGTCCTCGCCGAACCGAAACTCTCGCAGCTGATTCTTGAGAAACTTTCGTATATTCCACGGTAGATCGTTGTGACTGATTGGGCGAAGCAAAACGGGAGCCAAGAAGCACATTTATCAAACAAGTTCAAAGTAGTGCAGCTCGCGCCGGGAAAACTTTAAAGTCATATCTTGGTGGGAATATCTTTTCATGTTGCGAAAGTTTCGCCCTACTTACCCATCGATTAAAGGCACTTCCTTCAGCACTTTGCGCACGATCTCCATCCGCTCCTCGAGCTGGATGGCCAAACATGTCGAGATGAGATGGGCGATTATTGTCCAGAAGAAAACTCCGCACAGAATGAAGCCTTCGATCGGCTTCCGGCGACGCATGGCGCCGCACTAAACGCAACGTCGCCGACGTCCTCCACGTCGTCGTTGCAGTCGTCGTGTTTGGGTTTCGTTTCCTGCACGGTTCAGCGGTCGCCCTCGGGAGATGATGTCGGGTAGCTCTCGGTGGCACTGTCACTGTTGTCGGTGGAAGGATCTACGCGCTCCCGGTGGGATCGGTTGTCCAACGGACGAACCGTCCACTGCCGCGAGCGTTCCGGTGCGGTAGACCGGACCCGGATGTTGGCAGGTGGCACAAGCTCAGCCCGAAACGATTGGATGAACCGAAAGATGAAGTACAGAATGAGGACAAGGATGGTGGTGATGGTGGTTGTGCTGACCCGAGTGTGATAAGGTGATCCGGATGGTTGGGATAGTCAGATTTCGGTCTAGCGACTCTAGGTATCGCACACGGTTAGGGATAGCTTCTGCGTTTGATAACGGCCCACGGGTAGGGCGATGTCGTTATCGAATCGAACGATCTGTGGTACCATCAACGTGGTTGATAATGATGGCATCAAGGTTTGCCCGGTGTTTGCCAAATTCACGGCAGCTCGCCGCGCGTGTAGACGAGTGATTCCTGGGACCGGTGACGATACGATGGATCCAGTTCAAAGCGTGTATCCGCCAGCCGTACGAACTGATTAGAATGGAACGAGACAGAGAGAGAGAGAGAGAGAGAGAGAGAGAGAGAGAGAGAGAGAGAGAGAGAGAGAGAGAGAGAGAGAGAGAGAGAGAGAGAGAGAGAGAGAGAGAGAGAGAGAGAGAGAGAGAGAGAGAGAGAGAGAGAGAGAGAGAGAGAGTAGGAAAAAGAAATGAGAAAAAGGAAACGTAGAGAAAAATCAACGTCAAGACATGGTAGTATCAGCTTGCAACCATCGCCCGGAACGAACGAATCGGATTAAAATCTATTCCTGCTGAGCCAGAAGTCTGAGGCTCGTTCTATTTTGTGGCCCATTTTTTGTCTATTCCCCGAATGCGAGCACCGAAGCCGAAGCCGGGGTTCTAGGTTGTGCTGAAGTTGAAGAACCCGGCACCATGTTTGAACTTCATTATCAATACCGTGCCCCTAACGAAGCGTTGGTTCAACGTTTAATCAACAGCTTTCGGGTAGCCGTAATTATGAGTTCTCGTTCCCGTGTGCTACAGCTCGTCGACAGCGTGGTACGTGGCCAAAAAAAAAAACGAGACAACGATGGTGCCGTGGTGACGTGACCAGGATACGGGGAAGAAACGATTATCATACTCCAAGTCCTACGCACCGTTTTATGAGACTCTCAGGCGAGGCTTTGTGGCAGCTTTGCTGGCAATGGTCGCATTTACATGACATATCGTTAGGTAGCCATAAATAAGTAATGCTCGTTTAGAGGTTTGATTTGAGAATTTTCTATCCCGCTGCCTGTCGCTGTCAGTGTAAGCGAAGCTTTGGCGAAGAATACGTCCGTTGATTAGATTTCATCGCTTTCACCTTGTAGCTGTCAGTAGCTGGAAAGCGCTTCGCTCACCCGGCACATAACAGGGCTCCAAGTAGTCAGGGCAGGCAGTCTGTGGATCAAATGGGGATCGGTGGCGAGTTCGTTTGTGGTTCAACCGTATCTGCATTAGGTCAACCGCACCGCCCATCGCCACAATGTGTGTACTGTGCGGGTACGGCGAACATTTCCTTATTTCCCGTGCTGCTTCTGGGACTGCAAACGACTGCAAGGCGTACACGGTCTGCACATGATGCACGTCGAAACAGCTCCGGCCAGCCGTCTTGGGAATCCCGGCCAGCATTCGGTTGCCCTGGCTTGGCACGGAATCAATAATATACAACCCACAGCCGATGGTGGTAACTGATCCGAGATTCGAGTCTCCTGCTGACGACGGTAGCGGTACGTTATTGATCGGAAATTATCCTCTTCCGGGCACTGTCCGGGCGAGCATTGAGCTGATGTTTGAGTAATCGAATGACGAAGATACGCATCGGATGCAGCACCCGATAGCAGACGGCATGCGAAAAGAATGCTCTGTGTGTGTGTGTGTGTGTGTGTGTGTGTGTGTGGCTGGCCAACAAGCAAATAATCCTCATCCGCTGCCGGAACTGGCTAAATGGCTGGCTCCAAGCTTGACCCGGAAAGCTAAATTGGCAAGCAGCGGTAGAAGCAGCATTGTGCCATCATTAGCTTACGAAAGGCTGTCGAAAGGCGGGAAGAAAATCTCAGCCGTACCCGGATGCGAGCAGTACGTATCAATTCTTGCACAAGAATGATTATTTGTGATAATATACGAGCCCATCTGGACGGGGGGCGATCTGAGTGTCAGGGATGCTAACAATGGCTCTCCGGGAGTAGGGCTAGTGTGTGCGCAGGAGAATGTGTTGATACGATTTTGCTCTCGTGGGAAGCTTTGAGCAGGATGTGGTTTCATTTCGGTTCGCTTGGTTGGTGGTTTACTTAGGTCTTGAAGCTTGAAAACGACTTAACGCGGGAAACGAACCCTGCATGAGTGTTTGTGAATCACAAATATAAGTATTAAGCATTCGAATTGCTTACTTTCGGGCGTATAGAAGACGATACTTGTGGCAATAATTGCACTTAAGGTTGATAAAAATTGTAAATAGTACCTTAAAATCTTCCTTAATCCTAAACCTAAAGCGACTTGAAATTAGAACGACAACAAGTAATACCATTGCATACATTTCGGCGTAAAATTGTGTTGGGAGTGTTTGGGAATCATAAAACTATGTTATAAGCAACCGAATTGCATACTTTCTGGCGCAAAGGTGAATTTTCCTTCGACGCAAAGAATAATCGCTTGTCAGCTGAATCAATAATGGTAACATTATTCAAGTGGCACCTTTAACTCGCCAAGATAAACTTTACAGCACACATTCGACTACAGCATGAACTCACACGTACAGAAAACTTTCCCATAATCTGCCAACCTAGAAATACAACAAAAAAAAAAAGAAAAGCGAGAAGAAAATATATATATGTACCCGGTTCGTTCCATAGGTGGCACAAAATGTGTTAGAATGTTTCAGCGCCTGTTTCGCTGCAATGAAAGCGCCAAACCGGGGGCGATGGCGACCGGCATAATCAAAATGGGAATAGCTATCAGCTTTAGTGTCTTTACCAATTTCCACCCCGAACTAACCTTTTTCCCTCCCTTTTTTCCTTCTATTCCTCTGCTTCTTCTTCGAGGGTTGCGATCGCATGGTGGTGGCCATAAAACGGAACTACTGGCACTACACTACCAAACCAAACCGTTGCCGTGCAGCAAGGGCACGAGTTTTCGTGCAGCCGTAAAATGGGGTGGGAGTTTACCGAAAAAAAAAAATGAAAGAAAAAAGTTCGACATGCAATTCCTATCACGCACCACCGACAAAGTTGTCCGCCGGAGCGGTTCGAGTGCGCACCACCGTCTGCGGATGGTGTTATGACCGTCGGAGGGGGGTGGGTGGATTTTACCGTCTTTTATATTTCCATTCCAGGTTTGCCCTCCCGGTCGACAGCAGGCCGTTTGTTCGCTGCATCGGAAGGATGTTCGTTTCTTCGAACTTCATGTTGTGACGATGATCGTTGCAATCGAATGAAGTACCCAGGAAACGGGACGGTCTGCGCCGGTCGTCACAAAGACCAGATTTTCCAAACTACCACGACGGGCCAACTTTATCACAGACTCCGTTACCCCGGGCGGCTCGTAAAGTTGAGCTCGGAAGAGAAGAGGTAAAGGAAAGAGAAAAAAAATGCTTTCAATCGCCCTCAACTGGCAAGGGATGTGCATATTTATGTGTCATATGGTAAAATTGATATTTTTATCACCCATCTCTATCAAAATTCCATTTGTAACATTTCCATTCACGTTCCGAGGCACGTGAAGTTCTCGAGCAGCCGGGGTTTGTCCATGCAGTTTGCACTGTGCATTACCACGCGGCTTTAAGGTCCTGAGATCTTGGGGTATGCCTGTTTGCATGGTGGCGAATCTTCGTGTGTAGCGTCTTTTGGCAGCTGATCGTTTACTTGGTGTTGCTGAAAAAGGCTGTACGGGAAGGTTTTTGCTCAGTGTGTGGATGCTCGACCATTCCCAAAGTGCATTCCGTTTCGACTCGCTTGGCACATGGTATACGGCATGAAATAGTGCAATCATTTCTTGGCAGCCATTTTCTCTCCTTCGCCTGCGAAAAGTGTCTCACGGTGGCTGCCGAAAAATCTGCTTTTGTGACACCATTAGTGCAGCTTTATGAACTATCACAACGTCATCAGTTTGTGGCGAGTGCTTTGATACGGATCGTTAAATGTAAGTGATTGCAACTGCTTATGGTTTCATCACGCGGGGGAAACCCATGGTTAACGTCGACTCCCAACTACTATCTTCATTAGATAGCCGAAATTGTGCTTTAAAAGCAGTTTTATAGAGCCACTGTACGACTGAGACGTTCTGTGTGGGAAGGATCCATTGCGTTCTGCCAGATACAATTAAGGTTTCTACTTGGTTGGATAAAATTAAACAAAAGTTCGTTTATTTGAGTCATAGTTTTGATAATAAATCTTGAAGAAAGGCAGGAACCAAAATCCAATCTGAAGCTGCTGCTCGCTGAGCTTCCAAAGAATAATCGCCCATAAACAAAGGCCACAAACAGACAGGTCAACTCGATTGCGCTTCCTGCTTCCCGCTATTGCTGGTGATATTTTGTTTGGAAGCGGATTGGCACGGTGATAAGAAAAAGAGAATCAAGCTTCTATGATGAATGGGCTGGAAAAATGCTCAACCACCTTACGTACGGATGGCGCCATGGTACGGGTCCTTTTCCGTGCACGTTTTGTGTTTGACCACGATCCTTCCCGGTTGCCGCTTGTGCTGCAGTACCCTCGAACGGTAGCTGGCACGCAGACAAGAAGTCGGTTGTTGGTAGCAAACGCAAGAAGAAAATGGCCAGCTTGAGGGCATACGGTCGGTGGCATACACATGGAGATTGCTGCTTCGTAAATCTTTACGTGTTGCTCAAGCAATTGTGCAGCCGTGGATGTGTGCTTTGTGGTGTTGCTCGAGTGAAGAATCGGCAATTCTATACCGGCTCTCCGGTATGTTCGTCAACCCCACCCAAACGTCCGAATGTCGATTCTAGCGTTGCCCGTTGAATGAACTGAAAAGGATTGCAAAGTATTTGCTCGGACCCCAACATCTGGCGGTGTGTGGGTTGCGGCGTTTCTCGGTGAGCTTTTACAATAGTAATTCTTTTCACAGCCTGCCACCGGGCATAAATAACGTGTTGCGGGGGGGGAGTAGAGCGCAGACCGTGTGCCATCGTTTGTATGATAGGAATTCATCTATGCTATGTGAAGCGCAACGTTTGCTACTGATTTATGCAACGTTTTTGATCTTCATGGTACGTTAAATTTCATCCATTTTGCCGAGCGACAATGCGTTGGTGCTGAGTGGATAGTGGAGCGGAGTAAAGAAGAAGTAAAACACAACCAAAGCTTGCACGTACGTAACGGAGCATGAGTTTTGAAGAATGGCGCACATGAAGAACAAATAGCCGGTGGCTTCACCAAACATTCAGACAGACCAAGACAGAGAGAGAGAGAGAGAGAGCGAGAGCCCGAGAGATAGAGACTGAGTCGTTCCGTGTTTGTAGCGATATATTTTTTATTTATACACCGTAGGATTGTACGATGTACCTTTCCGATTGTATGCTGTTGTTTTGTTTTCCCAAGTATGACCAAATCGGGTTTTTTCAAAAGCATCCGGAAGCTGCTGCTGGAAGTCACAGGAGTTTGTTTAGATACGAGGGATTTAAGGATGCAAGAATATGTCTTTGAAGTCTTAGTTTTTTTTTTGCTGTTGCGTCAGAAGAAATTGACTGTCAACATAATGCACAGACATTGCATTTAATTTAAATAAGCACTCCCCTTCTACAAGCAGTGTATCGGGGCCGAATTGCACTTTGTGTGGCATGAAACATCAAACACTTTACTGCTCTGTTATCGTTTCTTGAACGCACGGGATAACAATTAAAAAAAATCCCACTTCAAACACTGCTTCAGACGAAGATTAACCTAACCGCAAGCAATATTAATGGAGACGCCTGGTTAAAGTGGCTCCGGCTTGTGTGTGTGTATGGCCATGCTAAAACCACAATTGCCGTGATTGGCCAGTGAAACTTTAAGTTCGTCGACAAACCACAACCTCAACAACCCCACAATTGAGGAGTCTTTTTGGGGGGATCGAGAAAAAAAAAGCTAAAATCGATGCCGAACCGACAATCACGGTTTTGATCCGTTCTATGTGAGTGTGTGTGTGTTGGGTTCCTATCTTCAGGGAAAGAACCAAAAAAAAACAACACTCCTGCATTATTTTGAAGGATGGTCGGAAGTGTATGCCACATCAATCAAAAAAGCTTTCAAAACTATATCCAACATTTTTGATAAATTATCGGAAGTGATCCGTTTTCTATTCTGTCGTGTGGCGATGGATCGATACGCGAGGGTTGGCTACAGCGAAGCGGTAGGGTCCGCTCTACTGAGCCTTTTTGAGAATGCAAGATTAAGCTCTGATTGTGTGTGTGTGTGTGTGTGTTGAGAGCTTCAAAGTTTTTATGAATGTAGCAAACCGTTCCTTGCATTTCGAACTCGATGCATTTGAATGTCCGATTCGTCATTTAAGGTATCATTCATCATACGAAAGTTGCGCCACACTAAAAGGTGAACGGTGTTTACGTTCATCGAATTTTTCTCGTTCCTCGTTTCGGTGTGCAAATTGCATCTAATTGAATATGGCCTGATAAAAGCATCACTCATGCAAAACTGGGTTTTTTTAGTTCGTTCCGTTCGCTCTGAGTGGAACGCAAACACACGGGGGCAAAAGCTGTCAACATGTCGTCATGTTGTTTCAACCATTCGTGTCACGTACCCGCAACCTGACAAGCATGAAAAAGGCTGCACTGTACCCTGCTTTTTAAGAATCCTGTGTGCCTGAGCGTAACATGTCATCTCCATATCGCCACTTGCCGATCTCTTGTCCGACAATTGGTGGCGCTCCGGCTGACGTCTTAAACTATCGTAACAATGTTAATTTTATTTCTGCTCCCACGTGTGTACTTTATCGTGCCAAATTTGTTCCACCTCACACGGGCGCAGAACTTTTCTACTGCGCAAGTACCACCATCCTCGGTATGGCTTTATCAAAGACGGCATAATCGTTGCGAAGTCGCTAAGCATCAAAGTTCCCGCGCGTAGGTACGTTAAACTTCCGTTGAACCTTGACGCGCAGAAGGTACTCGCGATTGTTCTTCTTACCCTGCTGGATGCTGTTGTTGGGCGCTTCCCACATCTCAACTCTTATATCGCACCCTGCTCGTGCTGATAACCTTTTCACGCTGTCACGGGTTTTGCGATGCTCCGTTGTGATCTGTGTTAGGTTGCACACTTAATCCCACACTCGTACACATCGCCGGTTCCCGGGTCTCGACTCCGGTGCTTCTGTGTCGAGTTGACAGATAGCTAGTGGAGAGAGTGAGAGCACGAAAAACCCCCCGTTTCTTTTTCACACGCGTGTGTAGGAAGAAAAAGTTTCCATTCGAGTACCACCCGAAAGTGCAGCGGTAAAAGGGTTTTGAGGGCGAGTGCATGGAACGAAAAAAAAAATGCATCAACTGCAGGCAACACTAGCACTAAATAGTCACTGGTGAAGTTGGGGGGTGAAAAAGATACGAGACCGCACCCCGATAGTGGTGTCATTTTCATTAGAAACATTTTCAACCCTCAAACCAAAGTCCCGGACACGCGAGGGTAGACCAAAAAAAAAAAGGACGAGAGACAGTGTGTGTCGTTTTTTTCCAACTCCAAGGCTCAGCGTGTAGCCTGGGCTCGAGCAAGAGGTAACCGCGGCTCGGTTTGTTCAAGACAAGGCATAACCAGGCAATCTTGTAATGGTCGCAAATGAAGCAAAAACTTTACCACCGAGTACGAGGAAAAGAGGGTGAAAAAACAAAGATCCGAGGGTAAATATCACGCCCGAGTCTAGGTGGCGCTGCGGTTGTCAGGCTGGGCACACTGGATGATCACAATTCATACTGCTGGGTGTGTTTCGGCAAGGGACACAGTGGCCGGAGTCGTCGTGTTGTTATCCGTGTCGGAGTTAACATAAAAGTTGCAATAGAGCGCTTCAGTTGATAATTAGTTTTATATCCGCACCGGGCCGGACCAGTGCGGTGAAACGTTTTGTAAAGTTTCTAGCAATAGTTAGTGCTTCGGATGGGGCGTTTAGTCTCAGCATTGATGTGCTTGTTAGTTCAGGTCTTTTTCTGTTGTTGTTACATGGCGTCGGTCACTTGCAAGCACTGTTCTGCAAGTGACGTGACTGGAGCATAGAAAGCACTCACACAGCAAAGTGACAGAAGCACTCCCAAAAAAAAAAAAAACGCTATCCAACGTGACCGATTAGTCAGAGCATGATTCGGTGCAGTGTTGCCAGCGACAGTTAACGGTGCCGGCCATTAATACTTTGCGCGCAGAAAACTTGGCTACGTGGGTTTGCTCAGCCACCATCGACGTGGCGATGGTGGAGATTTGACAATTACTTTTTAATGGCAGAGTTAATTTTACTGCAGTTGGTGGTCCTTTTATTTGCTTTCTTTCTCGGTGCTCTCCCGTTAACCGGTTCACCGGTGCACCGATGGGAAAGATAATAATTGTCCGCTTGCTTGCGCTGGTGGTGTAGCTTAGCGCTCGCTCGGTGCACTACTTGCCGGTGCCGGCGGTACCGTAATTTAATCTGGATAACGCATGACCTTCCTCCGGAGGCTATTCATCAAGCCCGACGTGTACGGACGGAGAGCACGCATGAAAGATCAAAACCACGCTTTTGCTGTGCAAAGTTAAGGAGTTGAAAAGTTGAAGCAGTCGACCCATTTTGTACCGTGCGTCAAGAGGGCTTAAGCTAGCTAGAAGGGTAATTACATTTAGAAGTTGTAGAGTGGCATGTGACTCACACACACACACACACACACACAGGCATTAGTTGAGAGACATTCCTGGTTTCGCGTAGACATTCCCATCGCAAGCGTTCCCAACAGACGGTACCCGTTTGTGAGACGACACACCAAATTGGCCATAAAACGGTGCAAAGCATATTTTATTCGCACGTGTGTGTGTGTGTGTATGTTTGTCTTCATTCCAGTGAGGCTCCTTTCCAATCCGGTCCCCCCTCCCCTCCCCTACTCCCGAACTCACCCCATCACAATCGATTGAACATTGGCGGTGGCATTTTATTTGGCGTGTTCGGGTTCGGCCAGCCATGAAATGGAGAAAACAAGCGGGCACAGTTTTTGGCAACACTGTTTGGTCACAACTGTGAAAACATTAAACACGCTTCGGCTTTCCGCTGTTGGGAAAAGCACACAACCTTATGCTTTCTTTTTATCGGCTCTATATTGGGGTGCGACCACGCTCGCGGTAGTGACTGGTGCAGATGCATCCCCGTTTTATTTTTTTTTTTTGCAGGATTGGAATTGCGCCGGATGGATGAAGAAAAGGATGAAAAGCAAAATATGTCTTCCGAAGGGATCGACTGGGGCTCGCCCAACCCGAAACTATGGGCATCGGAATGTTGTGCCCCCGTAACACAGGGCTAAGAGAACGAATTGACTGCTTGGTTACGGCGTGTGTAGCGAGATGCATACATTCAGGCGTTTTTCTCTTCCATCTATCGCTGTGTGTGCGCAGCGAACGGTCAAATAATGTTTCTCTTTTCACGTGCCATCTACCTTATCTTGGACAAGGGGGATGGGTATGGGTTTTGGGTTTTTCTTTTTTCTTCCCATCCTCCCCCCCCCCCATCCGTCTCCCTTCGGTTAGCTTCAAAAAGGGTAACAACAATCACACGACGGATGATTGCAAGCGGAAACAGGAAGCGAAACACAAAGTGTCGCCGTTGTGATGGCCCTCCTTTTTTCCTTCGTTGTGCTTTTTTGTGCTGCTATGTGCCTTCCGGCGGGCGAGAAAGGATAGCGCAGCGCACACAGACAGTGGCCACACACACACCTTCGCCAAAACTGAGCACGAGCTGCAGGTCCGTGCTTGCACAAGCCATAACCATAAAAATGAAATCCTCTGTATAAATAGGACCATTGGAAAACAATTCGTGATAAATTACCATTTGTTATCGTTGTCGCGAGAGCGGAAATTTATTTGTTTGTTTTTGTAGCCCTCGTGTGTGTGTTTTTTGTATTTCAGTCCTTTTTTGCTTCTCGCTTGTGTTTCTGGTGCATTTTTCTCGGAGAAATGATGGTTATAGTTTCACCTTGCCGTTTTGAAAGGATTTTCCACGGTAATGGAACGAAGAGAAATGAGCATTTTTTAATGCAATTCGTTTCCGAGCTTCGATACCATATTGATTTTGTCTTAAGGGAACAAAAAAGGGGATGTGACTTCAATTCGGTTGCAATCGGTTTCGACAACGAACAGGAGATACGTTGAATGGATGGTAAATTCTTGAACGTGTAGCAGTGGGTGATATGGGTTAGCAATTAATTAAATTGAAGCTCATCTAGCTGGGCATTTTTGTGTCTTTTTCGCATGAAAATAATAGATCAATACTGGAGCTATAAATGTGTAGTTCTGATGCTTAAATTAGACAAGAATTTAAGTAAAAATCTTAAATCACCAAGATGTGTTTTTTTTCACTATTTCTTTATCCTTATCGTTACCATATCGCTTTAAGGGTCTCTGTCCCTTGCAATGAAAAAAAATCGATTTGCTTCTGAGAAAGGAAACCGACATCTTTATTCAGCACGCAAGCAGCATAAATCCTCCCTCGAGTATCGACGCACAAAGTCAGCGGTTTTACACTACCATTTGCCGATGAACCGAAACCGCCCGTATGGGAGACACTTTTCCGACTTAGAAAATGTGTCTCCCATGATTGATAGCACCACCGAACATACGAGCACAAGATCCAATTGAGTGACTTTGTGGCGAACATTTTACAACTCAACGCTCGAATGTTCAAAATCCTTTGCGAACGAAACGATCTAGGTGTGTGTGTGTGTGTTAAAGTGTAATCGGTACAGTGATCCGCGCTGAACCAAAACCGATTGAAGTGATCCACTGGTGAATATTATCTACCGCCCTGGTGCGTTGTTGAGTGAAGCAGGCGGACCCGAATTGCGCACCGATGCTGCCTATGCTGACGAAATGCTTCGGTGTTACGCTTGCTTGCGCGCTAAATGATGCGAGGCGATATAAAACGTTAAGAAACCGCACCACAAAGAGGTGGGTGTTGCTGGGTGGGTGGTTGTATGTTTACTCTTTGGCAGTTGTTAGCTTTTCTCACCGCGGCACACACACACACACCCACACCGAGTGCGTAAAAAGTGCGACAATCCGAGCCTCGGGACCCATCCGTCCCGTTGGTGCTCGGATTTGTTTTGGCTGTGAGCCGAGCAAATCAAACTACCTCAACTGCCTGAGGTACCTCCAGCCCGTGTGAGCCACCTACACGTGCTCCGTGTCGGAGCTTGCAGATGCGCATAGTTTTGGGTGGGAAAACTTACCCTCGGGAGGTTTTGTCTTAAGTAATGCTGGCGAAAGTTTGCCAAGCTTAGTTCCGCAGTTGTGTCTCGCCGGGGAAATGAGGCGGGAGAGGCGCAGGGTAGGCGCAGGGTATCTCATCTCATTTCCCTGGCCTGAAACATGAGCCATCGCTGCCGGTTGCAGACGCATTGGGCTGCCCGTGGCTGCTGTAAGACCACGGTGCGAGCGATGAGCGATGCTAACGATGAAGCGATGGCAGGAAAATCTAATCACAAACAAAGGAAAACTTTTACTCTTCGCCCACCGCTTGGTGGATCCTGTTGTTCTGCGGCTCAACCGGCAAAGAATTGGCCCTGAAGGTGAGCTTATAATTCGCGCAGGAACGGTTGGTTGATTGTTTAGCGGTTCCGCGCGTACTGCATCCGAATGAAGAACGGCGTGTACGTGAACGGTGCGAAAAAGGGGTTTTTTGCTTAAACAAAAACAAAAAAAAACAATGGAAATTCGTGACAAAATTTCATTAATCATGCGGACAATTAGTTTTTCGGCTGTGGGGGAAGAAAGTGTGGCAAATTTATTGCTCTTATGCGTGTGTGTGTTTTGTCTGTGTTACGTTAACCGCAAGAGCAATGAGTCTTCGGTGGTATTAGGTTTTGGCGAGATGAGTTTACGGCGAGTAAGTTTACTCATACGATGATACTGTTTATGAAGGTGAGCTTACAGTGCCGAGAATGTAGTATTCTACTGCTCAACTGCAGTTGTTTTTATTAATATAAAAAAGTTTTTGTATCAAGAAAAAGCTCAAAATGGTTCAATGTTGTTGTTATAAATAAATTACCTTGAAAAAACAACAGTAGCAAATACTTTTAAGCTTCTCTTAGTATGGTTTATACTTGTATGATACATTGGATGATTGTTTTTAACAAAAAAACAGGTTAACATTGTATAATTTTTAGTGAACATTGACAGGAGAGAAATCCTGACTTTAATCTGTCAAGTAAAGCGAAATCTGAGACAATAAGTTTATTGAAAAAAGTGGCTTTGGAAGTTTAATAACGACCTGAAAAGCGCAATGATGAGTAAGATGATAAAAATGTGTGTAAAAGTTTGCAATATCTTAATAGTTATTTGGGTTGTTTATGCCTATTATTTACAAATTATTATTTTGCTACTTCTTTTCAATTTTAATGCAAAAACAGGAGACACAAAGTAATGCACACGACATGTATAATGACATTCCCATTGAATTTTAATCTTACACAACGGAAAGTAATTTATCATGAGCTTTAAAATTTCGTAAACTGATTTGCGACACGATCGACTAAGAGCACGGAGCACGATTTTCCCTTTTCATGAGGTAAACAAGATGCTTACTCATCCGAACACAGTGAAAGCAATTTTATTGATCAACAATAAGCTTAATGAACCGGGCCCAAACAAAACCGGCAGACCTTCCCGTTCCTGGTTTGGTTGACGTTAGCTGGTAACTCACCCAGACATCCTGGTGCTGACGGATGGTGGAGTGACGAAACCAGCGTGGCCGGGTGAATATAAAACTGTATTTAAATATCAGATTAACATCCTAATCGTAAACGATTACGACTGGCGGCTTTCGGGAAGGCCTCGACACCGCTCGATGGATGATGGTGACGATGGTGTGACAGTCACGATTTAGATGCCTTGCTGCCTAAAGTGAACGAACGACGAAAGGCTCCCCGTCCAGACCAGGGGAAGTGTAATAAAAACTCCTTCTGCTTTCCAC
This sequence comes from Anopheles maculatus, assembly GCA_002091835.1. Classification (NCBI taxonomy): domain Eukaryota; kingdom Metazoa; phylum Arthropoda; class Insecta; order Diptera; family Culicidae; genus Anopheles; species Anopheles maculatus. The sequence continues at coordinate 55,890 of KZ062163.1, read as the reverse complement.
GACACGCCCGCTGTTTGCGAAAGTGTGACGTTTCTGGCCGACTCGCTCATCTTAATCTTCATTTCTTTTGCTGCCAAACAATTAGAGTTTTTCGGCGGATGTAAAAAGGGGTACGGATGTGGAGGGAGGGTGGGATGGGGTTTTGTTCTGGTGCTGTCGATGGCGTCGGTTGTAATTAAAACATTAATCATGCATCGTTGGCGTTTAATGCGCAGGGGCATTAATTGCTGTTGGGCATTGTTTCGCGCTTGCTAAGTGGCGTGAAAATGCGAGCGAGCGAACGTAACAATGACGCAGGACAAATGGTGTTTGGATGCGTTTGAGGAGCCAACCCACCAAGAAGGGGAGGTGGGCCTGGTGGTTCGGGAGACAAAGTTTCACTACAAAAGAAGTGCGGTGTGGTTGTACGGTTTGGAAAGTGAAAGAATTAATCCCGGAGATAATGCTTACTGACGTTGACAACAATTAGTGAGCGAAGCGATGGTTCAAAGTGATATTGTTGCGGAAAGCTTCTTTGTGTTTGGTGTCTTGTGGTTTTGTGGAAAATTCATTTATTAAATTTCAATTCCAGTTAGCCAATTGATACAATTCTACCATATAGATCCTAGTTTTACAATATTGCAAGCATTTAAAGCATTGTGCGAAATTAAGCATAATGACTTCAACTTTAACATCTATTACACTCATTAGTATTAGTTTTTATCTTGGCACTCGGCGAAAGTAAACTAGTTTATATGCTATCGAACGCAATACGGCTTTGATCAAACAAGCTATAAACAGAAAACGTACATGCATCTCCCCGAGTAACTGCAGCACAACTTCAAGCGGCATAAACATCAGTGGAAAATAGCAACACCATTCGTAGTGGCAGTGAGGCAGTGAGGTGAAAACAAGCGCACTTCACTGTTGCACCGTGATTCAATTAGAACTGCAAACTCTTGAAGCTGCATTCTCTACTGCACCTTCAATGCAACTCAACACCGGACGTAGACGGGCTGCTCGGGCAAAAGGCACCTCACCAAGGGACGGAAGAAAACTTGCACAACACAGTGCATTGGCCGCGTAAGGTAATTGGATCGTGAGATTTAATCAATGCAGCCGAACGACGCCACCAAACGACGGATGGAAAGTGGAGCAAACGTCAGAACCATCTTGCAATTGCGCAACGAATGGTGGCGACCGCTGCAGACGGAAAATCTCTTCCGAGTCACCATCCGGGGTGCCGATGGCTGGGCCGGTCGGTCCGGTAAAAGTGTCGCTGCACAGGTGGCTGCACAACGACAAAAGGTCTGGTCTGGGGGATCGAATCATCCAAGAGCGTTGGTTGAAGCTGCTTCTTGGCACTTTTCGGTGAATCAACCGTCGCCGTGGTAGTGTTCCAGCACCGGTTCCAGTTATTTCCGGGCTAGAAGTTGTGCAAAATTTGTCTCCATTTGGGCAACTGGTGCTGGTGTCGAGAGCGTTTTCCGAACGGGGAATCAAAGAAAGTGGAAAGCGACCGACGACCGACACCGACGAAGGTAAAGAAAATGAATTCTTTTCTGCGGAGGTTTCTTCCGATTTCGACTCCCTGTTTTTGTGTTGGTGAAGAGTTTTCTGCCACTTTCTTACCTTTTGAGTTGTAGTGGAACGCGAAGATGGAACTGGGCTGGCTGGGAAGTGTAATGTGGTTTCCGCACGCCAGAACAATTTCAATTGTTGTTTCATTTCTGTACGGCGGATGAGTAAAATGGCTGAAACGACTGATTGGCGAACTGATGGAAAAACGATAATGCAACGCTTCCGAACGGGAAGCGGAAAACTGTTGAAAGCAGTTGGGAAAGTTTAAACTATTTTTTTTTTTGGTTTTGTGTGTAAGTGCTGAAAGCGATGGAATACATTGATTTTTAGATGACGGTTTACATTAACCGATAATTTGATTATGGTTGTTGGCAAATGGTATTATTTGTTTAACTTTTCTCTCATGGTGCCAAGTCTTTATTTGCATTGAATCAGGTCATTTAATTCGTCGTTTATTTGGTTTATCCTAATGAATGAATTGAACGTGTGAAATGTTCTGTTAAATTGCATAAATATTAGCGTACGCCTGGTAGTATGCAATTTAAGGTCTAATCTTGCAATGGAACACACAATTTGGATTACATTCAAATATTATTTTGTTTTTCTTTGCCAAATAGATCCAATTTTAAGGAAAAATTGTTCTTCATAGTAAGAAGAATTTTCTCTTAACATTTTTGCTTTGAAAACTGCAAATAAAATGGAGCAAATCAGCGGTATGTAACAATCATACTTTAATATAAATCTTACCACCAATCCCATCGCTTTCTTTATCCGGTAAGAACATTTGAATGATTGACATTCTGCTGACGTTTTGAAAAGAAACGTTCAGTATCGCCATTTTTCGGCCGTTGCCTACCATCCCGGGAGTTCGTTGATTAGGTATAAATCATGTTACCAGTTCTTATGAACAGCAAAGCAAAAAAAAAAGGCTGCTATCCCCTGCATTCGATCAAGTGAAACCGATCCAGATTGGATCAAGCTTCCCGGCGGGGATACTCTGGGGAGGAAAGTAAATACTTCTCGCCGCTCACTCCTCCTGCCGCCCTTTACCCAGCTCAGCCGATGACTAGTTGCCAAAAAAACTCAATGAACCGAGCTTATCGAAATGGTTCGATGGCTCGAATGTCAAACCGAATCACGTCCACCGATTCGCATTATGGCTACAAGTGCCTTGCCTTGAAGTCAGTCCACCATTTCGCGGTCCCGTTTACGTCGTGCGCCTTTGCCGGGGCTCGGGGTCGGTTTTAGAAAACGCAACAAAGATCCGTTTCTTGATTTGTTTCTGTCGGGCTTTTTGCTTTCCCGTACCGTTCCCGAATCCGGCGACGACTTCACATTGACGAGCCGTAAATATTGTGTGCTGTTGCGTGTGTACATGACCGCACGTTTCTGACGGTACGCCGATGGAATAAATTAATCCTTGCGTACATGAGCGACTGCTTTCCCGGGGGCAGGTCAATTGATTGCTTCTGGGTTTTCGCGCTGAAAAGTTCGGTTTTTTTGCTTGCTTGCGTCTTTCGGCGCTGACCCTGCCGTCGTTTTTTGTTCGCAGAAAAGGCAAGCAAATACATCCAACACTGTTCGCACAGTTCGTTCGTTTCTTCTGCCACCGGAGTACCGGTACTCGGCAGGTACACCCTGCGTCCTGTGCTGGCAATGGTGCGCAAAAATTAGGTTGTAATTTATGACTTTAAATTATAAGAAATTAAAGCACCCGGGCACCCGGGGTCAACGCTCCGCTAGTGTGTGTGTGTGTGTGTGTTTTCCCCGGTTTGAGGCAGTTCATTAACGGTGTGATTTATTGCACGATTATTACAATTTCAGTGCGCGTAAATATTCGGACGTGCTCGTAGCAGCAGCAGCACCAAGCTTACAACCCCATTAATGGAGGCGCCCAGTACCGCATGCTAATGCTCGTTAAAGGGAAAGTTAATGATTTTCGAATACAGGCACAAGGGCGTAAGGTAAAATCGAAGGTTCCGAAAGGTGTTTCTATCGAACCGTGCTGCTCGAGTGCTTTATTTTCGTGTGTAGCTTTCGCTGGCAGCGTATAAATTATGCTTTGTTTTATGCATAATCTTAACCATAACCTTGAGGCACTATGTAACCGGATTTCGGTTTCGTTTCCACCAGCAGCATTCGTTCATTCGTTACGTTGGAACGCTGCTGTTTTGCTTTGCTGCGGAATGAATCATTTAATAACTGCACATGATTGTAATGCCTCTGAAGTAACTTCTGTTACGGCTACAAGCAGATTGCGGGTGAAAACCTATCCTGCGTACAAGCGAAACGCTAGATGGCACAAGACACAATAACAAAGCAAACGGCCAAAAAAAAAAAAAGAAAACGAATCAAAGACCGACTCATCTTGCCACCGTTACACACTGCAGGGATTATTATTTACCTCGTTCGCACATGTGAACAACACACGTTAGCACGTTTTGCCGCTAGACGGCTTTATGCGCTTCGCAAGGTTCGCCATTCGTTTGAGGAATGGATATTACTGCCGAGCGAGCTTTTTATGTAAGCGTGTGTGTGTGTGTGTGTGTGCTTTAGTTTCTGTTTTCTCCTGCATGTTGTTAGCCCGGTTTTTGTTTTGCCTTCTGGGAAAGCTAACGTTTGAAGCGATTGTTTGTTGGGCGAACTACACAAATCTCTCTAGCAAAGCTGGGGATGGTTTTGCTGCAGGAAAATGGCCATCGCAAATGAAGGTTCGGAGCAGCGCCGAGTGAGAGAAAGCGCCAGCACTTTGACAGATAGACGAATGAATGGAATGTGGAGTCGTTGTTGTGTCGTGTCGAGTAAACCTCGTTAGTGAGTGAGTAATGGAAATGGTGCAGATTCGTACACCTGATCGTACGTGTCACTGTCGGAGATTTACGGTTGCTCCGGGTTAGGGGAGCGTTGGGACATACTGTTGGAGAAGGTCAACGGGGGTTATGCTTTGAGCATAAGCTAGTTTGGAACAGTAGTTTCGACCGAGCATCGGTGGCAGGTGGCAAACAGTGGAAGAACACCGCAGTCACAAAACGATGAGCGCGCAGTGCCATAAAGCTGAATTGAATGTTACTTTTGAACTCGGTCGGGCCAACAAGATTTAGTGGGCAGAAGGTGTTTCGTATGGTGCTGGCATAAATCAGAATTAATCAGCCCGTAAACCAATTGCTTTACATACTGTACGACAAATAAAGAAACGGAAACTTTGATAATTATTAAACTATGCTTGATGTAGGTGATGTACTCCATAGCTTTGAAGATTGGAAATGAAATTTCCACGAATAAAAATTCATCTATCGCTTACCCTGAACTAACCGTCAGCTCTCCTACAGTGTCGAGTGACGAAAAACAGAGCAAATATAAATCAATTACGTACGCAACAAAAAAACACAATCTTACGAGGGGGAGAAATCATTTTAAAATTAAACGTTCGTGACGATTGGCGATTCTTCAGCCGTGAAGAGCCTTTTGATTTTCCATTTGCCACGTGAGCATAAAGTAGCACGTGCTTCAAACATTTCACCTTCCACCGTACCGCGCCAAATTGAAAGGTTCAAACACTGACCGTATCCACGCATCGGATTCGTAGAGCTGGCACACCCGAACCGCACCGGCGTAGACGCTTGATGCTGTGTGGCCGTCAAAGAACAAAAAGTGAACTACGCGAACAAGTGAACCGATCGGTTCCGCACGTATGTTGAATCACGCACCTTTCCCCCCCCCCACCACGATGTACTCGCGTATCATTTGCATATAAATTATTTGATTGCAAATCGAGTTTGTGCTTGCGTTGTCGGGCGGCCGCCCCCCAACCGTACGGAAGGCGTTGATTATATGTTGTCGCGCGGGAGGATTTCACTCGTTTTCGGAGGGACAGAAATCAACAGCCAACACCAGCAAGCAACAACGATTGCCAGCTTGATGCTGTCAGCAAAATATGGGCAATCCTCGAGCCACGAGTCACGAAATTTCCCGAATGCGTGTCACGAAGCACCATGAATCTGTTTCGCTGTCAAATCGTGGCATTCCGGGGGAGGGAAAAATGTTGGTTCGGGGACCGGGTGACACTGTCAATTAAAAAGTGTGACGTCGAAAAATAGCGAAATCTGTGCTGTGTGTGTGTGGTACGCCTACGACAATTCGGTGCCATAGTTGTGGGTGGCATAATGGGAAGATGTGCTCGATTGGTAAGGAAAGCGGACAAGTTTTGTTATTTTTGCCTGCAGCGAACGTGCGAATTGATGGTTAGAACATTAGTATGTTGCTCGAATGGGAATGGTTGTGTGCGCTCTCGAAGCACTAATTAATATGCTTCGGGTGAGCTTCATTATCATAAATCGTGTTTAAGTGTGATGAAATAATTGTGTGTGTTATCTTCGCTTATCCTTTGCCAGCGTGCTGCTCGAGTTGAGAGCAAAAGTGCTTCAATTTTTATAGTTTGCGTTTATCATTTGTAGCATAGTAGAAGATTTTAATTCAATATTTTTCTTTTGTAAGGAGAGTGAAGAGATTTCGTATTAATTAATCGAATCCTCGTTGACTTCATTAATGCCTCATTGTCTGTACAGCACAAGAAAGAGTTGTATTTGATCTTTGCCAATCGTTTCTAGCTTTCCATGAATATAGTTCAACAATCAGCAATTTGTTTGGTAAAAGACTCGAGAAGGCCCCCCCTAGAATTATTTGTGTGCAGCACTGTAATCTGTCAATTTTGTCGCACAGTGTTTTTTCATGCGGTCAAAATTTATTAAATAAATACAATATCTATTATTGCTTAAAATACTTTCCAGACACGGAGCGGTCGCCCCAGAACGCCCATATAAGTTACCGGGCAACATTGCCAAAGTCCAAACATGTGTCACAGCCTATCGATCGACGATGAGTAATTGCCCCAGAACGCCCATACGAGTTATAAGGGAAAGTTGTTCGACATCAAAGGGGCGGTTTATTGGCCGAATAGTTCATCCGTTGCTAAACTGAAGAGATGAGATGATCCTTCGCCATCAAAATAAGAGATTATGATGAGGGAAGAGTTATTTAAATTCCAAATTTAGCCTTTTTTTCCTTCAATTCATTCATCTTTTTTTGTCCTCTCAGAAGATCATCCGCACCCATAGTGATGTCTTTGCGACATGTGCTGCGAGTTGCATACTGTTAGGCGTTTTTCCTATAGGGACCAACCATTTTCGTCAGGGGGGGGCCTTCTCGAGTCTTTTACCATTTGTTTTGTTATCTTATCTCAACTGACCCGATTTATTATCAGATTACGGTGAGAAAGCGAAACAAAAAAAATCGATCTAATATTTCACATCAGTATTATGCAGATTGCATACATTCGGGCGTTTTATTTTTTAAATTCATCAATTTTTGTGCTACAAATTTCTCCAAATTAACTACTTCATGTACATTACTTCTCCCAGAGTGCAGTACAACCTTAAAGTGTTTGGTCTTCATTTTACGTCAACCTCTTCAACGAACAACATTACCTACTCGGCACTAGGCATTTGCTCCACTTTCCGTAGCATGCTTTATTTCAGAGCATCGCCCCAGAGTCGCTCGCCCGGTGAAAGCCTAATAACTCGCCGAAAGAAACTACACCATCAGGTGTGTAAATTAAGTGGCACATGAGGCTTCGAACAACCGTACCAAGCGCTGCCAAGACCCAACACACTAGGGTGTGCGCCTAAAAGCATGCAATACCCTCGGGCGAATCACTTACCGGGCCCGAACGAGAGCATTTTAACAAGATGTTAACAGTCGAAAGCCATGCAGGGTGAGGTTTGCTGAACGGGCGGGCGGCCAAAGGACCGGAAACATTTGGTTCGTTAAACATCCGCCCCGATACCCGATACCAGGACGGGAAGGCCACAAGAATGTAGATTCACTTAACGTTCCTGCGACGTGGAACCGGCTCGGCTTTTGTTGATTATCTTTCCGTTTACAAGAAAAACGAGCCCACCCAGCTATCAGCATAAATCTGACGCCGGCCTCTACTGGGTGTGTGTGTGTGTGATCGTACGCGTTTGCATGTGTGCGTGTATGTTTATTTGACGATGTCTGCCTGCAGTATCTGTTAATAAAAAAAGAAAACCTCCGACAAGAATGAAACAGAAACAGAAAGCAGGGAAAAATAAAACACCGCAAGACGGCTCACCCCACCGGGCACGGCAGTTAGCGAAAATATTTACCCACGGGGTTTAATTAAACGCTGTCGGCACGTGAGAAGCGCCAAATGACTCCTCGACGGTTCGATGGCCCGACACGGCACGACCGAGCGAGGGAGCCTTTCCGTGACTATTTGCACACATTTTATCACGGTGGAAATCGTGCATGTTGCTTCACATCACCTTACATCGTGCGCGCGCGCGCCAAGTTTTCCAGCACAAAAAAAGGGGTATTAGTCTTTCGCACGAAAGGTTTCCTTGGCGGGACTTTGGGGCTCTGTTCGTGCCATACCTGTCTGTTCTCGTCTGTAGCGAACAATGAAAAGCGAAAAGTAGTTTGAAGATTTGAAATTGAAAGCCAAACCCCAACGGGAAGGATCGGGGCGCGAAAAAGTTTTCCCACCCCCCCACACACCGGTGTTGTGTTGTGTTTGCGATCGTTTAGCCGGGTTGGAAAGTGGGTCGGTTGGGGGGGAGGGGGCTGTTGGAGAATCATACAGCCGTAATGTAAATAACGGCGAAAACATTTTCCAGCCAAGTCAATCACCCGTGGCTTAGTGCAAAAGTTGGACAAAGTTCAATCGGCCGTGACCGAGTATCGCTCACGAGTGCCAGACGGTGCGGCTTGGATGATGTATCGGTGGCGTAAGGTCGATGTCGATAACTGCCTTCACCCTGAGCGTTGGGGTGGATGGTTCGGTGGTTTGGTTGGGCAAACTCTTAAAGTTTGTGTTTTCAAGTGGAGAGTTTCGCTTTGGGCAGAATTTAAATAGCGTCTTGATGTTTAATTGAGTCATACTCGCATTTATTGTGCAGCTGTTTTGTGCACTTTTAACTGTCCTTTTTATCTGTGTTTCGCTTTTGTTTTTACAGAAATTGAATAGGAAGTTAAAAACAACAAACGATCTTCACGAGGTACACAAAAAAAAGGTAAGAACTTGCGCTTCGTTTATAATTTTAGCAATTAAAAATAAGTGGAGTAGCTCAGTTTTCTTTTACAATCCACTCGGTCCCTTTCGGCAAGACAGTGCCAGCGCAAGATGGATGACCCAGCACAGGGTTGAGGTTAAATTACAACCACTCACTTCGGGTTTGACGTGGTGCAATAAAACAGGGTGAGCATCGCATCTCTAGCAGGCCCTTCGCACGCAACCAAGTGACAGTTCGTCCCAGGGTTTGGTGAATGCACGTTAAGCATTTCAACAAATTCTGCCAGTTTGCGGAGCACTCTCTCTCTCTCTCTCTCTCTCTCGCCCAAAAGCACATTCTTTGAACCGTGCTGAATGCTGGGCTTTTTATTTTACGATCGTCTTTAGCGGTATCACAAGCAGAATGGTGAACCCAGAACCAGCGAGAAGAAGAAGATAAAGGTGGTTTTCATATTTCTGTACCGGTCGCGGTCATAGTTTTTTGATGCCCGACGCACGAAACATGGACAGCACTTTTCGCCCGTGCAAAAAAGGGAAGTGCTTTTTATTTTCCGCGCCTTCACAATACACCTGCTACTCGGAGTTTCCGTGCGGCTGGCCCTTGGTGAAACGTGGTTACAGCCCCGGCTCATTTCTGCCGGTGTCACTTTTAATGAAACCGAATTTCTTTTTAAACCACCTTAATGGCTTTTTCTTATCAACGCCGGACGGAATGTCTCATTACAGTGCGGCTGCAGCAGTCGGCTTTGAATACATCATTAAGATGACCGGTGAGGACGCAGAAAAGCGCACGAAAAAAAAAAATAGAAGCGATGCAGGACATGACTTGTTTGTCCGTTTTAATGGCGTTCCGGTTTTTACGCTGCGGAATAGTTTTGCTGCAGGTGATGGCAATGAGTAAAGTGGAAAATGGAACCATAAAAACTTACTTCTTTTGCTTGGGCGTGTGTGTGTGTGTATGAGAGCGCGCAACCGTGGCGAGATTTAGTTCCGCCTGGTAGCTGATGGCTGAAAATAAAACGGAAATATTTATTATAAGTAAAATGGTTTTTACATTGTTTTAAGTAAAATTTTATTTTCATAATTCTAAGAAATAAAGAACTGTAGAATATTTCATTCAGCTGAATAGGAACGGTTGTGTCATACATTGCATACATTCAAGGCGGTTCAAAGCAAACCCTTCCGGAAAGTATGCAAAAGTCTATCGATTCTGACGATTTTACTCGTTCCTTCGAAACACTACAATGTAAGCTACTCAAAAGTTTCTTATTATTGAAAAACTCTTCCAAACAGCCTGCACATTACCAACCAAATAGACTGTTAAAAGTCTATCATGGTTACACCTTTCATTTGACAGCAAAACATCCCCTACTTGACGGCCTTGTTAATCCGTTTCAGCCGAATCTTTGCCGTTTATTTGCTTCACAAATACTGAAAGGTCAGGGAAAATGCACAACCCATGGCCCATACAGACGTTTTAGTTTCGAAGAAATATCAATCCAAAAGGTAGTCCAACACAACCGATGTTTATGGGCCCTGGGTCCGAACGCAACGCTTCGGATCGGATTTGCACAGATTCGAAGAAAATCACCGTGACGAAGGATGGCAAAGTTGTGCTACGGAATCGGTTCATCCGATTCCATTAGCCGTCTCGACGATGGTGGTGTGCTCGACGCTGGTTCTCCGGCTATTTGCGTGTGAAAAAAGGGCTGGCCGTGCCAAGAACATGAAGTCGCACACAGAGCACATCGCTCCCCAGAAAAGGGTGACGCATAATCCTCAGATAATTTGCTACCGATACATAGCGTGGGGATCGTATCTTGGCGGATGAGTAGCAGCCACCTTTTTCCGTTGCCTCAAGGTATGTTCCGTTGTGCTCCGGTTTTTTGGGGGAAATAAGATAGACGAATGCATGCTTCCACAAAGCTCGCTCCCCTCAAAAGAGAGCGAACACAGACACAAAAGGATTTTCATCAATCGGTCTTCGGTAGTGGGGCGTCCTTCTTTGGCGCGGTCAGAGCAAAATGGATACAGAAAACATTTATCTGTTTCCTTGGCGTCGTTTGGATTCGGTTTTGAAGGTTCGGTTTTGGTAGCGTACAGTACGGACCGAACCCCATTTTCTGGTGCCGGTGCCCAGTGGCGAGTGTTTATCACCGGAAATTCACATTCCGATCTGTTCGCATCCCAAGGCACTCTCGTACCGTCGTCTGAGGGTGGGCAGATTATTCAGGACAAAATAGATTTCAAGTAGGAGTTGAATCGGGGGGTTTTTCTTCTTGTGTGCGGTCCGGTTCTCCCTTTCTATTCAATCTTATCACAACCGGCAAGCCGTAGGTACAGCTAACATTCCTTCGAACAGCAAACTGGAATGGTCTTAGCATGTTTTGGTTGAAGGAAGCTAGCATCAGTATGGACGGGTTCTGCTATGCTTTATTTCCATCTTCTGCCGATCGTGCCGAAATGAAATGTGATCCCTTTTTTCCGGTTGAGGTTTTTTTTTGTGGGTATATTGAAAGCGTGGGAAAAACATTTTATTCTCGACAACGAGATGCACCTAATACGGACCCGGAAAAGGGAAGAAAAAGCGATCTCATTCGAGGGTGAGTAAAAAATTATGCAGCACAAAATCACATCATCTTGGTGTTTGCGAAACGAACGTCTTCACACCTCTCAACTGTCACGTAAAACGAATCAAAATGCTTCAGAATGAGGGTATGAAAAGCAATTTTGAGCAGGGAATATAACCTACAAAACAGCCTGGTCGGTAAAACAAACCGACCAACATAATTTCGGTCGCTGCACGGTATGATTTATCTGCGAACGTGTCTATATCTTCGATGGCCTACAGAAATCTGTCGCATCGACTTCATTCGCAAGCTCGACAGTGTGCGAACCGTTGTCAAATTGCCCTTCAAATGCATCGTCGGTGAAGAAGCTTTGAAATGTGAGCTCGAGCTTGATTGCATAAAAGACCACTGCATCGGCCCCGTTAGAAGATCGTGTGAGTGAAGTAATCATTCTTCGAAGGAACGATGTGAGCTGCGGTGACGTGACTAGATCCGGTTTTTGGGAAAAGCAGCCACATAGTGCATCCTTCTAGCATAGACGCTAGATGGAGTGGAACACAGATGGGTGACGTCGATGTATGGGAACTTGGAACAGTCTGTGGCGACCGTATGTTTGCCCTTCTGCCATCGGGTGCTCCATTAACTGGTTCGACTTTTCTTAGGTTGCACGGTACGGTAATAGCTTTATAAGTGATGAAACATAATACACTACTCGTACGATGGAACGGGTCTTCGTTCAGGCTAATGGTGTTCTGATGCCAGCCCTAAGCGGGTACGGTATGAAACTTTAGACGTTGGTTTCCGTACATGATCCGGACATGGTTTTAGAAATAGGAGGATATAGCAGGGATCACTTCGTATGGAAATGAGGTTGATGCTATTAGCTATTGCTGGGTGGAATTTTTAAATAAATATCCACTAGCTTTATGCAAACAGATGAATTGCACGACGTCTCACAGACATTATCGCTCACAAGATAGGCAAAAAATGCTACCAAGCAAACAGTGTATTGCATAATTTAGGGCGTATATAATTTAGAACAGGACAGTGAGCTTAGCAATCGCAACAGCCTTTCTTGTCCTCGTTCAACTCCGAACGCGACAAGTATTTTAGGACAAACCCGCTTAAATACAGCGAAGCACAAATAAACAATGTATCATTATGCGGCTCAAATATGCAATAAATGTAATGCCCCTTAAATACCCCACTAAGTACATTTATTTACACTAATGATGATAGTGATCGTTGTTCGACAGCAAACTAATCACCTGAAATTATAGTTCACAATTGAAATTTGCCTCGATGATTTGTGTAATCACGCGTTTTTTTTTATGCGACTCAATTACGCCGGGCGGTGTAATTAGCCTTACATGCTTTTGCATAGTTTTCCCAACCACCAACAACGAACCGGTACCATGCGGTACCGGTCTAAAATCAACAGCATCCATCCACCGGAATCGATCCATCAATTATGCGCCAAGCGTACCCAGTTTGGTGGGACCTTCATTCAATGTACGACCATTATCGTACACGACCAATCAATGAACTATCCGGGCCGAATAAATAGCATCAACAAATCTGACTCATTACACGCCAAATGATGGTACATTTCTCTTCGCCAGACGACGCAAACCGCCTATGGATGCCTATCGCCTCCAGTATCCGCCAGTGCGCTCAACGTGCACGAGCACCGATGAGCGAAAGAATTAGTGGAAAAACAATCACGATTCATCCGTACCGTTCAGTGTCGGGGCATGAGTGTGTTGGGAAAGCCGGCCCGGAAAGGAACATTCTTCCACCGCAGTTGCGTTAGGCACAACCGGACCGGTACGACCGAGCCACGGAAGATTGAACGGCGATACTTTATCTTTACCCGCCGGTTTGCTTCACCCAGCGCGCGGAATATGGCCATCGGTATTTCGGTTCGGGTTCGGGCTCTTAACAACAGCAACACTTCAACTCAAGTTCTGCACTCAATAGCGCCTGGGTTGAGCGAGTGAGTGGGTGCTTGGGGCCGAAGATTGCCGTCCGTTGCTGTGGAGTTTATTGGGCAGCAAACGGTACGGTACGGTGCAGGGTTAAATGGACCGTGACGGGAATTTAGCTCACTCGGGTCCCCTTGTGGGCGGTGGCGGTGGAGTCCGCATTTAGCGCACCTGTGAGCCACCGGGATGTGGGTTAAGTTTATTGTTGGGGAAAATGAGGTTCATAAAATTTCGCTTCCACTGTTCGATGAGAATTTCATTGATGCTGAAGTTTATTTAGTGCTGCACGCTGGAGAGCTGTTTGTGGTCAGAATGTTTAGGAGGAATTATTGTTTAGTTAAAGACAATTGATGTTTTGAATCCCGTGATTTAAAAAAAATGTAGTTAACAAATTCCAAAATCGTTTTTGCATAATTTCAACTAAAATATTGAGATTAATGATGACTCAAGCTTAAGCCATCAACCTTCAAACAGTCGAGCTGTCATTGCAGTTGAATCGAAACAGGTAAAGATATCTCGAAGCGTTTAACTACTGACATATCTGGCTCTGTTCCTTCTTTAACATTTTGTTGACGGGCGATTTTTATCCAGAACGTACTGTGATACCTCGGGTGGCGTTTGAGACCTTCCTCCGCACGATTTCGTTACCTGAAATACTTCTGCACACTTAGAAACATCACACTTCGATACTTGAATATCTCAGCAATGTTTACAGCTTGGCTCACCAATACATATAAAAAACGTGTACGAATGTGCCGCTCTTCAGGACGGACATGTCCGTCCGCCGTCAACAAAGTGTTGAGGACCGTTAATACAGGGTTCTCTCAGATCTGCTCATCGGCAAATTTGGAGTTTCCTTGGATATAGTCTTAAGTACATGTTTTAATTTTTGCTCTAATCTAAATATCTAAAGCTTTTGGCGCTGGCTAGTAGCCGTTTAACGTCAAAACACATACAAAAAATCTGCCTTAGATCATCATAGACCCAATTGTCGAACGAAATGCATACTTTCAGGCGCTTTTCTTTAAATAGAAATTTAAACGTATCTCAACAACACCATCAAATGAAGGATTTCGTTCCAGTAGCAGTTTTAAGTTTCATTTCACAAATTAAAACACGATCGCCTTAAAACTTGTACTCATTAAGTTAATGTTACCGAAAATCGTGACGCGTTCCTTGCGTTCCTCCGTTTTCCCACTATTCAAACGCAAAACAATTAGCAGCGGAAAGATTGACCAGTCCCCCAAAAACCTACCCCATTATTTATCCACTCGAAAAGTTAATAAACCTCATTCAAATGATCAACACAGACAGAGCAAATTGACAATTCCGCCACGCTTCCAATGCGCTGCGCACAGTGTGCCTTTCCGTCGGTATGCAATTAATCTTTATTTAAGAGGTTCCCTAAAAGACCCACTCGGACCGGAATCGTTTTTCTTCTTCATCGGAATTTAAGCATTCTTGGAAGCAACAGTGTGGCTGGGGACCTTTCGGGACCCATTCCTATCTACACACCACCAAACGTCATTGTTTGTCGCGTTGAGAAAGAACGAGAGAGAGAGAGAGCGCGTTTTGTTTTTCACTTTACGCGTTCGAAGATTATTGCTTTTTGGCTGGATGACTTTTGCATAGCAGTCACCACCGGTAACGGTCATTATTGAATTCGGCAGCCCGCTTTTCCAGACGCGAATGGGAAGGAAATTTTAATTACTTGTTTTATCATCCCGCCATGCTTGCGCTAAATCGAGAAATCCAACCGTTTTGCCCGTGAGCGCGACGATTGAACTTGATCCTATCGGGTAGGGCGACGCATTTTGTCAACTGAATGGTGCCGGCTGGCTGACGGCCGCGCCGAACAAAAAACACCACCACTTCACGAGATGCCGGTGAAATTGAATATTGATTTTCAAATTAAAACCAAGCCAAGCAATTGATTAATTGTTGAAACTGTAGAGGTGCTGGTTCTGGCCGGGGGGTGACGTTTTAATGGCGCCATTTCTGTGCCGGCGAGCGGTACGATCAGGTGTCGCTGTTTGGTGTTTGTTGATTGGAAATGGGATTCCAATTCGTCCGGTTTTGTATTGTCCACGGAACAAACCAAACGTCAATCGATTAGTGCTGCTCGGTGGTGTAAGTTGTAAGGTTGGGCGTGGAAGAAATGGAGGTTAAAAGTTTGGATGAATTTGAAGGGCCTCCTCTTCTCCTTCCTCAACCTCAAACAGTCTCGACCTGCCATTTCTGGTTTCTTCGACTTAGTTTTTCCATCGCTGGATAGTCATCGATTTCTACTATATATTCGGTAAAAATAAAAACAAAGCGTAAAAGAAACATTTGTGTTTGTTGCGGTTTGTATCGCTTAAAATCTGTCATCATCACCCGAAATCTACGTTCCACAACCAACAATAAAGACCGCCTTTCACTTGTCGGTGTTCCGCCATTAAAACGCGAAAGAAAACACAGCTGGTACACACTGATTGCACCGAAATCGATCACGGTTCGGGCGCGAGCTCATTACAGTAATGATTTGTCGAGAGTTGGTTGCAAAATTGAACTACAAAAATAAAAACCCCAACTCCCGGGCATCCTTTTGAGCGTTGGCGACTGACGCAAACCGAAACGTTTGCACGAACCGGTTTGCTGTTCCCTTTTTTTTTCTTACGAAACAACTTCACCACTCTCGTACACCAACCACTTTTGGAGAGGTTGAGGAAGGGTGGTCGAAGAGCGAAGGGAAAAACATAGTCCGCCAAATCTTTTCACCGTTTCAATACAGCAAATCGATGAAATAGGAAATAAATCATCACAATCGAACACGGTCGCTGTCGCTAACGAGGATGTACTGTTGGAAGGGACGAACGGAACGGGGGCTGGATGTTCCGGAGCGGGTAGCTTTCCCGATTCGATGCCAATGAAAATGAATCGCTGAAACTGTGCCAATAGCAAGAACCACAGCCAGGTGAAAGAAGGAAAGCAAAACACAAATGAAAAAGCACATAAACAGGTGGTTGCAAGGTGTTGAGTGTCGTCTGTTTCGGTTTGTGAGGCAACGAAACGGTTTTGTTGATAATTTCCACAGCAAACGAGTTTGTCACTTTTGCAAGTGTTCTGACGGGCGAACGAACGGGAACAAACGGGGAAGCTGTGGACAGGCTGTGCCGAAACATTCAATTTTGCTTCCGCAAAGGCTAAAGCTAGCTTTTTGCTATTTTCATCATTATCTCACCAGCTTCTGTGATTCGGGACGGGTTTTTGGCTTTCTATTAAAAATAAGTTTTCCGATGCTGATCGATTCCAGAACCCGGAAAGGGATGCAAGAAATAAATAAAAGGGAGTGTCAACCGTTTCTTTTTTCCTTCTTCTGCTGACAGTTCACGCCGTTGGTCTGGATGAAGCGTTAAACATTGTCAGTCGAAGTCTTTTCTTCCGTACCAAGCTCACCTGAATGGTTTTTGGTGAGGATGAGTTTTGAGAAGGCGTTTTGGGACAATCAAACTGTGCGGAAGATAAGATTTGTTGCAAATAAAGCGAGCAAAGAAGAGTGTGAGAGAGAGAAGAAGACGAAACAGACCCATCATCAAGGGTCGTTTCCGATGTCGATATCGTTAAAATTCAATCAACTTTATAATGGCACAAGGCTGTTGATTTTGAAACTGTTGAATAATATCGGCCCGTGCGCCATGCGCAAACATCCGTGCCGCGTGTGGCGGACAAGATGGCGCTCAGGAAAAGTAAAAGGCGGCGAGGATGGATGGGTGTCGGCGAGATCGAAAATCTCGCCCACACAAAAGCAATTCGGCTTAATCGTTTGCCCTGTTGTTGATGGTTGGGCGCGCGGCGTACGATTCTCTGTTTCTCTGCCCGAAGGAAATGGTGGATTATATCGTTGTGCCAATATTTGATCGATTTGTAGGAAGGTTGGAGGCGTGGCGGGTGTGGCGAAGCAAGTGGGGTAGGATCCGGGACATAAATAGAACATCAGCGTCCATTAGTGTGAGCCTGGAAGTAAACATAATCGTGGGTTGGTTCGTGTGGCAAGGTGTGACTGCTTCCTGTTTGGCAATTAAGTTCAGTGATTCTAATTTTGACCACACGAGGACGGCCGAAACGAAGGGCCAGAGGTGATATTGTGTGTGTGTATGTTTTTCTAAAAATTCAGATCTCCAGATAAACGATTCAGAAATTGATTTCAGTGTATTTACAATTCTTCTCAAAATGAAACGCCTACAAGTATGCAATGTTTGAGTTTCCTGTTGATTTGCTGGATTACGGGGATATAAAATTGATTGAATTTTAGCTCAATTTTGAATTATTTATGCACAAACCGTATAAGAGTTTTATAGTTAATTTAGTACGAACGACAACTTTACTACAAAGACAATTTAAAATAATATAAAATGTAACCTTACGCTAGCGTAAACTCAGTAAAAGAAACAATTACATCGCTGTAATGAAAACATAAGACAAAAACCAACCAACAACACCTTCAATCCTTAATCTTATTTACAGCCACACCTTCACACCACTACACGAACACGACAACACAAAAAATATCTTCTGGCCCATAGTGCACATTGGCAACGTGTTGGGCTTTGTGTTTATTTTTACGCTCAACCCAATCGAGATCCGGACCGCAACACCCGGCCATCACCACTCCTGGTTCGAACCGCGTCCAAGTGTCAGTGAGTTGTTGTGAATATTTTATGCACTTTCAGCTTCTTTTCCCCCCCCTTATCGAGGAGGAACTTTTCGATCGGCTTTTATCTTTCCTTGTTCCTTTTTCTTTCTTCTTTTTTTGTTTATTTGCCACCCGTCCAACTCGATCCGGGGGATTGTCAACGATGCTTCGAGCTTGCTATAAATATTGTTAAACAACGAAGAAAGTGAACCAGGAAAGCCAATTTCGGATTCATCAATATCGGTCGGTGGCAAGGTGACGTAAAGGCCGGCCAGAAAAAAAAGTCCACCAGCCGATGAGTGGAATGAAAAGTAATTCAATAAATCTTCAAAACTTCCCGGAGCCGGCTAAAGCAGAGAGTTTTGAAGTTTTGAGGCCCGATTTGAAGAAGCAAATAGAATCCGTTTTTGTTTGGTTGCACGCAGTCGACCCGGTCGATGTGTTTGTGACAGTTGACAACGTACCTAAATTACGTGCCCGCACACAAACAGAACTCTAACAGAAGGTTCGGTTCGCCCCGGAGAATTCTCGGGAGCAATCAGCTACAGTATCTGCTGTTTGCTTTTTTTCCGGTGCTGGTCTTGCCTGGTTGCATACTCAATCGGGAAATTGTGACGCAAAAGTACGAGCAAAAAAAAAAAGGCCGGATTGGTAATCATCGAGCTATGTTCGAATTGTCCACTGGCCCAAAACCGGTGTACGGGGTCCCACGTCGTCGAGCGTAATCGGCACAATCGTTCGCGGTTTTCGGACGCAAGGACAAAAAGTGATTACGCAAGCAGAAGAACAATGGGCAGACTGAAGCCGGGTGACCGGAGGACGCACGTATGTGTGTGAACGAACATCGAAGAGGGTGTGTTTGACTTCCAGTTTCGAGCCAGAGTGGCCAGTTCACGTTCCTATTCGATTTCCTTCCCGTTTCCTTCGTTCCAACACACACCACCACTCACCACAATGTCTGGCAACGTGCGGACCAAATTAATATAGTTATGAATTATGGGCCGAAAAGTTCCGAATCCTCCAAAAATCCCCGGTCCACACGGTACACGGACCAGATTAAACGATTGTAGCGAACACAATTCGGGTGTGTACGGGGCGTAGATTTGCGGTTGACGGAATAGTACGAGCGTTAGGAAGCTGAAAGCTGCTTGAGAGGCAAAAGTTGGCAGCCCAGCTCATTTTTTAAAGTCAATTACAGCGCTGCTCGTACGATCGTCGTCGGAAGCGGTGGATTAGTGGCGCACAATGATTGGTGGCATGTAGAAAGTCCAAACCACCAAAACTTTCCAAACCTTCTCCTGTTCGACGTGTTTTCCCTTTTACCCGCTGCGAATCCCCCATTAATGTTTGATTAATGGAATTCGATAAAGAGGAGACCTTATTTTCAATTCATCCGCCTTCCGGTGATGGTAACGCGGCAGTGACACTAGACGGGTGCAGACATCGGTCCCATAATTCCGTTGGTCTCATTTTTCATTCCACCATTATACGAGCGACTTTCGCTTTAATTGCGTGGAGATTAACTACCCACCAGAAGGTACCCATTCGGCAAAGTGCGCTGATCTCATGCTGTGGTTGTGGAATCCTTGAAATCAGCTCACCTTCACTGATGAGACCCGTGTTCGCACTCCATCACAACCACTCAACCGGGCGCAGATGAGAAGCTGAGAAGCGGAACAGAAAAAAAGGGCGAACGAACGAACTTGTTTTCTGCTCGCATCAAAGCAGGCGTTGAAGTACGTTTCCTGCTCCGTTGGTGGTGACCTTATTTTAGCTCCCTTTTTTTCTGCCAACCACCGACATGAAAGGATCGAGGTCAGTGGTTGTGTCTGTCACTGCACAGTGGGAGTTCGAGAACAAATATTGGGAATTATAAATTAAGGATATTAGTTAAAAACGTTAATTCAATAACAACTTTTGTAACTACAACTGATTGCAAATTTATCCTCAGTGAATGCAAGATTCCATTATATGATTGCAAGGTTCCTAAACGGGTGTGTAGTATTCTTCTATCCGTTTTAAACATGCCACTGAGTGATTCAAAAGTTCCATTATACGGATCGAAACCCTATGAGATCCATTATCCGTCGTAAGAAAGCTCGTCGTAGCGATTACAGTCAAAATATTGAGAATTTCCCTGACAAAAAATATTGGAAATAGTCTCCAGGGGTGGTAGATACGACAGCGGCAACGGCCTTCACACGGTAGGACCAGGGCACAAGTTTCATCTGTGCAGTTCCCGCATAGTGAGGACTGGCTATCCAACTATACGGTGACAATAAGTCTAGTAAGCCACAAATGGCAGGCACGACCTAAGAGGTCTTTGGGCCAAGAAAGAGGAAGAGTCTCCATTAACAAAGTCCCAAAAATTGAAGACGAAACATGTCTTTATTGCATGTCTGATTCTCGGTGTGTTGTATCGTTGTGAATCCTAGATCCAGCGGTGAGAGCCTTCGTCATCACGTCGAAGAATATCATGCACATAAAGGGGAAGACATTGCTATACATTTCTGAGACAAAGCCGTTCATATTATGATTCAGCAGTGATCAATCAGCGAACTTCAGCAATTATCAATAACGGTATCTGGGAACCTCTTTTGAAGGACCATATATATTGATTATGTATCCGAGACTTTGGAACAACTGATGAAGTTTTCAACGTGATATATTTTTATCACAAATCAAATTAAGTTATTAAAAATTAATTCTAATACTTGTAACACACCGAAAGGAATATTAGAGAAGAATATCTTAAATTATCTGGACCTGGATTCTCAACATGCTGATTTTAATGTACGATATCCGGAAAGTAAAAAATAATTATCTCCCCATATCGGTCCTTCAGTTTTATGGATAATCGAAAATTAGCTTTTAACCAACTGTTGTATTGGCCTAACCCATTGTGCACGGTGCAGATGCAGCTCAAATTTGCAGCGATAGCATCAGCAAGGTGTCAAGCTGAAGTGTGCGAAGGTAGGGCTCTAGTGATGCGTACTCCTTGCAGACAACTGCAGTGTCTCTTGCGTGAAGCGGTGTAGCACTACTCTAGGGAGCTTCGAGTGGCGTGACACTTACACCATTGCAACATAATTCAAAAAAAAAAAACGTGGTTTTCCAAACCATTGCGGTGCGAAAGACGACTTCAACCGACTGCAGATGACAGGGTTGAGAATCGTCTCGGGAGCAAACAAAATAAAGCTGAAAGAAATGAAGCAAAGGATTTTCATTTTTGCTTGTTTTGTTTTTCCCGCAACCCGGGACTGTCACAAACACACCCGGACCATATGTTTACACACCGAGCAGCTGATTTGTGGACGGGCTTTAAAAAGCATTTGACACAGTAAAAAATCATATTCGGTACGGTTCAGTAACGGCTGTGAGGTACCTTCAATTCGCAAAGATTTTCCACGCCACGTTCGACACGGTGTAAGCATAAAAGCTCAAGTATCACCACCGTATCCTTGCCGAGGACGGTTTGGATGGCACAGATGGCACACACACACACACATACTGGAAGCTGGTACACGGTGAGCAGTGCGACAGTCACCTTGAGGAGTGTTTTTATTGCGGTTCACTCCTGCTCTCGCACGTTAGCTTAATGCTTGCCGCCATCGTCAACATTTCGGCAGCTCGACAGACTCGCAACGCGCCAGTACATGAGTGTCAAGCCACTGGCAATGGGGCCTGTATGGCTTTGGTGGATGAACCCTAATTTATTTAATTTAAAGATTACTGTTGGCTTTCCACCCGACGTGGTTTTCAGCTTCCGCGGAAGCTGTTTCGGGATCATTTGATTCGGTTGATGATGATAGGACGACACATCTTGAGTCGCTGTTTTGGCACCGTACCGTCAAGGATGCTGGCTGTGGCTAGGATTATGGGGACGCTCGTTACCTTCGTTCATTGATATTTGCTGTACGTTTGAGTGGGCAGAAAGATGAACAGTGTAGGAATGTGTGGGAGCTAGCAATTCAAATATCCAAATTGCCTTGGCACGAACAAAAAAGGCTAAACAATCCACCATCACAAAATGGCGATGGAATGGCGCGTTCGTTCTTAATCGAAACAAATTGTGTTTGCCCACACCAATCGCACGAGATCGAATTGCATAGTAAATTCAGCACGATGCACAACACACACAAACACACGCGCACACACCTATCAATCACGAGCATTTATTTGCATTGGTTTCTCGTGGCAGCAACAAAAAAAGCACACACGCTCGGACGAAAAAAGGTAACTAAAGGTGTACATAGCATATGCGATTGTACAAATTCTCCATTGCAGCGGACAAAACAATTCCACGTGATTGCAGACATTGAAACAATGGAATCGAGCGATAAAATAAATAAACGGTACAGTGTAATCCAACGTGAAAGCGACGCTTTATTCGGCATGATCAAATGGTTATTTTTTAGGTTTTTTCGGTCGTTTTTTGATCACATTCTGCTGCCGCTGTGGAATCATATTTTTCGCTCCTATCACTCGGAAGTATGCTACCCGAAAAGGTATGATTTTAGGGGGCCGGGCGCGTTAGAAACGATCCGAAACCGACAATTCGGCGAATAAAGTTGTGGGGTAGCGACAACCAAAAAAAGCTGATAACAAAATTGTACCAAATCAGCAAAAATCAGAAAATCATTCGGTCTGTTTGAACCGAACGCGTGAACGTTGGCGTTGTCTCTCGAAACGTCACGTTAAATCTAATTCAGTGAATATGAATGTTATGGGAAGCGTTTTTCTTTACGTTCGCTTATGCTGCGCGGGAACATTTGTCAACAGGAGGGTGAATTGCTGAACATGGCGACCGTTTAACAGTTGACTGATTTCCTGCAAATACACACACACACGGTCACATTCACGTAGCATGTGATTTGCTGAAGGGGAAAAAGTTTAGAAAAATGTACCAATACACACACACACATTGAGCTCACATGGCAAGCAATCTGCAATGGATGCTACCCGCCAGCACCAGTCAAGGAAACGTCAAGGCTTTTCAATGAGGAAAAGGGCTAGGAAGGTGTGCACCCATTTTCCACATTCCAAAATCAGCAGCATAGAACAAAAACCGTGGACGCGGAGAAAGCGAAACGAACGCAAGAATTGACTTTTGTTTGTTTAATTCTCAAATGAACAAACAACATACCAGCAGGGAGGGAGCAGAGAAGCGGCAAAAGTACACTTTCCAAAACCGCCCCCACAAAACCTCCGGCCATGTTGGTTCTGGTTACGGTTCTAAGGGTTGCGGGCGTGGCGTGGTGAGAAAGCGGAAGAACGAACGCTGGTCAATGGGAAAGCCGGAACGGAACAGCGAATAAGCCAGCATCAGCAGTGGATGGCAAATAAAACATTTGTCAAAAAAAAGCACGCAAACGGTCGGAAAAAGCGATTCGTTTTTTTTTTGGCTCTGAGTAGGTTCATGTGTCCCGACTACCCAGGGTGTGATTGTCACCGAAATTCGTCTTTGTTTTCGTACGTTTTTCACTTCTTTTCTTCAGTTTTCCTCCTGCAAGATCGAAAGTTTGTAACATTCTTATATTGTACGATGCAGTTTGCTTAATATTTTGTTTCTTCGGATGCAATTTTCTATTCGGCAAACGAATTTAAACCACAAAGGAAGTTAATAAACGCACCATATCACTCTTCTGCAACGCTTTAAATTACATTGATATTAATCAGTGCACATGTGTAAGCTGTCAGACGCAGTAACGCGCACTCGCCCTCACCCGTAACAATCGATACGAACCCACGTCAGTTTCGACAGGGCGCAAGGAAGCACAACACTGCTGCTATTGTTGCAGCAAATGTTGCAAAACGTTACAAATGTTGCGAAACGTACATTTTACGCCACAAGAAATAAAATACACACCGCTGGTCGATGATCGTAGCAAAAACCGGGGAACGGGAACAGTTGCAAGTTGATCGATGCTGTTTCGCTTACATCGGTGTGTGTGAGTGAGAGTTTGTGTGGATAGTAATGGTTGAAAAAGCTACATTCGTACAGCGTTCTGTTTGATGTCATTCGGGAAAGGGATTCGCGTTGCCCGTGGCAAAACCGGTACAGTTGGATGAAAATGCAACGACGCGGCATTCGCTGTTATTAGAAAATGCACTCTTCATCTGACACGGATCCGGTAGATCGAAGTTCGACTGGTGCTCGACTACGGATCCATGCAGTGGTTCATGATGCACCACACGCATCCAGCTTCGTTTGCGGCGTAGTTGAAGATTCCACCTGGCTTGAGGTATAAATTTTGTATCGTCATTTCAAACCCAACCAAATGGCGTCATCGGTCGAACGAGCGCTACATCGACCAAAGCGTTTTACCGTGAGCTCAGCAGCTTCCGGATGTATGTAGGTGTGTGTGGATGGGGCGTGTTTTTTCTCTTCGCTTTTTGAAGCACTACTGCAGCATATGTTGCCATCTGGCGGACGCCAAAAACGGACACATTCGGAAACATCGATTAGATCGATTTCTCGCGGTTGCATTCGTTGCAGTTCGCAACCATCTGCCCCCTCTCCCGACTCCCGATGTGAAGCATATGAATTCGTAAAATTCACAGCCAGACTCAATAATTCAACGTGGACCAATTATTTCAGCAGATTTTCAACGGATGCAATCATCGCATTATTTATTCGACCAAACTAAGGCACACGGCCCCGTACCGGTATCGATTGATGTCAACCGATTCGAGCAGTGTACGTGTGTGTGTGTGTGCGTGTGTTTGTGTGCCTTGGCTGGTCGGTCTATAAATCTGTGCTCTGTGAGAGGTTGCCATGGGTGTGACTGGTGTGGCCCAAATGGAGCCATTCGATTTGGCAGCTGTGAAGTGCATAAATGTTAGTTTGTACGTGTTTTTGGAGGATCGTTTTTCAGTGTTCGACACGATTTCAGTACGTTTTTTACTCACTGCTACATCATGATTTTTCAACTTACAAAGAGATACAATATGCAGCAAACGTATGGCTGCAATGAATATTAGAATGAGCATTTAAAACATGAACGCTTTTTACAACGATGCTTCATACGCTTTGGCTGACAGCGTACGGTTGAAATCAATTACTTATTCAGATTTTGTTGGGTTTAGTTTTAAACAAAACGCTTGTGCACTTCATCATGGATATTGCCAGATGTTTGATGTTCGATTTCGAATAAAAAGCAAAGAGAAAATGCGGTTTTTTAGTATGTTTTGAGATGGATTTACCGTATCGGTAGTTTATTTTTGAACACTTTGTGATGCGGAATGCATAGTTTTAGGAGCAAAAAATGTCGAGAGTTTATAATATGGTTACATTTACTTCGAACCGATCGCTCTTTAACAAAAATAGTTTGAAAAATCATTCTACTCGTTCGTTAAATTCCAAGTTCTTAGTTTTGCTGAGCAGTCATCTATTTACGGTTCAAGCAAGCCACTCATCCAAGTACACGATTCCATCATTTAGCTCCGTTAAGGTGAAGCTTACAGTTATTTCAGCGTACGGTACAGCAATCGCCAGGTATGAAGCTTCAGCAAATTGACATAAATGATGGTGTGCAAAACGACGACGACCTCGTGCAGTTTGGAGTTGTTCCTGTAGAACGAGTTCCTGGCAGAAAGCGTATCGTCATGCAGCAGCGTGTGGCTCTAGCAATCTTTGCCGCTGGGCATGAGGTATGAGAAAATGGCTGCAATCTGATTGTATGGAACGTGAACGAGTTGTTGACGAATGCGATACGGTACGATCGACGGTCTATGCTCTGGTGCCGGTTGGATTCCTGGTAGACACTTTTGATGACGATTGCACAGTGATGCAATGCTGCTGGAGAATCCCCATTCTGAACTGGTATCTGTTACTCCCGTACCGAATGCGCGCGATTGCATCGTGAAGCTCGGTACCACACGTTGCGCTGTTAGATTGTGCCGTCCAGCTACGTCCAGATACAATGAAAAATATACATCCTTTTTGCTTGTACGGTTCGGGACTTGGGAAGGGTTGAACCGTCATCTTTGCTTTATTTACTCAAGGCTTGCTCTCGCTCTCTCTCTCTCTCACACACCAAGAGCAACTCGGGAATTCTATGTTTTCCCAGTGGAACGGCAGAAGAAGACACTGCATTGCAAATGCAAGCGGCGAGCGCGCTCTGCTGTCGCTGCACGGATTTGCAGACGATAGAAAAACGATATTGAATATTTATTCATGAGCTTTGTTGACGATACCCATTATTGTAATGCAGTGTGGCGCTTGAAGGCTTAACCAATATTTTATGAAGGTCTTTACGGGGCCCCCTAGCTAGCCGTTGGATTGACGTTACTAAACAGTATGCTTTGGGCACCACTTGTGAAAAAATTGCCTTTGTTGTGGATTGTTCGATAAGGATATCACTATTACAACGCTTCATTTAAAACTGAGGAAAAAGCTTCCCGAATAATACCTCCGGTATTTGTGCTATTAAACTCAACAACGCAGAAAATATAGTAGCATAGTAAAAATAACTTACGATCAACGTTCGCCGAATTGTTAAATCGATTGCCCTCCTCCAGCGGGAAGAATCGTCAAAAAGGAAACCTCGGCACTGGATTCAATAACATTTCGATTAAACGAGCTCAACAATTTCATCCTTGATAGCGATGCAAACGAGCCCGTGCGGTAAGGCAATATCAGGTGAAAAAAGCTTTCCTTATCATTACACCGTAACAACCGACACGTTTCCACACAAGCTCCAAGCGCTTAAGGGCGCTGGTGGCCGTGTATGTGACACGAACGTTTTAAATCCAGTATTGCCATGCTGCGGGCGGGTGGGACATAACAAACACCGAAAACGAGAGAAAGTAAAGGCCACCGGTTATCAAGTGGAGGTAAATATGACCATAAATTCCATTAAAAATTTATGCGATATTCACCTTCACCTCTAACGCCTATTCGGGGTGGGGGGACGGTAAGAGCTAAAAGAGCGGACGTGGTTTGCTAGGGAGCAAGGACTTCTCATAAATATTCGCACACTCTATCCCACCACGACTACTACTTTATTGCTATTGTGTACTTTCATGTTGTACACCGGGTACAGGTTTACAACCAGTACGCGGCCTGCAGGATTGTTTCATCTCTCCACGAGGTGGAACTTTTCACTTTTTATTGCCTTGCTGAGACTATGGGCGCGGCAAATCTTTCCCAACACACGCAGCACACGCCGACGATGGAGACGCCCGGTACCCGGTAACGTACGATGGAGACGCCCGGTACCCGGTAACGTACGATGGAGACGCCCGGTACCTGGTGGCGGGCATGGGTGGAACTCACTCAAGGATGAGCCCAGTTTCCGGTTAAGCACCCGTGGGGTCGGTTGCACCACGAATGGTCGGTCGGAGAGCAATAGATCCTTTCGGTGAAGTGGCACCGTTTGGACCGATGAGAGATGTTCGTACGCCCACCTTACTGCCGGTGTTGCGGTTACTGTGCGGGTGAACGCTCGTCTAATATGTTGCCCTCCGGGTGGAAGGGGGATGAGGCGAGCGTGTGATGAAATCTTTTGTCCATCGTAAGCACCGATGCGCGAGTGTGAGTGATTCGCTTCGGCACGCTTTTATGGCACCGTAGACAGGACGGGAACATAAATGTCAGCATAATTAAGACACAACCGCAACGAGGATCTCGTACGCGGCAGTGTCAAACGCATAGCGGACGAGAGAAAGGTTGCACATAAATTATGGCTTATCGGGGTAGATTTCTACCAGGCACAGTCGTTTGGCAGTTTTTCGGGACAGAAAGTGAATCACTTTGCCCATGATGAATCTTCTGCAGTTAGGCTGTCGTGCAGCCGTGTTGCAGTGTGCCGCCGTGTGTGTGTGCTACATCACAATTGAAAGTACTTGCTGACAAATTTGCCAACAGTGAGCGCAGCCGGAAACTTCCCGCGGAAAAAAAAACAAAAACAACTTGCGAACATACAAATGAGCTGTAAATGTCGGGTGCTTCGTTTAGCGCGAAAGTTTGAGCGTGATTTATTGTGAACGTTTTCTTTACGGGTGCTGACAGGGCACTCGACAACTCTAGGAAGGTGTGGGGAGACACGAGAAGGTGAATGGTGGGGCTTTTCCTGAACGCCGACATTCCAACGCACCAAACAATGAAAGTTTTGTTTCGCAAGCAGTGTGTGTGTGTGTGTGAACAGGAACACGCGAAACAGCGTCGCCTGTCAGCTGTAATCAGCGTCATAATTTTAATAATAAAAATTCAAATTTTGCAAATTTATTGAACGACGCTCGCACTCGGAAGCGTAGCGATCGTTAAGGGACGGTTCGAGATTGAGCGCTTGTGGCAGTGGACTTTTTTCGGTTGGTGTTGTCTGGTGCGTTCATCATTATCCCGACCGGTACACGGTGGTATCAGCTTGGAAGGCTGTCAAAACGGGTGGCGTTAGCATGGTTCTTTAACAAGATCAGGAATGCGACAGCAAAAAAAAACTGCACATAAAGCGTAATTCTTCATTGCGCGAGCATGATGGAATCAAAATTCATAAATAATCTTCACCAACAACGAGCGCCTATCACGGTGTAAGGTTTGTTCTCTTGATTTTCACCGTTCGAGATTTAAAAGCTCGCGTATGTACGTTCGGCAGCGTCTTACAACCATTCGGCAGCCGCTTTCAATCAAGAGTGGCACGGCTGAACGAAGCAAATTGTTCACAATTTCGTCGATTGAGTGCATGGTGTGACAATCTTTTCTGTGCTTCTGGTCGGGTAGCGTGACGTTTGTACCTTCGCGACCTGTCACGATCCGACGGATGCCTCCGTAAGCTTCCCCTAGGGGTGCGAACAGTGGGACGTTTCTTTAGCGGTAGAAAGATTGCATCGACACACCGGAACCGGGCTTCGAGATCGAATGGATGGTGTTTGTATGAATTATGTATGCAGCGCACGGCATGACACGATGCAAATGTCAGAGATTGATTAGCATAGAAAATGCCTATCATGATTGATTGGCATCTGTGGTGTCTCGGTGGGAAAAGCGCTGCATCACAAGGATCGGTCGAAGCGTATCGCTTTCCGTTACAGGAAGGAAGTGACTGAGAAGCACCACGACAATGCATCAATCGGAGAATAGAGCTGTTACTTGTGGAGTGTTTGCACAGCCGATTGATATCTTACAATTATTTCCGTTGAGCTTTTATGGCGCCATAATGATGTTTGTAAATGCAAATACACTTAAACAATGAGCGAAAAGGAAAACCAATCTCCGCAGCACTGCTTAATAATTCAAATGCTTGCGCTGGGAGCACATTTTTCGCACATTTTCTACCCCCGGAAATATCGTTTCATGCAAGCGCATTAACATATTTAAATTCACCCAATTGTTTGTGATCATTCTTCATCTTGCAGCAAAAGCTTTGTTTCTCTCTTTATTTTTGCTCTAACGCTCTCTCGCCGCTCAGCCCGGGAAGGAAAGCTGTTATAAAGTGATATAAAACATTTGACCTTCCTCCGGTGGCCTTTGTTTACGTGCGTCCCTCCTATCCCGGGCAATTGTATGCGAACGATGCTAGGAAATCAAATACAAAGCCATTAAAACTTTTCCGTCAGCAGTTTTTCTTCCGTGCTTCACACAACTGTTCCGGTGGAGTGTGTCAGTTTTGAGGGAGTATATTTAGCGTTTGTTATCTTTTTGTTTTGTTTTTTTTTGTCAAGGTTAGAGTAAGTTTTATCTTTGTGTTCGGGTGATGTATTTAAATTTGGAAGTATTTAAGCTCAAACTTCAATAAAAAAAAAGGACATCGATTAGTTCAAGCGCCGTCCGTTGGGAATTGTGAGAAAGCTTGAGAAATGGTTTAAAGCTCTTGAAAAGGTTTTCTTTTTCAAGCCTATTTTCCAGTAATAAACTCGATTATATAAAGAAAAAAATTTAAAGAAAACTTACAAACATTTCACCCAAATTATTTGCTTACCGTCCAATTCATCATTTGAACGAATCAATCACCACTACTAGCGCCCGTTATCATACACCCATCGAAACCGAAAGCCACGTTACCGAAAAGAAAATCATAATTAAATTTATTTATCCATATCACGGGTAAAACTCCCCGAGCCAAACCGTAAACGCACTGATTGGCTCCGCAAATGGGGGGGAAAAAAAGGAAAATAATCCATAAATTGTATCCCGAAAGAGGTCGTTTGCATAATTCCAATCCTTAGGCTATCGGTTTGCGAGACGTTTTGACGCCAACGGTACGCGAACGTTCGGTGCCATGGCTCAACCATTGACTGCCGATGATCGTAAAAGCTGCGGCGTACGCACACAGCCCCGATGCACGTTCGTTTAACGAGCCAAAATCATCAAAGTATTCATCACGATTAGCTGTGCCGAGACGATATTTTGCGTTCGGCGTTATTTTTTTACATTTTTAATCATAAATTTTCGTTTATCTTGTTTGCGTGGTAGAAGAGGGTGATGTTTATATACATTTTTTAACCAAACCACTCACTTGATAAAGGTTTTAAATCTTGTTTAATATATTAAATGAAATAGTTAAAAGGACCACAGAAAAAAAGAATTGTTTCCCGTCGATAACAAACAAACAAGCTGTAAGTAGGTCACCGGGGAGCGATGGATAATGGGTGACATATTTATTGACTAGCTTAAGCGTTTTCCTCGGTTTCACCATTCCTATCCATTTTGTACGAAAACAACGAACCCCGAACTTCGGAAGGAATGCGCACAACGTTTGCCCAAAGCTGTGAGAATTTAATTATGCTGGTCAATCGTGTGCAGTCGTAAACAACGGAAAAACGACACAATAGTGAATACTAACAAACAGCACTTACCCACGCACATTTCGAACGCATCTTCGCTGGCCAGTGAGGCCTCACCCTAGACGGACCTTATCAAGGGCTTCTGGTGAGTGAGTACGTGAGCCACAGAGATGGGGACGCACCGAACGTACCGAACCGATTGAGGTACCTCGGTACAAATCGCTGCAGGAAATCGTCCAAATCCGCCCTCAGCTTGCGTCGCACATTGTGACGTGAGAAGCGAAGGCGTTGTGCCTTTTTTTGTTTTGTTTAGCTTCTGCAACCCACCAATCGTCAAACGTTTATCGGTATCCAATTTATTTTTATGGCGCACGATTTCGGGCGTTCGGTCGGTGGGCGAAATGAACGGGCGGTCGGCCGGTGTTGGCGTGTGTATGTTGGCGTTCCCGGGGCAATTGCACGAGCATGAGGCTCTGACAAATCAGAGGAAATGATAATGACCAACCGGGAGCTTAGAAGGTTTGTGAGAGCACCACGATAGGACGATGGCGAGAAGGAATCCGGTGGATGGGGCTAACAATTCCGGGCCCCGATAATTGAGGTCCGTGTTGATTGACCATTTAGTCGCTGGTGGTAACCTTCCGGAAACGTAGTTCAAGGCTTACGCTGGGATGGTTTTTTTTTTGTAGTACTCGATCGTCCGGCTGTTCGGTAACGACGATGCGGCTAATTGATCTTTGATATTGAAATGCCATTAGACCAGCCAGACCAGAGGGTAGGCGGTGTACATCGTTATTTGTTCGGTGAAAGCTGGTGCAACCAGAGGGTAGGCGGTGTACATCGTTATTTGTTCGGTGAAAGCTGGTGCAAGGGATCGAGTTCCCATCGCGAGCATTCTTTTATCGGGAAACACCCACCAACACGGCTTACTGGTGCGATTAGATGAAGAGCTTTCCTTTCGCTTTCATTTCTTGTTTCATTTCCATCTTATCGGTTTCCCCGGCACCGTGCGTTCGACATAGTTTTGCGGCTCATTTCATTCAATGATTGCAAAATTATCTGTGTGACATCCGGTGAACAAGCGGAAACGTATCGTCAAGGGTCATAAAACGGGAAGGACTTCGTTAGGGTCGACGGTGAATCGGTTGTGTAAACCAGCTGTTACAAGTTCAGCTGTGCATGACAATCGAGGAACATTTCAATAATGCGATATCGCCAAAAAACAAATCACCAAACATGTTCCATAACTTGGCAATAGTTTGTTTTACTGTACAATATAACCGTGGCGGCCCGGTGATATATACGATAGCGGCGTTGGTCTTCTCACGGCAGGACCGGGGTTCGAATCCCGGCGGACCGCCTCCCCGTACGCAGGACTGACTATCCAGCTACGGGTATAACTAAGTCACAGAAAGCAAGCAATTGCTAGCAGGCCAAGACCTACAAAGGGTGTAGTGCCAGAGAAGAAGTAGAAGTACATTATAAATAATTAAATAAATTTCAAAACAATTTATATCCAAATAAAACAAATAAACATTATTTTAAGAATCGCTTTGTTCTGTGGTTAAACGGCAGTGCGTTTATCTAAGATTAAGGGGAAATGATCTTTCAACAGACGTGGCTTGCTCTTTTTCTACTAAACCAACATATGTGTTCCGGTGTTACTACGAGTGAAGTACTAATATTTACTACTCATAGTGTTACGTTAGTAAATTTTTCAGACAGGAAATAAGAAATTTGCTGTTTTCAATTCCCAATTTAATTCCACTTCCGGTAAACCGTGTCCTCAATCAGCCTGTTGGTCCGGATGATCGAGTGTGCCGGGTTCTTCGACTAGACTTAACGCTCTTGTCAGCACTGAGCGATTGTTTGTAAACAACTAATGAAATACTAATTGTTTCGTTCTATATAATCCTACGATTTGTTTTTATTTCTTATTCAGTTCTTTATATTGTTTAATTATCGAATTACACACATAAACAGATTTTAGGGAACAAGCTATATCGAACCACACGTCTTCTCACTCGGAATCTGCCAGCTCGACTGTCACCTCAGTTTGACAGCCCAGCGCTGCCAACACAAAGGCGTGCTTCTAATTCACGTCTAATTTCAAATAATCCGTTCACAACACTAATGAAATAAATATAATGTAAAAAATTGAAAGGAACGATAAATAAAATAAGTTCTTTACAGCTCGCCATGTATCAAAGTGAATAATTCGTCAATTGAATGTAATTGATAGAATTTAATTTAAAATGGAGCATTCATAAAAAAAAACACAAACAATTTCCCTAATTATGTTGCCACGTTTAAATAAAGCTGCCGTATGATAGTTTACAGTTTATTAAAGCTTGAGCTGAAATATTAATTCCAACCGCAGGCCTCTGTTTGCAGTGGCGCTCATCAGTGGCGAGTGTTAAAAATTATCAAATTATCATTCTCATTAGTGTGATTGAAGTAATTATCGCGAATCTAGCGGCCTATCAAATTTCACATCATTACCCGGTTTTGCGCAGTGGAAAAGGGAGGGAGACCAAGATATGGCCATTCCGACCTCGTAAACAACATTAACTCAAAATGGTATGCCAAAACCGGGTTGTTACGTAAACTTTGGCTCCATGTGCACACATACTCACTCACACATTGGTGGACGGGCTGCCGTTTCCTTGGCGGGCGATCGGGGTGAGTCTTGATAAAATATTGCGGGGTCACCCGTTAAACAGTGGCTCCGTTCGTGACCTCCATTTTGCGTGTTTATTTTTCACCGGGGGTGAGTTATGGGAAAATAGAAAACTGACGAAGGATATTCACTAGGGTACGCTGCTGGTGTCCAAACACTAACGAAATGGGACTGAGGGGGGGGTTTGGGATGGAAAAGGTAGCCACTCGCCGAAAAACCCAATGGGCATTTTATTACTTCGCCCTAGCGACCCAAACCATCCCAGGCAGTACCGGTGGAACGAACCACCGGCAGGGGTAGCCCTAGTTTCCGAAGGGCAATAATACGTCAAACTTACCATAAATCTCGACCATATAAAAAAACGCGCTCCAAGTTACGACGCGATAGAGCGTGGCAGGAAACGCGGTGGTAGAAAATAGGAAAACATCTTTCAAGGAAATGTACAGCCAAAGCAAAACAAATCATTCGCTGCGTGGCGTTTGTGGCAACGGCCGAAGGAAGTAGAAATCATGCTGAATCACAGTTTTCCAGTTTCCTAATGACTAATAAAGTATTCATAGAAATCTGTAATTCCTTGTCACCGCGCACCCATCGCACCCGCTGTACCGTGTGCCGCACTCAACACTTCCAGCGCCCGGTCAATGGTTACGGTGGGTTATTTCGCTCATAAAAACATATACATGAATCCACGCTTCGGACGGAACTGTTTTTGCACGGAACACACGCACGCAGCACGCAGCACGGGCTCAGCTAATGCCATTCGGGGACCGGTCCCGGGGACGAAAACCAACATATCATAAACGCCACGAACGGTTTCTGAAGCTACCGGCATAATAAAGATATAAATATGGCTTTTATTTCCTCAAATCTACAGCCCGGTATCAAGGGTAACGGATGGGTTTGCCCAACGCTGTCCCATTAGGTGTGGACCGGAGCAGGTGAGCGAACTACACCACGCTGGAGTTTGGGTTTTGTGGGTAGTAGTTGGAGCAGCAGGGTACAACATATTCACCATTCGCCGGGACTGGTCCACAATCCCTGCGGGACTGGTGCGGTCCCGGCAGTTTGAAGGACGATGCTTATTTACCTACCCAACGATCGGTCTATATTTTATCGATTTCCGGATTTGAACACCTCGGCGTGTTTTTTTTTAAAGCGATGTCCTCATGAAGGTCGAAGATAAATAGCTAATGTGTCATCGTAGTCGTTATGATGATGGGGTTAGGCTATTTAAAGGCACGATTTTTATTAGGCAATGGATACTAAATGTTCGGAGTACATTTGATGCGATGGTTATAGAATTTTGAGTTGATTAAGTAGACGGAATAGGATATAATTATTTTAATCATCAGGACATCGAGGTAATGCTAATGGATACGTAAAGCTTCGATAAGAGAAGATATTTGTGTAAATTGATTGCATACCTTAGGGCGCATTCGAGATTATCGTAACATTACTTGAATCCATATTTTAAATAGTCATTCACTGTAACATAATAATACTTAAATTCTCAGGGACTACCAATGGTCAGCTACCATCAAGGATCTGCACCAGGAAGACCGGCTTGCTTCTTCGAGCCTTTGAGGCTCTCCAATGTAGCAAATGGTTACCAAAGCATTGAGCAAGCGGTACTGAACTTCTGGTTGGAGATTCACTAGTCGACAACCAAAATGATGGTGACACTACTAGCTGCAACAAATGCTGCTTTATGCTGAGGTAAAGCGACGTAAGTGATTGCTTCTTTAAAGACGTCTAAAACTTTTCCTTTCTAGGGTCAAAGCTGGATCGGTATCGAACCTTTACAGTCCCAGTATTCATATACGCCTCTGAGACATTGAGTTTGGTCAAAACTGAAGAAACCTTCTTAGCCGCGTTAGAGAAGAGTAGTTACTGAAAGATTTTAGGCTATTATCATCGGATTGTTGGAGCAGACTAAGACTCACAGATAGTTCACATTTTCGCCTTTTTATTCTCTGGCTCTATATGCTCGGAATGTCTTAACCGGAATGTCTCTATTACTAGCTTACTGAGTTGGTGATAACTTGTTTCCATCCGTAGATGGATAGTCAGTGCTGGAGACGGTTCGGGCTGGATTCGATATCCGGTCCTGCCGTGAGAAGACCCCTTCAGCTACCGGTTCGCCCCTTCATAGCTCACTCGGCTTAGTAAAATCTCAAATATCTAATCACGCATCTTCACGAATGTGCGTAATATGACAACAAGATACTCGTATCACATGCCAACAAGTCCCTTTAATTGAATGTATTCATTAGGTTGCGGTTTTGTGGATTGTCTCCAAGTGGATTCATGGAAATCTGAATTTAATGATACGCACGCTCACACACACACACACACTCTCTACAGAACAACACTGTTATTCGCTCCGATGATTGATATCGCTCCAGTTCATCAAGCAGTTGACTGACACGGATATTCTTACCACAGCAACCATTCTTTCGCCCGATTCACTGAAGGATCTCGGTCCAATAACTACTAATGAATGGTAATCCTAGCTACACACGTTCCCGGCACTACAGCACTGTCAACGTTCAATCTAATTGCTGTCACATGATAGCAAAACATTTAGCTAGCCCCGAACAAGATACGCTAACACAGTCCATTTTGTATGCATAGTGTGTGTTTAAATCAATGCACATCTCGGTTTCGGAAACGATCAAGATACACAAACACATGCAGTCACAGTCCCATGCACCTCTAGACAAAGGGCTTTTGGGTGAATTCGGTCCAATCAGTACGCTCTCGTACGGCAATCCTTGCGAGTGTATAAACACAGCCCAGCAACGGTGTGTTGGAAGCTCTCTAAAAAGCAATACAAATCGTTTAAGCCTCTTTTCCAGGACAGAGGCCAGGCCAGAACCCACCTCACTGTCACCGTTTTGAGTGGTACCGAGCACTGTGCGCACACACACACCAGAAACAGTAACATGATAGATGAAGCTCACTCTCGTATCCGGTTCGTTCGATTTCGACCACAGCGGCGGGTGTCGACCAGATGAGACCACGGCCGGCTGTGTCCCATTTTCTGTAACACAACACTGGAACATTTTCCCATGCTTGCCCCCCCCCCTCCAAAAACGACACTCGTCTGAGTGGAGCGTCCGTTTAATCTATCCCTTCACTCGCCTCTTTACAGCGGGTGACTGGGAGTGTAATCCTTCCCGGGAAGTACTTCTTTCGGATGTCGGTGAGACGATACAAAGGCGCATAGCCGTAGTTGACAAGCGTCCAGCACAAAAGGGCTGCTGCTTGAGGAGCATTTGTTTACGAACGCCACCACGACAACCCTACCATACAGCAGTGTTGACCTCTGCCGAGCATCGTATCCGATTTCGGTCGATCGAAATTGAGACGTACCGGGAGACAATCCTTTTTTGTTTCCAGGAATCTTGTCCCACTCGGGTTTCTTTTAGCAGGAATTGGGGAATTGAGGGATCGGGTGGTCTGTTTCCATTTCCCACAGCCGGGGAGTGAACTTGTCGCGAGTGATCTGTGTGCCTGTGGGAGCAAGAACTGAGGACAAAAAACGAACACGGATGCTAAAACCAAGCAGACAAGCAGAAGACATAACATATTTAATCAACCAAACGTACCAAATGGTGTCAGCTGTTGCTACGGGTGTCACCCGGTCGGTTTTCCCGGCTGTTACCGGATGTTGATGCTCGAACGGTGTCGAGAACTCGAGCAACGCAGACCCGGAGGGTTAACATTGATCGTTTATTTTCCGGAAAACTGGTGTACAACCACACCAAAAAGGCAATCGCCCATCTTGTAGGTCGCTCAGCCGGAAAGAAAGGTTGTCTAGGGGGGAAACTGGGAAGAATTAATTTGCCACCAATATTATGCTAAATTAAACAAGATCAACGACATGGCACGGTGTTAACCTCGGAAGCATGCCGGGTGTCCCTAACCAGCCCGGCGGTTCGGTTTTGATTGAGTTGATAATGTAGCTCGGAGGCTGCCGTGCTTGCACCCCGAATCGATCACACCGAACACTGAGCAAAAGCTTGTGTCCTGTAGATTCATTTTTATCGTAGAACGATTTGTAAATAGGCTGGTCGGTTCTTCTTTGTCCCGGCTCCAAAAACAACGCAAATGGGGAACGAACTGTAAAGTTGTTTTGCTGTACACTTTTAAACGACACCGGTCGCCT
Organism: Anopheles maculatus; assembly: GCA_002091835.1. Taxonomy (NCBI): domain Eukaryota; kingdom Metazoa; phylum Arthropoda; class Insecta; order Diptera; family Culicidae; genus Anopheles; species Anopheles maculatus. Next base: position 18,433 of record KZ062163.1, on the reverse strand, counting down.
CGATTAGCTTCGGTTCGATGGTGGGAAAACTGTTCACCCTTCGACAGGCGGGGTGTGCCAGGCTCGTAAAACATCGTATTATATTAATGTTACATAATTTGCCAAAGTCGTTAGGAAAGTTGGGGGTGGGTGGAGTGGGTGAGAGATGTGTGCTGGTGGGAGATCCCCGATGGCTGGGTTGGCGCCTTACAGCCGGCGTCCGTTACAGCGGGAAGAATTGGATTCTCATCCTTCGTTACGGGTGCTTGTCGCGTCATGTTGAGGGATTTTTTTGTTCGGGTAGCCAAATTGGAAAGACAGAAAGAGCAAGAGAGAGAGAGAGAGAGGGACACAAAAATTGGAACACTACAAGTAAGCAGAAACCCTCCAAGGGAACACCCGTCGTGAGTGGGAAACATCTGTAGACATTTTTGCAGAATAAATTTTCCCCCGAAGCTGTCTTTCCAATACGGTCCGCTTCTTCGCGCCAGTTTTCGTGCGGAATGCGATGGGACACAGCGCTGTGTGTCCACACCGAACAACCCACCAGTGGATGACATTCGCCTTCGATTACTTTCGCTACAGGGCGAACGCTACGAGCAAGCATGCGTTGCTTAGCAACCGCTTGCTTTATGAATGGAGTTTTTTGGGACAGAACGGCGAAACAAAAACGAAAAAGCACAGCGAATTTCTACTATGGGTTGTCTTACCATCGAAGTTCCAGCGAATTCGTGTTAGATGGTTTGTCTTACGCGCTTGTTGTAGCATATGACGCTCAACCACGCAGCCCGCCCGATGTTACTTTGGAACGGGGAATATAACTTTCACTATTCTACCCTCGCGCGCTCAGGCAAACGCTCTGCAGCACTCGAGAACAACCTTAATTTTATTTATTGTTTCCGAGCGTGAATTGAGAAATTCTTCAACGGGGGAACTTTCTCGGTGTCGCTAGCGGAGCAAACCCTTTCCAGGGCCTGGCAGCACTAGTCACCCACCGGTTAGGGCAAGGTAGTAAATGAGGCTTGAAGAGGTTGAATCGACTGATAAGTTGGATGTAACAACGTCGTCGGGATGAAATTGACTGCAAGCAAACAGCGGTCGTCCAATGGTTGATGGTACGACAAAAACGAACACACAAACGAACATATTTTCAAATTACCATTAAATCGATATGGCACCGTTTCTGGGGAAAATGGAAAACATGGCAAAATGGCGTTGTGGCGAGATAGGACCGTGTAATCCAATCAATGATGCGTGGAAAGTATATCCTGGAAGGTGCATAAAAAAAAGGTAAACGGAACGCATGATAAGGGTTATCAAAATACTGGAACGCGGTCGTGGAAATAGAATGTCTGAGCCTTTGAGTGTGCGAAAGTATCGGAATAGATTCACAACGCAAATATGTTTGTTATTTGCGGTCCAGGGAAGCTCTTCAAGGAAGGGTTAAAGTCGATGTGGGATAGCTTTTTTTTGGGAATAAACTAAAGTAGAGATATGTTAACAAACCGATGATGAGATCAATAAGCAATTGGTGATCAAACGAATTTGTGCTGAAGATGTTGGTTGGCAGAATATTAAGAAGTTGGTTCAATAGGAATACGAGCGAAATTTGATAATCCGCAATTCTAGAAAGGTAGGTCTTCCTTGTTTCAGTTTTGAAGTACATCGACAACCCAAAAAGCTTTAAAAATAATATTCATAATAAAGAAAAGTTTAAATAGAAAGCAGTTAACTAAAGAGATGTTGTGTAAACACCCCTTTTAGACGCCAAATTGTGCCAAATCATGAGCCCTTTCCGTACCGATACCGTATGAATGTCCGGAACGATCGCACACATTAAACAGAGCTAAAAAACAGTCGTCAAAAAACAATTAACAGTCGTAAAGCAGAGGGCGCATTCCGTCAGCTGTCAGCTGTGGTGATGGAGCGATCCACTCTACCTCACACACACACACACACACACACCCACATCGAATGTGAGCCACGATACGGCAAAACTTTAAACTCGGCACACAAACGCCCACCCAACAGGACCGAACTGTCAAACACGGTGATTGGCAGTGGCGTGTCCCTTTTCGTGCCGGCAGTTCCGGTGTACCACCCACTCCGGATGTCGGATTACATCGTTCACGCGTGTACTCGTCGCAAAGCAAGCCGAACCGGTGAATGGAACCTTCGTCAAGTGCAAAAGTTTCGTCTTTCAACATAATCACTCCTATCATCAACGGGAACATCATCATGAGCAGTATGCGTCTGTATGTGTATGTCTGTGCTAGGAAAGGGATGGATGGTAAGGTCATCTCTCAACCCTCGAGGCGTGCTGGGCACTGGGACTGTTGTCGTACTTGATTGCTAGCGTTGGGATCCTCAGCTTTAGGGTGAAACATGGAGTCAAAAGTTGAGCAACATTCAAGCAGCTGCACCGGAGTGGTTCAGTGGTTCGGATTACATTCTTTGTAGTTAGAAATGTCTGCAACATTCAGCAGGTTTTGGACGGGAAGCATTTCTCCACTGCATATTTCGAGGCCGAAACGGTTGGTGAAATGTGAGACATATCTATGGTACGGAAAGCACTCAAAACAAAGGTTCTGTTTCTTAAACATACCTAAACATTGATACTTTGGTCGCATAGTCCTTTGCCTTGCGACCAGCGGACAACTCTAATGTCCGACACGTAGTTTCACACTTGGTAGGAAAGGTTTGTGTCGTCGGGATGTAAATTGGGTGTCCTTAATGACAGAATCCAGGGATGCGTATCGGTTTCTGCTTTCCAGCGAATGGAACGGCAATTCAATTCTCCGTCTGTCGGCAATGGTTCTTTGTGTGTTGAAGCACTCGCCATTTTGGTTTTTGTGCCAGCATCGGACAATCGTTTCCGGGTCCCCGGTACCAAATGCTGTCCCCTTTTGCTGGATAATGATGAAAGTTATTTCTATTCTGGGTGGGATGCCGAACAACGTGAGCATTTAGGTCATCCGAGTACCAGACGAGTTGCCAGCCGGCCAATGGCAATCGTAATGATAACTATATCGAAGGTTTCACCATGCCTGGTGCTCTATTTGAGAGGCTCCTGTTCGGACAGTCACGTTTTTGTGCCGGATACCTGGCTACCGATGAAACCAGTTCGGACGGGACACGATAACGATGACGATGGTTACGTACAAAAGATGACATTTTGATTTCCGTTTGAGATTGTAAACACTGGCTCAACACTGGGGGTTGTGTAAGGATTGGGGAAACAGGCCTGCAAAGGAGTGAGGTCACCTGCCAGTATTTGTCTCCGTTGATGGACTTATTTCAAAGGGCGACACCAAAACATTCCCATTGGCTCTGACAGTTCCAAGAATCGCCACCGGATCACCAAAGCACCAAAGCACCCGTGCATCATACCGGCATCCGAAATGTCAGCCCCGATCAGAGCAATGGTCAGATTTGGTATTTCCCCCGAGGGGGGGGAGAACGCATCAGTACCCGACACTCCAGAAGCTGTCAACAATCGCCGGATTCCATGCGAAACGGACGACAAAAACAACGCCTCCGTCTCAGTAACGGACAACAAAATGGGAAAGCAACTCGGTCGTAGCTGCGCTAATAAAGATGCCATTGATTGATAGGTTTATTTTTGCTTCACTGACCACACGCCAAAGGCCGCACCGAAGTGAAGGAAATGTGTCATCTGTAAGCTGCCTCCACAGTGCCACAGCTCGGGAAGATTATGGCAGTTTATCACCTGAATCTAGCGGACGGCGCGCATTCGATCAGGTTGCAAATGTTCGATCTAGCCGCCGCGTTGAAGTGATGCCGTACCGTTGCCGGGAAAATGATTGCCCAGCTCGAAAGTGCTTAATTACGCAGTGCTCTATTACTTATCTAATTTTCTAGCTCATTAAAAGTAAGCCGAGATAAATCGTTCCGCTTTATCGCAGGATCATTTACCATTCGTTTCCATTAGGCGGGCACCGTATCCGGAAGCGGTGAGTCCCGGAAATCGTTTCTTGTTTGTGGGTAGCGCTCACTCTCTCTATCGGTCTCTTCCTTTTTTTTCTTGTGGAGTATATGGAGACAGTCAAACGTGCCTCCCTTCAGAAAGACCATTAGTTATCACGCAAATCTGTCCAGACATTTGTTGGGCGGGGAAGAAGGGCGAAAGTGTGTGAGGAGTTGCTAAGATGCATAACCTAGCAGCCCTGTTGATTGCTGGCTGGTTATGTATGAGTTGGGGTTATCACACATTATATCCATAACTTCGCCGAAAGTAGCCAGAGGAAGCCTGGCCGAGTTCTAGAATCACGTGCCAAAAAATGTGACTTTTTGCAAAGTGGGTCAAGATGACGGAGAGTCCAGCTCGCATTGAAGTCGTGCTCCCCAACCGCATTGCTGTTCCCGAACAGCTTTTGCGGTATGTGGTTTTGGAGCTGTTCTGATGACATCATTATTATCTATCTTAATTATCCACAAGTAAGACAATTCCCATACTGCCCCAGACCCGCTGTGGTATCAACATGTCGGTGTTGGCTCGTGCTGTAGTGGATGTAGTTATTTCATGATCTTGCTCTTGGAGTTTCACCGCTCTCGGAGGATCTTAATCCACTGGATTCACCCCAAAAGAGATGAAGAAAAACATTGATTACATTTTTGTTTCTATCCCCCGCCGGTGGCTAACGAAAAGCCGCTTCTTCCTTCTCCAGGCGCTCGCCTGCAGCACAAACCAGTCCCCCAAGAAGGATGAGTTATTACCAATAAATAATCCGATTCCGTACCTAACTGGTGTGCGCTCGCTGTAGGACTTTCGGTTTCACTAGAACGAGTCACACCACAAATCCTGCCGGCTTACTCTTGGGACATTCGTCTCGTGCCAGGTTTCGTTAGTTTTGCGCTTCGCTCGCCGTAGCCGTGCGACGTCCTAATCCTTCGAGCGGCAAAGTACTAAATTACGATTGCACCAGCACCAGCTGACCAGACCTCCAGACACCCGAACGGAGCTAAGAAACAACACGAAAAGAAAACACACAAAATATTTCTCCAAAAAAGGCAAGGCAAGGTTTAGTCTGTGTGCAGTGGCCGATGCTGGCTGGCCCGCTGGACGCTGTTGCACTGGGAAAGCACTAGCGTCCCGAATGTGCCGTGAAGCGTAATGTGTCATTTACGATGTCTCGGCTCAAAAGTAAAGTGCTTCATAACTTCTGCTCACTGTGTCCGTTCTGCACGCGGCAACTGGAAGTACAGGCGTCGCGGTACTGTGGATTCATTAAGATTTATTTTTTAAAGAACACATCCACGGTGCGGCTGTTTGGACTTCGTCTAGAATGAAGTATTTTTTGTGTGCCGTTGTTTGAAGACTGATGTCCCTGCGAGGGTCATATTTTGGAGCACAAATCTTTCGGGTGGAAGGATTTTACTTCGCTCGCTCAAAGGCTTTAGCTGTGGCAGGAGAACACTTGGCTGATGCTAGAGCATGACCGGGAATTAAGAATTTTATTTCACTGCAGTGCATTGCGCGTGGAGCTACACCATTGAGGTAAAATATTTATAAATTAATCTCGTTTTACATGGTACTGGTGAAAAGTACGAAACATCATTCGCGCGTCCAACGCTTATTTTTGTTTGAAGTCGTTTCTAAGGAATGTTTTCTGATTTTTTGCGCCGACCACGACGATGCCCACGCGTTCCAATGAGTTTTCGGAACCGAAGCAGTCAGTCGTTTCGTTCAGGTTTGAAAGGTGGTGAAATTAATTGAAAACTGGTCTATCGAGTGTAAACTACCGGTGCAATCTGCGTGGGAAAATAATTTTCTTGCCATTCAAACAGAACGTGCGGTTCAGATGTTTTGTTCATTCCTTAGTTTACTTTCGGAACGAACGGAATGTTTGTTGGAATAATTATGGTTTTCGTGAATGGTGATGGCTGAAAATGTTTCAAAATATTCTAAGTTGAATGAATTTGTGTAAACAAAACCAATAATTAAATGCTATTGATTTAAAATGTATTAGAATGTATGCCCTAAAGTATGCAATCCGCATAACATATAAACAAAATTTGCTTATAGTAAGCATTTCTTTGCATATATCTAGGCGCAAAAACTCAAGAGCAGACTCTTTGTTGGGCAACTTTCAACCCACTTTTTCTTAAATAGAAAGCCAGATAGTAAATGTTAAACAGACTCCTGATTAGATTCTAATTTTGATAACCAAAACTCTCACATAATTAATTTCGACACTATCGCGCTACTGCAACATATCGATCCATCAAAAAGCGATCCCGTTTTACGTCAAGCATAAAGTGACAACAAAGTCAAATTCGATGTTTAGTTAAGGCAAGCCATAAAATGTGTCACACTAGTACGAGATGAAAAACAAACGTAACATATCGTGTCCCACGTCACGTGGTCACCCGTTCGGTCCGTTGTTTTAGCGATTGAACTGCTACCGTCCGCCAAACGCGCTGCACATGTTTCAATTTTACGCTCACGTTCGGTTCGGTTTACTTTCAATCCATCCATCTTTTCGAAAACCGTCCCGAACGAACGGGAACGGGAGCATTGAACACCGGAAGAATGCGCATACAGACATATGAATGTTTAATGTTTACCTTTTTGCTGCGTTGCTGCCGCAGTTTCTGCCCTGTGGCTACAGAAGCGTCCCGTTTAGGATGTATCCGGATGGTGTGTGTATGTGTATGTGCATGTTGTTTTGAGTTCGTTTTTGTGTCTTGCTGCAATGTATTCCTTTTGCTAACCGCCGTTCTGCACCATCAGCACTGTCACATCACTTTGTGTCGGAAGTAGTGGTTCGTTTGCTGCGTACACTTTCGCATCAGAGCGACATGATTGGTTGCGTGGTAGTTGAAAAAAAGGCAGGGAAAAACTCTAAAGCTTTCCCTCGATATTGGCGAGTAAACGAGCGAGTTTTGCAATAGTGAACGTTACTTTAAGGACCACTTTGGTCGGTCAGTAACTGCTGGTGATAGTGATGAGTGCTGTATGAGATGTTCAAGTACAGCAAGTAGGAGCGAAATGAAAAGTGAACCTTTTGCACTAAATAGAGCCTTTTCCCTGTCCATTGGGCTCCGGTTTTAGATGGGAAAGTGTAACAGGATGAACCACAGGCACTGCAAAATGGCATTAGAAAGCTCAGGAAACATGGTGACAGCGTAACTGGGCCAATTCGCTCCACATTCGGTGTGCGATGTGTTCGGTGGTAAGCCGGGTGGTAGTGCATTTAGTCATTCGTCCAACACCATTCACCGGGGCCACTTCCTGTCATCAATGCAACCACTCACGTCCAACACGAACCAATCAGTCAGTTGGTGCTGATCGAAGTTGACGGTTGGCGCTGTACTATCGGGCAATCACCGCACTCAGAACCGATCGATACGGAACCACTCGTAACTGCTTCAAAACGCTTCGCCAGCTTATCATCTAGCAAAGGGTACAGTTTTGTACAATCCGCCACCGGAACACGGTGAAAAACTGTGCAAAAATGTGAGTGCAATGGTGGTTTTTTCTTCGACTTTGTCCGCTAGATACGGTTCTGCACCGATCGTCGCTCATCTCTTGTCGGCATTCGGAAACGAAAACAAAAAAAAAGCACGCATATCGAGCTAGTTGGTGTGTTAGCTTTTCTCATTTTAAAAGTTAAACTTTCAACAAATCAACGGAACGAACAAACAAAAGCGCAAAATTCGGTCTCCCGCTCTTCGCCGAACCCAGCTTGGCAACGGACGGCAAGCGCTCGGGCCCGTTGGCTGGGTGTGGTCGGTGCGAAAGAGAAGGATAAGCTTTTATTTGGCTGATTGAATAATGGATCAATCGAGTTAAGTGGAGGAGCAGCCGAGAGTTGATACATTCTGAATGTGGTCTGAATTGAGGAGCAGCGAAAAAAAAACAAGGCGAAAACACGAAACGAAGAGTCCCGTAGCGTGTCATTCCAACATGGGTTTGGCAGGTTTTCAACTGAAGTGAAAGTCAAGTCACAAGTGGACGGCACCGAAAGACTTGGACAAATTGCTACTGAATGGCTCAATCGTTGGCTCACTGTCTAGTGAAAATGAAGTGGTTCATTACGGTTCGGTAATCGGTTGGTGTGTGTGTGACTGTCTGTTTGAGTAAGGGTTTCTCACCAAAGTTGAGCGGATGAGTGGTGAAAATGAGGCACGATAAATCGTGGCCAAAGATATGATTGTAGGATAATTCCGGATTGAGTGATCGTGCTTATGATACACTCGTTTCCTTCTATTGACAGCTCTCAGATAAAGACGTTTTCTATAACAAAATTTGTACCATGTAAAAATTGAAGAATAGCGCCTAAAACTATGCAATCAGCAACTCTTTACTCATTACTTTGCATAATATACAGCAAAGCTCCTCCAACCAACGTGGTTCCATTTTATTAATTAGAATTATCATACCTGACTCGATTTACGACACCTAAAAATGTGTGTCATTATCCTCAAATTCCCAAACGTTTTACACAATAAATTTAAATTCAAGTTCCAAACATTTTCACCAATAAATCGTTGTGGCTTTCGTTTCCGTAAATTGTTTCCACTCGGCCGCCCCCACTATTCCCATGGTTGTGATTCAGATCGTCATTTATCAATGACCTTTTACAAGCAAGAAGCGCCCTAGCCAATGTCTCACAGGTCATCCCCCCCACAGGCCAAGATGAATAGGTACCGAGCGTACGTAAAAAGATTGAAGCACACCTCAATCATTGGTCCGTTTATCGTTCAGGCTTCACAGACCGGAAAGAATGTTGCCTTTCGGAAGACGTCCGGGAAGATATGATAAATATTTAAAACTCTCGAGTCCAGCAAACCCGCAAAAACCGGTACCGTGCGACATGACAAATGTTTAGGAAGCACCTCAAACAAACTGCCCCCCTGGGGGCACATCATCTGGGGGGAGATGGGAAAACGCAATGGAATCAACACCACACAGCCGCAGAGGGTTCTGGTTTGTCCCATTAAGGAAAAATCAACAGCATCATCAGCCGTACAGCGCCTACAGCAAATCTTTTGGTCCACTACGAATGCGGGCATCGCATACATACCTTACGGCTATCGGGAACCGGTTCGCTTCCTTTACCTTTAGTTGGTCCGGTGGATGAAAGGATTTCCCTCCCCTCTTCCCCCCGTCTTCCCTTCTTCACCCCACTTCCCCCACTTAGTCTCCGCTGTATCCAGGTAGGAGATGCTTCACTTGAAGTTTTGATTTTGCACGCCTTGGGCACAAGGTTAATCCTTTGGATGAAAAGGGTCGTTTCCTGAGCAGACGGCTTTTTATTTCCTCTCGAGTGTGTGTGTGTGTGTGTGTGAGACAGAGAGTGTTTTTTTCCTTGCTTCTTCACCACTTCACCCGTGCCGTCCCCCCTATCAAGCTCTATTCATTCAACAACTTCTAGTGCTTCTTATCCACTACTGATGTACGCTCTGCATACAGCCGGCACTGTTTCTTTTCGGCTCACTCATCCTCGATCAAAAAGACGCTTCACGCTTATCACCTATCCACTCGCAAGAAGAACGCACATCGTCGTCAACAGCACTTAGTTGCCCGGGAACTGCAGCCTCATTCTGAACGGGCTACCGGGAAGTCACAATGGCTGGTGTGGGATCGGCAACCAGGGTTTTTGAAACCTTCTTCACCTTTGTACGTTAAATACTTTCCACTCACACGCCTTACACGAAACACAAATGAACCCACTTGCACATACACACACACACTTAAGTATGGAAACACTTATAAACCTTAAAACACACGCACGTATTCACAAGAAATGTATGTGTAAGGAAAGCTGTGGTGAAAAACCTTGACTTTTCCCTTGTCTGGAATGTGGGAGAAAATTTACAGATTGCTTCAACCGTACCGGTCTACTCCCTGGTGAGAGTTGGGACCTGAAATGTCTCACCAGAAAGTTGATTCCCGTGATAGGAGTTTTCCCCGTTGGGACCGGATGGTCAGGATTGATAATTTATTGCATCTCTAATTTATGCCCTTTCGATAGGCGAAGAAACATTCAGTGGTAATGTTTCGGTTCTTCGTCGCACCCCGACAGGACCGGTGTGTCACTTCGATTAGCCCCTTACCATGGGTACGGTTCCCATCGTCCTTGAGCTGTTGCAGCTTCTGGCAAGTGCGTCTGAAAAGAAGAAATAAAAATAAAGAACGTTTTTATTCACCATAAAGCGAGAAGCAGGAACACAGTAAGCAGCTACTAACGCCGTCAGTAACGCGTTGCGAAAACATGGCACCACGATGTGCGACACAAGTTTTTATGACCCTCGTGCAAAGAAGTTGACCCAAGCTCTGTGAACCAAAGCAACAAAAAAGAAAAAGTATCGAAAGAACGCTTCTCCATCAAACGATCGACCTTTCGACCATCTCAGTGTCTAAAGCTCTCCCGGTAAGATCTGGTAAGGGTCCTCATGGGCGTGCTCTTGCTTTGGCGTCGAATCGTTGCCGAGTGGTGAAGAAGTTCGAAATCATTTACCACACCATTTCTTGTGCAACATGATGACCGAAGCGGTTTTTCACCCCGAAAGCGGGTTTGGGGATTCGTTCCCCACCCCAAAAAAAAAAGGGCAATACCCTTCTTACTGGTCTTCTGGCTTATAGTAAGATCCTTATTGAAGAATAGCTTCTTTTTTTTTCTCCCCATAACACACATCCGGAACGCAAGAAAGCGACCATCGACCGAGATTCCGAACGGTCTCCCGTAATTGATGCGACTTTTCGACAGCCCGTTCCGAAGAACCGTTTTGTTCAAACGGGGGACCTTACCGAAAAATGGCCGGTGGACCATAGTCCTCGCCGAGGGTTGTGATGCGGTCGGTTGGCTTTCTTATTTCTTTACGGTCAGGTGGACCTACCGTATTCCGGGCGCGTATCCGTATCACCACACGGCACAATGGCACAAAGTACCCGTCCCAGTTCCAGGAGATCGAGTTTTGGGGAAAAATAAAATGGTCGACCAACCGGGGGCGCATTCCGATACGTTTCGCCGATGGGGCGAACTCTGCCGAGAGCTCGCCACGACGGAAGTGATTTGAGTTGAAGCGCTGACCCGAATGTGGAATTGTGCCATTTATCAGAAAATGATTACTGTCCCAGCTGGCTCGTGAGACTGAAACTATCCACCGGGACAAGAGGATTCGTTAATGGGATGGTCCGCTTTGTGGATAAGCTTCGGACGACTGTCGGACGAACCTTCGATGCGGGCCCGATGATCGATCCGGAACGTTGTGGGCCGTTGCGGTGGTGTGACTCATCAATAATTCAGCTCAGTTCTCTGCCGGCACCAGCCGGCTGGTAATAAATTCCATCCGGCCCGTTCCTAATCAGTTTCATTTGTCGGACAGTTAGTGAGATCGGGACGCTTCACAGAGGTGCAGACAACTGCGTCGGTTAGCAGGTCACAAAGTTGGCCCGGGTTTTCGCTGGTGTGATTTTAGTGTCGAAGCGTTCCGTGCTCTTGTTCCACATCTCCAACGCAAATCAAACACCGAAGGGAACTATTTTTGCCCCCCCCGCCGGATGCCTTGGGATGTGTGGCTGTGTTTTATTCACACCTTTTTAGTCCGGCACACCATTAGCGTTCGGTCAGGGCGGGTTTTTGTAGGATCTTACGCGCGTTGACAACTGTGAATCCCTCGTCAGACGGAGGGACCCCACCATGTCGCTTACTAATTCACGAAATGTCCATCAAATTGTCATCAGGTGTTGGCTTACTTTGGACGAACCCAGCGAAACATTAAAAACAATCCCACCTGTCGTGTCGGTCGGGTCACCCCAATCGAAAACCCAATCCCCGCCAAAACATTGCTCGCCGGTTCGTGATGCGCGTTGACAAGTGTACGGAATCCGTGCGGCATTGGCTTGTGAAATGGAATATTAATTATGGCTGTTTTTGGTGGGACATTGCGTTGTTTTAGGGTTGCCCGACACTCTACCCGACGCCATCCGACGAGACGAGAGGGCGTCTCGGCCACGGTTTGAATCATTCGGTAGTCTTAAGTACACTTTTAATTTGCATTTTCCTTATCGAGAAAAAGGGACCGACCGATTCGCTCGGTTGAGTGCCGTGAATGGTTGTGCTGGTGGGACTTAGAGCTACGCAATCTCCATTAACCATTGCAATGTTACAGCGAGATTAAAAAATGGAGATCCAGCCGACATGAAAGATCTTCAAAGCCGTGTAATCTGCATATTAGTTTTTTCTCTTCCTTTTTTGATAATCCCTTTTTCAAGCAGGCTGTACATGTGGGCACGAGTTTTAAAGTACAAAATATGAGTTACGTAGAAAAATCTGCTCCAAAGCACTATTGTGCGCCCGAATGTATGCAGTCGGGTTTTACGCCCGGTACATCCCCAAACCCAAAGAATTAAATTAACAGATTTTATCGCATTCATAAAAAGCCCGGTCACCAGCCGCCAGTAAATCGGAAAATTGTTTTCCAACGTTGTGGAACTTCAAGCACCGGGACAGCCCTGGGGCAAAAATCGTACTTTTGTCTCCTGCAGTGTTGCGTACCCTTTTGTCCAACCTAAATTTGCGCATTTTCTTGCCAGAAAAGGGTTCCCATCCGGATGCCGATTAGGGTGGGAACATTGTTAAGTGGGTGCGACTGCTTCCTGCTGCACCTCCGGGCGCCCCGGTACTCTGGTAAGAAATGCTTCAAGAAATTGTGTCGCGTTAGTGCGCGTATCGCAGCGAACCATACTTTCACCTTTTTGATCCGGGAGGAATAAAATTTAAATTGAACCAATAAGAGCCCGCTATAAATTCGAGTAGGATCCTTCGGCGCGAGCTTCGGACCCCTTTTGTAACACATGGTGGGTTTAAGGTGGGCCATCATGGTTTGGAAGCAATGCGGATTGAGTTCAAAGGTGAAGCTTACCTTCTTGGGTTAACAGTGCGCCCGTCGAGCTGGCAGTGCACTGCTTATCCTTGCTCAAGATAAGAAAGAAGCGCTCAAATGATGGGTCTTGCATGGGGATGTCTCGAATAAAGGAGGACACAATAAAGCTGACAGATTTTCTCGAAACATTTTGAAGCGACCAGTTTCCCAGTTGCAATTTGGTAGATGTTTTCGCAAATTTAACTCACCAGCATTAATGGCGATCGATGCGTACATGTACCAAGCGTCCGTCACACCGGATTTTGGTTGGTGGTCGCTGGTCGCACGCAATTGCACGACTGTTGCAATGAATATTTGAGTGCGCAAGCATAAATCAACCAATCGAATGGTGGCTGGTTGGTTTGGAAAGTGAGATGGTTTATTTACGAGACAGAGTGCGCAAACAACAAGAAGCTGAAGCCTTGTCAGGCGAAAATTTTAGCACCATTTTTCCCCAACTTCCATGCAGCCGGCTCCAAACGCTGATCGCACTTTCATATTTTACTGTTTTGCGATGCGGGGTGTAATGTTTTATCAAAATCATGCCTTCGCCCGAACAATGGCAATGCTGTAAGTGTTATTTTATAGTGCGTACGGGAGATGGGAAAATTGATTGCAAATCATTCACTGGCAAACCGGTCGGCATTTTCACAATTGAATATTTTGGTTTATATCTCTCGCCAATGTCTCCCGTCCGTTCCGAATCCCTTCCGATGGCTTTATCATAGTGTTTAGAGTGGGAAATGAATCGGAAAATGCTTTGTGCTTTGCTAGGTTGGCATAACAAAGCGATTTCCATTAGCGAAAAATCTCTCATGTGCATAATGCGTTCTGCTATTAACAGTGAAACGGGCAACCGTTGGGAAAATGCTACCACAAACACACACAAAGCAGCACACAACTCCGTACGATGTGCTTTGGATAAATTATCAAGAGCAAACAGTTTTCTTATTCGATCAAGTTTTTTTTTCCACAAATGATTCGGTTTACGGACCAAGCCGAGGCCCACTTTTCCCCATTAATATTCTGAACCGTAGCTCCAAAACTCGGCTCACTGCCGTAACCAGCTAAACGACGGCAAGCGGGCGATGGATTGCCCTAGCCCAAGAAGTCAAATCATTCCCATTCGGAGCGGCTGATTGATGGGGTTCGATGGTTGCCACTGTACCCCCCAGGGCCACTCACCCTTGCAGGAACCGTAATCGTGTTGCTGGGGTCAAATAATCTTCACTCGTACATTTATTTGTCACATTTGTCACTGGGGTTTTTTTTTTCGGAGCATAAAAAAGACTTTTAGAATGCTTTGGGTTGAGATGTTTTTTTTATTCCCATTTTCTTTTCGCAGTGATCCAATTGCGATTGTCGTTCTCGTTAGAAGTGATGCTTGGGGGCACAAAATAAATTTTCCTCCTCAACTGGTTCCAGCAGCGTGGTGCGTTTAATGAAAAGCGCTAACGAAAATCCGGCACTATTAAAATAACCGAACGTCAACGGAGCAGAACTACCGGACAGAAGCTGTCATCTAATTCGGTTGAGTTGAAAGGATTCGCTCCTAATTTCATTGCCTCCCAATCGCAATTACAGTTACAGTTTTCCGCTCGGCGACCGTAAGCTAGCTGGTGTACGCAATGGCCGGTTCGGTAACGTTTGGCTTCGCCAACCAGAGAACGCGTCGAATGCGATGAAACGGGAGGAAAACGGATTGGTAAAGGCGAAAAACTTTCTGCCAACGGTCGTTTCGAAGAAGGCAACCCTGGTGAAGAAAGATCGCAACTCCTTCTCCAAAACAGAAGAAAATTTGTTCGACTACGATTCAAGCTGATTGAAGAAGGTGAAAACTCATCCTTTGCTCTCTCTCGCTCTTTCACGCACACACTCAGCCTTCCTTGTAAAATTCTCGCCCACACGAAGCATTCCCCCTGTTCTGCCGTCAACCGTGCAGACAAATGGAAAAAGTTTCGGGCATGTTTTTACTTTTTCATCTCCCGTTCGCATTTCCACCGCTTTCCCGCGAACGGACCCGTTCCAGTGCACAACAAATAAAGCTATTCTCTATCGTTCCGTTGATTAATCCTTCCGATTTGTGAAGCATCGTTGTGTTCGTCCCCGGAACGCCGTGGCAATGGGCGTGGGAAAAATCGGGTTACGCTTGTGGTATGGCTGCGGTGGATGGCCCTGAGATGAAATGCGGCCTGGTACAATATCCACATTCCCGGGGCAAACCATTTTCGGGCTTTGTTTCATTTGGCTGATTATCGTTAATATCTATTTACTTTCGATGGGAAGCGGG
>KZ062162.1:183549-203714 GCA_002091835.1 Anopheles maculatus | reverse complement strand
ATTTAGTTCCGGTGAGAGTACTGGAAAAAAGGCTAAAGCTTTCCCAAAAAGAAGCGGAAAATAAGCTTGAAACTCATCCGATACATACAGAACATGCGTCAGACAAAGCGGAACCATTCTTTTCATGGTTTGAATTCTTGTCTTCTTTCTTTTTTGTTTGTTGGAAAAAAGGTGTTAAGAGCAGTGGCACGAAAGCTATGCTTTAAAATGTTCTACAGGAAAAGCGAAGGGTGAAAAGATTTGGAGGCTTGAAAGATTAAATGTCTTCTTACAGTGGGTAATATAAATATAGCAACAGGCTATTTTTTGTAAGCTCACTGCAATACTGATGAGGATCTACACTCCAATGAATGTTTAAACGCAAATAACAAGGAGAGTTTTAATAAATTACTTAGGCTATTATTTGATCGTTCATGATTAATCCCAGTAAAGCAGAGACTCGTGAAAACCGTTTTTGAACCTTGATCTTAAAAAGATTCCGAGATGAGCTATTATTATCATTTCTGGACTCTGCTCAATCTGAAGCGGAATATTTAAAAATTGAACTGGTCTCTGTCACTCTTTATTGACACCACTCAGGATGGATGATATTATATTTCTGTCATGAATCGAACGTCACTAGCTCATCTTCGTAGCTCAGTATTGGCCGCCTAATTTGCAACATTGGAGATTGTTGGCTAATACAATAACTTAACGAAACCGGGTTCAAATCTCATCCAGATTGTTCTCTAGCACGCAGGACTAACTAGCTAGCAACTAATAGATGAAGCCAAAAATCCGCAAAATAACAGGCATAAACCTCGATCAAAGGTCAGAGAGGCAGAAGAAGATTTTCCCATGTTTATTACTAGAGTTTATTCACATAGTTTTGCAATTATTGTTTTCCAGACTTTTCCAGAGCTTTTTAAATACATTTCTACCACAAAGCAAGCTCAGTCTTTTCTACATTGGGTTGATTGAGATGCGATTCGATTCTCAGCATTTAGAGTATAAAATAAAAGCACGAGACGATGGCAAAATCTTAATCTAACCATGATCAATATAAGCTAGAGTGTATGCTGGAAGAACTTTTACTAAATCACGATTCTCTTGCGTATAATATATTGCGCTGTAGTTGATGAAACGTTTTGCATCCGATTGGTGCTATAGTAATGCCACTCACTGTATTGTCAGCTACTAGAAATGCTATGCTCTTCTACACAAGTTCCTAAATCCATCTCAGAGCTCATTAGTGTGCAAGCGGTAAATGACCCCTTGTGACTAGTTGGTTTGATATCACCTAAAGCTAATCTTTTTGGCCTTTCTTTTAAACCTTTCCATCTAATTCTTGCACACCTATATCAGCTCCAGACGAATCTTAAGGCTTTCGGGGGGGAAAAAAGCCACCAAAGCGATGTTCTATTGTGTCTTCTGTGGTTTTCGGTTATGATTTTTTCACCCTAACATCGACACCGTTTTGTGCGCCATGCTGGCAAATAAAACTTCTTTTCCTGTTGCACCTTGGCTTCCCTTTCGTGCTTTCTTTTCCCTCCGTTTGATTCTAACGTCCGGTGTCATTGTTCCCCTACTGTCTACGGGAACGTCACACGGTGGTGCTGCTAATGGGTGGTTCTGTTGGTACCCGAAAGGGTTGATACACGGCAGAAACGAAGATGGTTCCGCTCATCACGAAGTCATGAAATTCGTATTTTGAGAACGACTTGGCAGAAAGAGGCTGGTACCGCGATGATGGATGTGCATCCCGGTGCTATTGTCCGATAAATGTGTGCGGTGCTCACGAGTTGCGAATTTTCGTTGTTTTGTGATGCAAAAAGCTAGCTAATAAAGTTGCTGCTAACTCGCAATGCATGAATTACAAAGGAGGGGGTAGCATTCTTCGCCGTTAGAATCATTCTCTCAGGGTTTTTTGGGCGAATTTTGTTTTCGTTTGAGCCAATTTCCGTCGGCATGCTAGGGTAGTAATTTTCTCACCGTATTCAATCAACCATTCGAAGCCACACATACACACACACCTTTAACTTTTGCTCAGTTTAGTGGCATTTTTCATCAGACTTTCAAGGTGCAGTCCACCTTCAGCGCGAGCTATTGTGCAATTTGGATTTAAAGAAATCAATCTCAAACTCTACTCTCGCTAAGACAATTCCCCATCGGCAAGAGTGGTTCCATTTTTTACGTCTTCTGTCTAGCTCCTATTTTCACGTTTTCGTAGGATGTGAGAGCGAATCGGTCGGGCAGTAACGCTGCAATAGCGCAGCTAAATCAATTTACTATTGCAGCAATTTCCATGCACCGGTTGATTGAACACACTGTGCCAGATAGCATTTGTCGTCGTCGCGGTCGTCATCGTCTGTGGCGCGTTGAAGTCACCTGCGTAGGTGACCATTTTTTGACTTTGGCTTTCAGTGGCAAGTACATCGGTGTTTGCAAATGGGGCGCGAAAATTACGCAAATGTTTTGGTTGAAAGAGAAAAAAAAACCCAAAACAGGGAAACGAATAGCAACCAGCGTACTCTCACTCTATTTTCTACATCCCCGAAAATCCCCGAACATTGGCCGCAAGGAAAAAAGGGCCTGCACTCCCTCCGGGAGTAACGTTTGATCGCGTTTTGTTCAAATGCATGTATAAAAGACACTTGCAACCGTTGGTGTATCAGTAGCTCAGTGTCAGCGAACGATTCGAGTAAGGTGGTGCTTTGGTGTGAGATAAACTGTGTGTGTGTGTGTGTGTGCACGTTAGACAAAATGGTGCACAAGGCGACATTATGCCTGCTGTTGGTGATAAGCTGTGTGGTGTTGGTGGCTCAGGCCCGACCATCCGGCAAGGAGTGGAAGCACGGTGATGGCAAGGAACATCACTCGGAGGAACATTCGTCGCACGGTGAAAAGGGTGAAAAGGGCTACAAGAAGAAGGAGGAGCATGACGAGGGCAAGAAGGGCCACCACGATAAGGAGGGCCACAAGAAGGAGTACCACGATGAGGGTGGACACAAGAAGAAACATCACGACGATGGCGGCTATCATCACGAGAGCAAGAAGGGCGAGAAGGGCGAGAAGGGACACAAGTTCGAGGAGAGCGGTCACTTTAAGAAGGGACACTCGACCAAGGGCCACCATGAGATCCACAAGAAGGACGAATTTAAGAAGGAGAAAAAGTTCTTCGACGAAGATCATGATGAAGCGTTCGACGAGAAGCACGGCGATTTCCACGAGGAGCATGGATACAAGAAGGGAGGCTCAGAGAAGGGCGGTCACAAGAAGGCGGGCAACCATCACGATCACTATGGCAAGAAGGGCCACAAGAAGAAGGGCTCGCACCATCACGATCACAAGGGACACAAGGAGGAGCACGGACACGATAAGCACTGGAGCCACAAGGAGGACTTTGGCAAGAAGGGCGGCAAGGATCATCACAAGAAGTGGGGACACAAGAAGGGTGGCCACTAGGCGCGGAACTACACCGGAGGAGTGATACAGAGATTGCGCTTGTGTGCGTGTGCCAGTTTGTGAGGCAAGAGGCTTTACCAGTTTGCGCAGTGCTTTGGGGCGCAACCGGTCGTTGTTATAATATTGAGAAAAAACCATTCGTAAGAAAAAGGTGCAAATAGAACCGAAAACAGTACAGGTATTGATAACCATTTCACAGGCTTTTGCTTTTATATTGAAAGAATTGGTTGAAACATTTCAACATATCGATTCCATCGTAAGGCACATAATTGGTTCACCCTGACTCAACAGAACGAGCGCAGAATTTTGGAAATTAAAGAACCGTCCAAATTGGTTCCGCACCGTTATGCAAGGGATGATTTTCGATACCGGTTCACCGTGAGATGTAGAATATTAATTTCACGCACCGGTAAATAGTTGATCAGCAGCTTGGCCGGAGTTCATTTTTGCAAAATTACGTTTATTATAACGATATGGAAAGCGGCGGTTACCAGCTTGTACTGTCATACTCACATGCTTAAGTGCGATTGAAGATGAATGAGGCGTTTGCGCAAATATTGGTTTGTTTGGATGCTCACACACACTTGTTTGCACGTTTGTTTATGTTTATTAGAGAAATGCATCCACCTGTTCAAGATGTTCAAGAGGTCATGTAAACACAACACTGTTTGCCTTTACTTTAAACACTTTTCCTGCTCACTTCTGCTCTTCTCTACTTCACCAGACTTTTCTTGGTTTTAAGTCACGATTGTTTTGCCCTAATCACACTGCCGCACGTTTTAAATCACTTGATGTGTACGAGTTATGCTTTATTTTTAAATCAATTTTATTTCTCGTCCATTCGCTTTGTCACTGTGTCATGTTTCGCTGCTGTCACTCACGATTGCACCATCCCCGATTTTCCAATTACACTCTGTGCCCAACCGCACACCAAGCGTAGTGTTATGCACCTTTGCTCCACACTTTTCTTGGGGGGGTTTTTGTTTTGGTCCACCTGACACAACCAATCTACAAACAACCAAACACACTCACTGGCTCAGTGAAGCGAAACGGAGAAACTCGATGGATCGCGACTTCAGCTACATCCGCTCGGTACGGCTATGTATCGCGAACTGCACCGCCACAGTATCCACCGGCGTACGTTGCTGGGGAGGCCCGACTGAAGATGAACGTGCGTGTGTTCGCACGAGATGTGCCGAACGCTGGCGTTCGTTCGTTCGTACGAAAGAAAGTCTCGGAGAAGAGAAGCCGCGTTCCGAAAACGGCCGGAGAAAAAGAGATTGTGCGAGAGAGCGAGCAGAAAAAAAAACACTGGACAAAGAGTGAACCGTGTGAGATGTGTCACTGTGTGCAGCGATCGGTGACGTCTTGAGTTCGTGTTAGTGGGCCTTCATTTGGTGGATTGTCTTCAATCGGAAGCAATAGAAGGAGACACAGACGGAGATGATGATAATTTCATGAATTGCTTACACAAATTCATTGTTTTGCACCTTCGCTATGTAAATGGAATGTTTACGAGGTAAGTTTGTAATGTGCAGTGGAATTACAGGGTATCCCGAGGTTTACTGAAGCGTTCCCAGATGTTTTTGTTTTCATATTCTTTTGATTTCGTTTACACACTGATTTGGCTCATTATATACAAACTCTATACAGCTAGATCAAGGACCTGGGATACGACAGGGTTCCAGGATCCTTGATTTAAGAAGGATCCGTAATCCTACAGAGATCCGAGTTTCAGGAGGGATCTATGATTCAAGAGGGATCCGTGGTCCAAGAGGGATTCATGATCCGATTTCCAGTGGCGGATCAAACGGTAGGCGGAGTAGGCGGTCGCCTAGGGCCCTGCCATTTAGAGGGCCCCGAAAAACGAAGGCCTTAGTAATCAGATGAATTCTTGGGGCCCCGACTTCCTTGCCGCCTAGGGACATGATCCGCCTCTGCCAATATCCGAGGTCTTAGATTCAGAATCCGTAATCCGAAATTACAGACAACAGATAATTAAAGACAGCGGCGCCGGTCTTCACACGGCAGGACCGGGGTTCAAGTCTCATCTGGGCCGTTCCCCCATAGTGAGGATTGACTAACCAACTATGCGGTATCAATTAGTCTAGTAAGCCAGAAATGGCAGGCATGACCTTAAGAGGTCGTTAGGCCAAGAAAGAAGAAGAAGAGAATCCGAAATTCAAGAAGGATTAATAAATCAAAAGGGATCCAGGAACCTAGAGTGATTCGAGATCCAAGAGAGATGACTAAAGTAGTCTTTTGGCAATAACAAGTTTTAGAATCAGGAGGCTAATTCTTTATGACTTCCTGGATACTAATTATTCTGCTTCCCTACTGAGGTTGTAGTGACGATCTGTATGAAGAAACTTGTTTATTCTTGTTGGTGGGACTTGTATTCATATCCTATATTCAGACTAGAATTAAATTATTAAAGCATTAAGAACAGGGAAAGTAATCCCTAAAGTATTTGCAAAACAGTTTTACAAAACATTTCAATAAAACCAACCACATTAAAAACACATTGTGGAGAATCACTTATTTTTCACCTTCAAACATTCCAAAATGAGTTTTTTTTTTCCTTCATCGAAATTCCTTTCCAAAATCGTCTTTTAGAAGACTTTGCTGCCCGCTAATCATTAAGTAATTGTTGTCACATTAGCGTCATCTTTGTAATGACGGTCGCTTCCAGCCAGCCAGCCCAACCAAGCTATGTCGATCGTGCGTCGCCTATCGATGATGTTCAATGGCAGCCCGCGCACAAGTTGTTTCACGCGATCTTTCTTTCCATTTGCGGCTCCATCTTCGTTCGCTCGCCGATTGCCTGGGTCACATTGCCGCATCCCGAGCGAACTAAGTGTCTCGTGTATCACCGCAGGAAAGACACCTATTAATACAAAGTTAGTGGCACAAATTGTGCGTGCCGTGAAATCACCGCGGGATTAATTCAATATCACGCAGCTGGTGCGCACAGGAAGAGCACACACTCTGGCCCCTGCGCATTGTGTTTCACATTCTGGCAAACTACTACCACCCGGTGGTCCATTTCTTCATTTTGCTCCATAAAAGCTATGATTAAAAACACATAAATGCTACCTTTGGCATTTTTGGTCTCCCTCTCTCTCTCTCTCTCTCTCTCTCGCTCGCTCTCTTAAGAAGTCCCTGGGAACCAGATGACGTTACAAAGCGCAAACAAACATGCAACCTGTCGAATTCCTGGTACTCCTGGAGACGGGACCGCACGTCGCCATTGTTGGCTGTGTTTAACGTAACGTCAGCAATGATAAGCATCGCAACGGTGCAACCATAATTGCTATGCGTTTGAAGTGCTTTGCATTTGAAACGAGGCACCATATTGTCCGTCCCCGGGATGTACGCCGGTGGGAATCGTCGGTAAAGACGGTAGCCAGCTCCAAAACTACGGCGCTAACGCTGCGGAAGAGCTAACGGCTTAATTTAAATGGGAGGGAGGCTTTTCTCAAAGACAGCGCATGAATTAATGAAATTCCGGCTCCGACGACCACAAAGACAACTTCCTTTCTGGAAGTGGATGCCACACGAAAACTTACTCCAAACTGCAACAAGAGTTTGGAACGATACCAGACAACTAGACAGCGGTCCATTTGACAAAACACATGTCTTGGACGGTATTTTTTCTCCCGCTGCCAAACGGCCAACGATTGTTTTTGGTGGGTTTTTGAAACGAGTCAGCAGAAGGAAGAGGAATCAAGCGGGAGATTAATTTGGATGTGTTTTTGTACTTCGGTGTGTTGAGTTTTCCGTTTTATGGTTGCCCTTTGCTTTCCCAAGCGGCCGTTGTTTCGGTTGCGTTCGGGCTGTCGGATGTATGGAGGGCGAGACTTTAATTGATCTTCAAAGCTTCCTGGTTAGCTTGGTCTGTGGATGTTTGAGTGCTTTTTGGGGACAGTTTGAAGGGTTTTTTTTTCATTTCACGAGAATAGTCTCCGACACACACACACATACGACGAGTGGCCGTTATCTAGGTCGTACCTAATTTCCCTAATTCCTGTGATGATTTCCCTGCCCGATGACAGTGGTCAAGACGTAAAGTGTAACGCACCGGACTGCTCCGGCACGAATTTATAGCCATCCACAGAAAAGGGGATTTATGAGCTCACAGAACTTGTCATTATCGATGTCCATGATCTTTTTAAACCGTTCATAGTGGAGTTCGTTTAGGCAACCTGTTACCGATAGTTTGCTCGATGTGATTCGTTCTTCAACCACGTGATTCAAGATGGCCTCTTTTTTTGGGGTGTTTATGCTGTTCCATCTGATCCCACCGAAGAGAAAACCGATTCTCACTTTCCATTAGCGGTTCGATAGTGGCTGGGCATTAAAAACCATTGCGGGCCCATGCGTTCTGACCCTTGGGTCGGGTTGTAATGAGCGTTTTAAAATTAAACTGCAAACTGCAGCAGGATGCAGCTTGATAAATAGTGGCCCGTTGCGGTGTCGTTCAACTTTCAACGCAGAAAGTAAAGTGAAAATTGCAAACTGCAAAACAAAAAAAACGAAGGCTCGAACGAACGAAGGAGAGTATTTTGCCCTGCGGGCCCTTTTTATTTCGGGAATATGCGGTCCGATGCACGATTCGATGCACGGTATCGGTTTCGATGCATTCCTTTAAGATTTTTTGTTTCTTTTTTTTATGGTACCATTGACCGTAAAAAGTGAGCCGATTAGTGTGTGTGGAAAGTTGCTGCCTTAAATAAGGATTTTTGGTAAATAAGGGAGATATTTGTTTAAAATTGAATGCGCCTGAAAGTATGCTACATTTTTCTTAAAACAACATTTATATCTGACTTGAAGAGATTTAACGTTTAAAAACAAAACCCAATCTCCAACACTTTGTGATGAACTGTAAAATAGCATTTAAATCGTTTCTCATAAATTTTAATGCTCTCTGCACGAGCCATAGTCCGGCAGATCATCTCGACTCGACCTGCTATTGATGGTCTTCCCTTACCCTTGCTCCAGCGCCTTACGCATCCGCAGCCGATCATTGTAGCCGATGTTTGTGTTGTGATGAGACAAAACTTTCAATTTTTACATCTGTCCACCTTCACCGTGCCCGTAGCCCTGCGAAGACAATCGGCCATCGGCCATTCCATCAAACACGCGACACACCTTCACCGATTTGTCCACCTTTTAATGGGACGCTTTCTTCAAAATCGCATTCCAATTCAAGCGGAAAAAGCATCGCACCTCCAGCGTTTAACGTTCGATGGGATGCCGATGGGTCTTGTGCCGAAACCCTGCGCTTTCCGGGAACCTCGGGAACGGTTGATTGTAGCTAATTTATGCTCATTTCCGATAGGGACGGTTATTTCGGATGGGTTTTTGAAACCTCCGAACGCAATGCGATCTTGTGCCAAGGGAATGTTTGGCGTTTGGGGTTGCCTTCGCCGATCATCGAAAGCGCCTATGCAAATACCATGAACCCTCCCGTTGGGTTAGCAACATCTTCCTGAGCACTAGAAACAAAAAGCAAAACACCATTCGACGGACGGGCACATGTGTTTGACAAACATCCCATGTGGCGGACGTGATGATACCTTCCCGCTAATAATGGGAAGCTGATTACGAAAGCACGAGCGATGTCTGTGTACCTGTGTAAATGAACCAGACGCCAAAAGGTCTATGGGAGAGACGGAACAGCGTGTGTGTGTGTGTGTGCGGGCGCGTGCTGGCCGCAACCTAAGCGAATCTCCCGCAGCGTGGTAGCATCGTTTCGTCACCGATCGTCTTATGCTGCGCGATCAAACTAGCACGATCAGCTTCCCATTCCGTACGGGCTGCATAATGCAGCAGATGATGCATTGGGTAATCGACACCGACACCGATAAGCCCGCTGGGAAGATGTGCTTTTTTTCGCCCGGTACGCCCGTCGGAACGACATGCCCTTTTACATATGCGAGCGTGGCCTTCGACACCGACGCTGATGGGTGTAAAGGCAATCAGGCAATACGGGGAAAGCACACAACACACCGAACGGGGGAAAAAAACATTTCAAATATTTTCCAACTCTCGTTCGTTTCCTTGCACCGAGCTTGTTTGGATCAATTTCACGGCGTTTACCAGGGTTTATGAATGGAGGATTATGTCTACGGTGCAAGAGGCGATGATACATTGCACAAACACAAACCGATTCGGTGGGAAGAAATTGGGAATCCATCAGGTGCTTCAAAGCAGCGATTTAATCTTTCACTGCGAACCAATAAGCCTCGCGAGAAAACGCCTTCTTCGAGTGGATGGACTCCACCAACAGGATTGCTACCTGGTTGAACTTCCCAAACACTAGCAAGTCGTTCCCAGCAACAATCAATAAATAATTTTATCTGTTTTATGCGCCGGCTCGTAAGGGTGACCGGCCAGCGATGATGGTGAAAGTTGTTATCCCAAGCGAGCGACCGACTCCTTCACAACCGTATCACACCACACCTGGACGTATTTATTGAGCATCCACCCATCCACGTTGGACGCCCTTTTGCAGGCTTTCTCTCTCATCTCTCCGGTGCAGGTCGGGATTCTGGATGGTGCCGCATCTGATATCACATCTGCTGGCAAAGGATCTGCCTGCAACTGCCAGGTTTCTCTCGCGATGATGCAAAACGGTTGTCGCTCGTAATGCAGTTCAGCGCATACTCTGCACCATATATCCTAGAGCTGCCCATAATCCAAATGGCACACAAATGATTGGTTTTCCGCTCGGCAAGAGGCTAATAGTTTTCCGAAGCTTAGCTTATAAAGAGCAGGTCGGTGAACTGATTTTTATCTTGGCCGTAGCAGCCGACCCGACAGATGACGATTTACATGTCAATTTATGATCGGAGATTTGCGCTTGCACGAGCTAATGGAGACGTTAGGCGTGGTGGTAGCTAAATCGCGCCAAAGCACATGATAGACGAGCAGGGAAAGTAAGTTGCACGTGAGTTTCAATCGGAATTAAGTGCAGGATTTATTGAAGTTTTAAAATCCTTGCTATAAACAAGAAAATGTTCCGTCTTAGTGTCTTAGTGACGAAATAAAGCGAAGCAGAAAACGGAAAACTTGCAACTTCAACTCGATAGCTGGCCAAAAACGTCCCGATCATAGTGTGGAATGTCCCGATATGCTAAAATGGGCGATGCCAGATCATTGAACTTTCGACCACATTGCCAAAACTTTCAGTTATCACCGGTGAACGTCACCTCAGCGAAGAACCGGTAAGGAAACATGCTTCACCCGGCTGTCGGCTGGACAACTGTAAAGATGATAAAAAAAACAAAACAGCATAACTGTACGATTCGTCGGTTCGCCGATGTGACGAACGACGACCCAACAGCATCGGCTCCATTGGAACAACAGGGCGTCCAGGGCGTCCCCATACGAAGAGGTAAGCATAAGGAAGCGAACCATCCCACCAAAACTCGATGATACGCGCAAACGATACGACCGGGAAATAGGTCACCAACATCACCGATGCCCGCAGGGTTAATTTTCGATCCGAACGCACACCGTACGAGCCCGGGAGCAGCGCTGCTTGACACGGTGCAGGAACGTTGCGAAAATACGCTTTCATCCCAAGCCAACTTTCATCATTCGTACTAGCCAGCGTTCACCCTGTACGAACCGGTGAGTTTGCGTTCCTTAAGCTCAATATCATACGGCGAGCGTCAGCATGAACTGCCAACTGCCAGCAAAGGATGAGCAGACGGGCGATGTCCCGGGCAACAACAAAAACAAAAAAAGAGCTAAAACTTTTCCTTTCATGTCACTTTCATTCCCGATCGTGCTGCGAAAGGAGTTACGCTTTGGGAGGGAAGTTTGTGTGCTTAACGTTTTTGTATGTGAGCAGCTCCAATGACCAGTTCTTCACTGAGCTGTGGGGTCTAGGTTGAGGTCGAATTGGTTTGTGTTGGGGATGATCTTTGCACACCTTTCGGCAACAGTTCCCAGTCACCCTCCAACACCATGGGACGGAGAAGATTAGCTCGTGCTGCTTCCGCTCCATGTGCGGTGGTTGGTCATGGATGATTATACAGTCGTGGCTAAATCTTTCTACGACAAACAGGAACCACCAACCCGGAGTGACTGACACGACATGGAGAAATTAGTGTCAATGGTTCGAGTTTCATCGAATGGAGGTCAGTGATGGAAGTGTGAAATGTAAGGTCATTTAATCAAGACTCAAGATTTGGTATTTTCTGTTGGAATGTCTAATATGTTAGTTTTGTGGAAATAATGTTTCATACTAAATGAGAGATCATGTTATGGTTAAGTGCATAATCTGCAACATCTAAGTTTTTGTAGCAAGTGTACGAAAGCTCTTCATTTAAAACTATGCCAAATTTGAAGACTTTAGAATTATAAACGCCACCTGCTTGTTGCTGTCCTGAAAACTTCCTAGCTATTTATATCAGATGCTTAAGATATTTCAGATATTAAGATATTAAGCTGCAGTTGCTGGAGGTCATGACCACTTCACGGGCTTGGCCTGCTGCAACAATCCTTGAAACGCCTCACAGTCTAGCGTCGTCGTATGCCAATCCATCACAAAGCACTAGAAGGCATTGCCATAGACCTGTCAAACATAACGCTAGAAGGTTTTGACTATTTGATCCGGCTCCTTGCAAGATCAACGAATCGCCGATGACATAGCCATTTTCCAATGTTCATTTCAAATGAAGATGTAGACTTAGTACTGATGAGATGTCTGAGTAAGTTATTCGCTCGTTAGAAAATTCCTTCCTGAGCTTAAAGATCTGATCTTTTCAATACTAGGTTCCTCAATAGTCAGTAGGCCACAAAGAAGAATAGGAAGCTATTAAGAGCATTATTTTTATCAAAAATGAAGAAAAAACTATTTGACATAATTTAGATTAGAACATTCATTAACCAACTGATCTAAATTCGCCAACGCTCTAAATGAGATTAACTCACCGTCTGATTTTCCATGCACCCGCATCTGAATTAATAAAACTTCCACCAATGGATCAGGGCGATACCTTTCCCTTCCGGCCGACCAACTCATCTGCCAACGGTCCCGAGTTTTCGCTCCTAATTAACCCTTTACCATCTTTCCCAGCTTCCCCGAGTCCCGCGAGCGTGTGTGTGTGTATTTATCGTCAGCATCAATCAACCCAAAATACCTCCGATCAGTGATTCAAATTAATTTTATAACCTTTTTTTTCAGCCTTTAGCCACACGGTACGGGGTGGATGTTCAACCCCACTAACCCTAATTTCGTCGCCAGCAACACTTTAAAGTCCGCCCGATCTCGATCCAACGTTGATCGGAATTTTTCAGCTCAATATCTGATCCACCGGGAATCGGGGTACCGGGTTTGGGTAGTCAGAGAAATGGTTTTAGTCCGTGGGCACAGGTCACCAGCGGCTCGAGAGTTGAGATTTTCGCATCCGGTGACACGCAAAGCGCAAAGGTAACGAGGCAGCGAAAGGCAGCGATGAGATTGATTGAATTTAATTGCCCCTACCGATAACATTAGTTCCTGTCGTCTAATAATCACCCGGGCCGTGCGTTTCGACGTGCCTCGTGCAGTTGCAGGTTTGATAGAAAAAATTTGAATGCAGCCGAGGGAAAGCAATGGCCGGTTTTCGGATGCACTCTCGGCACGGCCCACAACAAACAAGTCACACCGGGCTACTGACCCGGGGGCATTTGCGTCTGTTATCTGTGCGTGTGCAAGAAGAAACAAGTGCGTGTGCACCGATGACTGCTTGTAAACATGACGCTTCTAATGAAGATGCTGTCCAGTGCATCAGTGCAACGCGTGCTGGAATTTGCATGCAAAGCTTGTTCCGTTCCACGACCGAGCCAGGCTGCCCGGGACGATAACGGGTCCGAAACTTCTTCCCAGCGCGAAGCCAGACATCCACAGTCCAGCCCAGTCGGTGGATGGAGCAGATTAAATTTATCGATCGAGGAGGCTGCACTTTATCACCGGCGGTACAAAACGATCGCGGCATCGAACGGAAGCCTGTCAGGTTGGGAGCTCCACACACGGAGGACGGAGGACTTAGGGATGGAGATGAGCGACGGTAATTAAATCACTTTCACATAACGACGTCGGTACGGCTAACGCAACCGCTCATCCTGTCTTAGGGCGACCTTTCGCACCTTACGGCCACTTGTTGGCACCGTCGCCGTTGGTGAAGCGCTGCACAGCAGAATCCGCACGTAGAAAGCGAAAGGAGATGGCAAACGCGGTAGCTCGGTGTGACTGGGCGATCGTGTGCCGGAATGCAGTTAATAACTCGGAAGGGAATCGTCTGGGGTGTTGAACTCCGCACGAGAGGGAAGATCGCTAGTCGCTAATGAGACGCACTTTGCATAACCTCTCTAATGTCGTCCGCAAACATGGTGTCAGCCGGGGCGTTTATCTTCCCTGTAAGGTTCTGCGGTGTATGATTATCTTATTAGCTGAGGTGCGCACGAATCAAGGGGTTGCGAAATGCTTAGTAAGGTGTGGCACTTGAAGGACTAAACGAACAATGTATTGATAATGACTTAGGCTTGATCGGAGAGAGATTTTTAAGGTTCGGTAAATACGTTTTTATCTGATCAAGAGGATTTAAGATATGTGAACTGAAACGAATCAGCTGTCGGAATCAACTAATGTCTGAAGAAGAAGATGACGAAGAAGAGGAAGAAGAAGTTAAGTAAATAAGAATCCAGAGCAAACTATTCTCATGCTTCTCTGTTGACTCAAACCTAGCTTTAAGGGAATTTAGATTGTTAAACAGTGAATCTAGATCCAGAGCATAGTGTAGATCATTTTTGAATCCTAATACTTAGAATGTGATCAAATAGCTTAAGATTACAAATGGAAGTAATTAAGAAATCATACTTCGTCTACTTTTTCTTGTTTGATGATCTAAGCAGCTATGATCTAAGACTGATTTTATTTTAGTTGCTTCGGATAGTACATTGCATCCTGTGAACAATACTAAAGTTTTTGAGATATTTAACTCTTCATTTCAATCTAAGAATGATCCTTCTTAAGATCCTATCCCTTTCTTTCTTTTATTTCAAAAAAGCTCGCCTTTATTGACAAGCAATCATATTCTTCAGCTATAATTGTTATTCCTACCTTTATTACAACCTCCGAAGAGTTCAGTTAATCACCAACTCATGTTGTTGAACCCAGCCCAACACAAGTGCACTGATAATAGCCATACGACCATCAAGCAAAAACCGCATTGAAAATCCATATTCATAACACTCAATCGATGCTTCCTCACCCGTGTGCCCTTATGAGTCGCTAAAGAGGGCCTCCGCAAAAGGAACCGATCGGTGAGAAGAGGCTCTTGACGCGCGGAGTAACGTTCGCATGAAAAGATCGGGGGGAATCCGCTTTAATCTCCATTTGATGACCACCATCGATGTCGGCACGATGATCTTTATCACATATCGTGCGACGGTGTACGCGCTGGTCAGCGCCATCTGTGACGTGACGGGTTCCCTTCCCGATGGTGTGCCGACAAAATAGACGAGTTTTCACTTTCAGTCCGCGGGTGAACCCGTTTCGCCCGATATTGATGGGTCCCGGCGTCTTGTGTGGGATGGGAGAGAATCGATCGCATAGAGCAATGGTGATCACAGGTGTTGTTGTGGAGTTTTTATTTCCACTTCTGTGCCGAGTTTTCCTTGTCACAAGAAAATCCTGAAAGAGAAAGTGTTTGTTTCTTTCCTTCTACGTCGTTGGGCAATCGTAACAGAGCGACAGATCCAGGTATGGCGTGTGTTTGTTGTACGGTGAAAGAAGATATTTATTGCTCGCTTAAGCTGCCTGGACTTCACATTAACATTTTCTACTGATCTTCCGTGTTGCGTTTCCAGCTAAGGGAAGCAACACCGAGCCTCCGGTTCCTGTGCAAGATGTAATCTTCATTCCGGAGGGTACGGCCGTTATGCTCCTAATATCGTGACAGAGTTGTAAACATTGTATGCTCGTAACGGTTCAACCGTGCTCCGAGATGGGGCAGATCCTCCCCCGAATATCAATATCAATAAGCGGGAATTTTAACCTTAAACACAATCAAACGATCATACGTGGAACGTGAACATTGCTGCTTCGCCTTAGCAGAACATGAAACTAAAACAGGCGATAGGATAGAGCCATTTACAGTGAAACCCATTGCTAGTGGATGAGAAGAACCGGAAACTTAATCTAGCTATGACTGCCTCCTTCGTGGCAAAGATGATGATGATGATGATGATGATGATTGCCCTCTAGTTGGAACTCGCACTGTGCTGCATTCACTACCAGTTTTCTTCTATTTCTCATTGCAACCTGCCAAGCTGCATGAACTTGCCTACTGTCCCGGTTCGCCAAATAATGAGGGAGGAGGAGGACTCTCATGTTAAAGGTTAACACTTACACACGGCTTAACTACGCGCGAAGAAAGTCGGCGGTAACACTTTCTTCAATCGGCGTTCCCTGATTGCGTCCCGGTGACTTACTCCTGAACCGTGAATGTCAACTGTTTGCCGGTGCGCGACTCGAACCGGTTCGGTGTTTTGATGTCCAGTATTGCAATGATCGCAATGGTCAGCCCGATCAGCATGAAGGACGTCACGAAGATGCCGGACAGTATCGGTGCCGTGGTGAATCCAACACAGTCCCAGGCGCTGTCAAACTTGGTCTTCCCTTCCAGGGCTGGCTGGACCTGTGCGTGAAAGGCGAGCGAGAAGTTTAGCATTTTTTTCTGCACGGGAACTAAAGCCCATCCTAACTTACTACAATAACAAAAATAACAACAAACCACACAAAACTGTCTTCCAACATTTCACGTCCCAAGTCCCAAGTCAACGTTGCGTAATGCGTTGCGATTTCCCTGAGCACCACGGCTCCGTTGGGGCGGGGTTTTTATTATGACTTTAAATTTGAGCATTTTGTGCCGGGCCTAATGAAGCACACCCGTTTGGGCTGTCGTCGAATGGTAAAAGATGAGGTTGGTTTGGTTTCTGGCTGTCTTGTTACGCAAAAAAAACGCAACAACATACAAAACTGCTTGTTTTTTTTTTAAATCAACAGCGAAACATTCGCACAATGTGAACGGAAAACCGCTTTTGATTGATTTTACAACTCTTGTTAAGCTGGGTTTAAGTATTCGGATTAACGCACACGGTAGAAAGTGGCGTCAATAAAAAGATGTAAACTTTTATCGCTTTGCCGAAGAAATGGTTTATGATGTGGGGAAATGCTTTCTATGAGCTTCGCAACTAGTGATACTGGTTCGTATGGTTGTTGATAAGTTGTACACACCAATTTCATCATCTCGCATCGATGTAATGATTGTACGGAGAGCTGTTTTCGTTAATTAAACGCAAATAATACTTCGATCGATGCATGACTCGATTGTGCTCTCGATAAATGTCCATACAGTGAGTTGCTCAACTTGAGAATTTATACACCTGACGTGTCCTCCATGTATGAACACGGTACACACACACGCGCGTTCTGCTGCACGGTAATAAATAATAATGTTTACATTGTCCGCCATATGATCGCACAAACGCACACACCCCATCAACGCCGTTCATCACCATTATGAATTACTTCTGCATTCCAGCCCGGGCCATGCACAATTATTTCACCAAGCGACCCACTCAGCAGCAACACCACCACCACCAGTGCTCCAGTTTTCTTTTGCTCATCGCACAGTCTCCACGCTTAGTATCTGCGCGTTTCGCCCATCTTCTTCTGATGGCTCTAGCTTCTCACAATGCCTTGTTGTACACCGCGTTACGTGCAGATGTTGGGCCGCTTAACGCACACAATGCACACCCTGCTGCTAGACAGCAGGGTGTCTTTTGTTTACATTGGCGGCGGGCCGGTCGAGGCGGGTATAATCATTTAATTTTGAACCTAAATTCAATCACCTACTTACAAGAAAATGAGGCGTACCATGAGGGCTCTCCCATTTCAAAGCCTATTCAAATGCAACAGTTCACAGCAAACAAGACGTTTACACGAACGATTGTTGTCTGATTAAAATCCTATCATCATCATTACACAACCAAGGGTGAAGAATGAGCGCGTGATCGATTGGTACACACGGCCGCAGCGAAAAGGGCATCCCTTGCTGGCTTACCTGAATGTTTTCCAACGTCAGGATGGTTGTGCCATTGCGGAATACTAGCTGACGGGCGCAAGAGTACGAAGCGCCCAGTGGTGCGTACGGTGCCTTACCACCCTCCAGGTCGAGGGTCGTATCGAGCGACTTGGAACCGTCCTTGCTCTTGGTGTCCATCACGAACACATCCACCTTCGACATCGACCAGTACCCGGCATCCATATCGAAGCGGAACTTCAGTGTAAGCTGAAAAGAGGAACCCCGACAATCAGTTCTCCGTTCGGTGTGTTATCAGAGAGGTCGCTGCATCTAACCCTACCTTCGTCGAATCGTCCACCTTAAACGTGACAATCATTTTGCTTTCGCGCTCCCGTGCATCGTACGTGGCGAGCGTATGCTTGTCCAGCACGTGCGTCGTTTCGCCCTCGTCCGAATCGTTCAGCATCTTTAGCACCGGAGGACCCGTCATGTACAGGATCGCCTTACCGGGCACGTTGTAGAGGGAGTCCGCTATTTCCGGCTCATCGGTCGGACTGCCGGGTGTGGTACTGCTGGTCGAGTAAAGCTCTTCGCCACCTTTCGCTTCGCGCTTGTGCAGCACGTGCGGTTCTTCCCACTGATTGGCCAGAATGCCTAGCACCTTCCGTTCGCCGTAGTTTTCCGTCGAGTCACGGAACAGTGCCGATAGTTCCACATCCTGCTGGGATGGTGATCCTACTAGGTTGATAACCTGGATAAGACACGAAAAGCAAAATCATACATCGATTCACATCAATCAACAGCAGCATTGCTGGCGCCATCTGTGAGCAGATTGCACAAAGCACACACGCGTGCTCTCTCACTCTCTCGCTTTCATGCTCGGTTCGCACAGTTTTGTTGCTCTTTTCGCTTACCTCAGCATTCACATTGTAATCGAGCGGGTTGGAGCTCAGCATTTGCTGCGGGCTATACATAAATTCGTACTTTTCTACAATGCGCTTAAATGTGGGGAAATTGTCGGCCGACAGTTTGGTGGTTCCATTCCGGAGGAAAACTACCACAGCGGCCGCATTCGAGTAGAGATCCCGCAGCATTTTATCGTCCAGCTCGCTGAGGGCAGGTGTTTGCAGGTCCTTCAGATCATCCAGGCCCCAAAATAGGAACGGGCCACTGTAGTATGCACTCGAACTTTGTACCAGCGTCACCGCCAGGGCCAGCGCTAACAGCTGCACACGCAAGAACATCTCGGACGTTGCTTTAACTACACCAATTGAAACGTTCCTCGGGCTAATTGTTAACCGAATGGAATCACACAATTTAACGCGACCGAACTTATCGTACAGCCAGCGACGGCAGAACTTTGCGAAACTGAGGCGGACAGAAAATTCTCTACAGCCTTGACAGTAGCGGGTCGATATTTATTACTCTCAGTTAGTGCGAGATTTTGTGAGAGCGGTGGCGGAGGTTTAGGGAACGCATGCGCATATTTGTATACTGACTCCGAGGGTGGATTCTGTGGATGTGGAAGAAGGGTATTATCGGTTGTACCACGTGCTCTTGTTTACAAACAGAAATAAGAGCAAAAAAAATCAATCCAATATATTGAAGGCAACAGGCCTAAGATGATACCTGTTTTGATTAATATGTACTTTGCAGCGTTACTTGAAGCCACGTATGCCACGAAGATCGTATCGACCTGGATGACTTTGTTCTTATCTTGATTTGTTGCTGATGAGTAATCATGCAAAAATATAAAAAGAAATACATTTTACTTCTTGACGGACAAATTTGAAAAGCACGTGCACTGATTTCAAACTGACAGTTACAAATATGACGTTTGCTAACGGGTTGTAACGCTTCTCATTGCTAGAGAAAGGAGAAAATCGTGCACAAAGCAGAATGTGCAAGAAAGGCTAGAAACCAAAACAAACCCCTCTTGTCCGTTTCAGAGCGAGCTTCGATTGTACCACCCCAACCCTAACACCTGAAGAACCGGTTTTACGCACGAAAAAGCACGCGGCGTTCACAACACAGCGATCAAGTGCGATCGGCGCGAAAAGAAGCCTTTGCAGACGGAGAGAAAGTTACGCCCGGTAAACACCGCCACAACCGACAACCGAGAGGAAGAGAGAGAGAAACGGAGAGAAGCTGAGAGTCTAGAGAGCCTAACCGGTACGGAATCTGGTTACGCAGCGATGACTCAGACTGGTGTGCCAGAGAATCGAAACAAGCTTCGGCAAAGGTGGACCGTGTGACGAACGCTCTACAGTCTGGCCCGGTTTGGTGAAGTCAAAACAATAGCGAATCGGTGCAGAGTGTACAGTGTACAGTGTGTTGTAGTTCCGTACCGATTACATAAATGTGAAGCAATACCGAGTTTCGTGGTCAAGAAAAAGCAGCAGGATGTATATGAAGAACTCGATCAATTATGAGTCGAGAGCTTCAACGCGATCGTTGCTGGTGTTGCTGATGTCTTTACTCGTGCTTGGTGCTGTAGATGAAGGTAAGTGAATGGTCAAATGTTCCGTGTTATGACGTCGGTGCCACGTTAGCTGTTTCCGTGCCTCCCTTTCATCTTGTTTCGCATGAGTTTGTTTGTGGAATTTATAGTTCTGATTCCGCGTCCACGTCCGCTCT
>KZ062162.1:36195-182656 GCA_002091835.1 Anopheles maculatus | reverse complement strand
AAGGATGAGTACTGGACCGAGACAGCTGTAATCTTCGAGTATTTGATCCATGCCGATGGGTCGAAGGTAAACAGGACGGCCGATCATCGGTGGGCCATTGCAGATGAAGCTCCGGGAAAGGATTTCTACGACTGGCAGAATCGTTGCGTTAGTGCTGGTGGTGTTTACAATCCCTTTAAAGCGGCCCCACTGATGGGGAAAGGTTGGGAAGAGGTGTGTACTGGTACTTCGGTGGAACTATGTCGCGTGGGAGATCTTTCGAATAGGCTGGGAGCATTGGCGATAGCAGGACACAAGCGTGAAGCAGCAACCATTAGCAGAAAAATGTTTATCGACCTGAATCTTCCGTTGAGCGGGCCTGCTGCCGTTATTGGGCGTTCGGTAGTGATATACGATGATAATGGACCGAAGGCACGTGGTGAACGACTAGCCTGTTCTGTGTAAGTTTTTTTTTGTAGGATCATCTTGATAAGGGATTTTGTTATTAGAACACTTATTACTTTTCCACAGTATCGGAGGATATCATCGTCGAAAGGTAGTGGCACGAGATTGGTACTCGAATGGTGATCCGTTGACAATTAAGGGCAAGCTTGAACTGGTGCAACAATCAGAATATGATCTTACTAATGGTGAAGTAGACTTCAAGGGGCTGGATAAAAACAGTGGCTATCACGTTCATGTTGTAAGTAAAACATAGATCCTGTATTGCATCATACTGAAGTTGTTGTCTTTTACCCCTCAGGCTCCCGTAGAAGGTGATCTCGAGTTCCCGTGTGAAGATTCTACCGTTTACGGACATTGGAACCCGAGGGACGTCGATCCGAAACAATCACCTCCGCCAGCTTTGGGCAGTACGGATGAGTACGAACTGGGCGATCTTAGTGGCAAGTTTGGAACTCTCGATGGTGTTACAATGTTCGAGCAGACGTACAATGACACCCGGTTACCGTTGTTCGGATACGAAAGCATCATAGGTCGGTCGATTGTGGTGCACAAAAAGGAGAAGAATCGCCGATGGGCCTGCAGTACCCTGGAGCGTGGCTATAGCCCTAATGAGGCTCGCGAAATACGGGCCATAGCATCATTCCACCATCCGACCGGGTATGCTTACGGTTACATCCGTCTAACGCAACTGATCGGTAATGATAATAGCCAGAGTGACACGATCATCGAGGTGAAGCTACGTTACCCTGGGAAGCACGATCGTAATGTGACGCATAACCACAATTGGAACGTTTGGGTAAATCCAGTCGGTGTCGATGCGACTGTCAAACAGGTGGAAACGCGCTGTGTTGCTGCGGGTTACGTGTGGAATCCTTACTACACACAGCTAGCAGATCCATTAAATGTAAGTGTGCCTCATCTTCAATATCTCCTTCAACATAACTTCAATGCCTTCTTGACGGATCATTTCAGCAAGAACTGTACAAGCAAGAGTGTGGTCCAGACAATCCACTGCGTTGCTACGTTGGAGATGTATCAGCCCGGCTTGGACCCATCTCGATCGGTAGTCGCCGGCAGGTGTTTACGGACAGTAATTTCCCACTCGAAGGTACCGTCAGCGCACTGGGACGTTCGATCGTAATCTTTGGTGCCGATTTTTCGGGCTTTCGGTTCGCGTGTGCAAACATCGAACCCGATCACGATATTGTGAAGTACATTAACCTCAAGAAACCGCCCCGGTTTGTGGTGGCACAGTTTCTCGAGGATGTGCGGCACGTGATGGGGCTGCCCGAATGGATGCTGGCGATCGATTCGCGCAGCACGAAAACGCTACACAACGATGCCTGCATTCAGATGATTGTACACTTCAAAGGACCGAGTGCACACAAAATAGAGCAAGACTTTTCGAGGCTGCTAGCGACGGGTCGGCTCGATTCGCCGAGCATCTACATCCCCGGGTACGATAATAGCAAGCGCAAGCGAACACTGTCCTACCGAACGTGTGGGGTGCGCGAACCGACCGAAAAGAGCGTTAAGGTGTTGTTTGGAAGTAGCGGTACGATGCGCAATTTGCCAACGGTAGGAGTAGCTGTGGCGTTAGTGTTACCATTTGTGAGATTATTTACCCAATTTATGCTTTAGTTGCTTTAGATCTCCGTAGTCTGTGCATGTTCCTTTACGTTCCGAAACCCCGTATTAGAAGTGTTACAAATAAATTCTGATAATCAAGGAAGGGTTATATAAAACGTTTCCTGTTTAGTTCCTCAATATTTTGCAAGACATTATCTACTTTTGAGACTACTAAAGGCGGGTTAAAAACCAAAAAAAAACATAACACGCGTTACACTTATATTAATGTTTCAAACCGTCACGCCTAAATGTATGCATCCCGCGCACAAATGCTTTTGAGCGGTGTTATGAGCTTTACACGTGCTTAACTGCAATCGATACACCAGGTGTCGTAGCTATGAGGACTTGCAAGGCCTGCTATGCTCTTATCAGATATATTTACTTGTTTACATATCTACAGCTAGTAGGATATTTTTAACGGCCCTCCCTTCAAACAGCGAACACTTCTAGACTACATGCGCCATATCGACAACTACTAACACACGTGCCGTAGTAGGCCAAAGCGGTGTGCAAAACCAAGCTGTGGAAGTATATGGATATCTTTAAAAATAGATTGAGCAAATAGGTGGATGGAGCACAATTGCTAGCACAATAAATAAACTGGCCTTGGTTGGTTTGGTTTGTTTGGTTTCGTTCTTTTTTTCCCCAATGTTCTTTAATTAATCCTCTTTCAGCTTCATTAAACTTCTATTATCTTTTCTTGTTTCTTTTTTCTTAAACGTTCTTGCCTCGCGATCTTTAGTTAGATGTTGTTTCAATCATGTTGTTGTTGTTGTTACTGTCGTTGTTGTCATAGTTGTTGTGTTTCTGGGCACACTGTATAGTAGTAGCATTGGCAAATCACGATCCATCACCAGACGGTGATGGTGGTGATGTTGACGAATGATGGATAGTTGCTCTTTTTCTATCTATCTCTCTCTCTCTCTTTGTGTTGGTAGCGAGTTACAAATACAAAACAAACAAAACTACAAACACAAGCAAAACAATAGAAAATCGAATGACAGAGTGTATAGCAAAAAAAAAAGAAGACGAACATCAAAACGAAGGTAGTTATACAAAATAAACAGAATTCATTGTTTAGATTTTTTTTAGGTTAGTTTTTTGGTTTTGTTTTTGGCTTTAATTATAAAATTTATTCTTCCGCCTCCTCCTCGGATCCGGTGAGCATGCCGATCAGAGCAGCAGTGTCGATGTAGCCCTTATCGTCAATGACCATCTGATCGAATGCATCGTCAACCTCGTCCTCGGTGAACTTGTCCTGGCCCCAGTGGGTCAGGGCGAAGCGGAACTTCTCGCCATCGATCTTGCCGTTGGTGTCGAAGGCCTTGAACGCGTTGATGACGACATCGTCGTCATCTTGGCCACCACCCGACATGCGGTTGGCGAACAGCGTCAGCAGCTGGGTGAAGTTGAGCGGTCCCGTAGCCTCACCGAGCATCTCGTCCAGCTCCTTGTCCGACACCAGCTTGCCCAATGCGTCGAAGGTGGAGCGGAGATCGTTCTTGCCAATGACACCATCCTTGTCGTTGTCCATTAGCGCGAAAGCCTGCCCAGAGGGAAGAAGATAACCGGAGAAACGTTAGCAAATCGAACCCTCCAGGAGAGCAGAGGCCTGTGCCCTGTCGACGAGTGCACCATCACGGTTTATCATACACACCTCTTTGAATTCGGCGATCTGCTTCTGGGAGAAGAGCACGAAGACCGAGGATGGGGCCTTCTTTGCCTTGCGGGACGACGAGCCGCGGGTGGATCCGCGCTGGGAGTCCGAGGGGGTCGGTGCCGCTGGGGTATCTGCAGGGGTGTCTGCCGGAGTTTCATCCTTGGACGACGCCTTCTTCTTCTTGACCTTCTTCTCCTTCTCAGACTATGGGGTAGAGATAGGCGAGGGTTGGAAAAAGGTTACGATCAGAGTCAGGGATAGCGAAAAAATAGCGAAGTTGACGCAGGGTTCCAGTGTTTTCCGACACCGCATAACGCTTTCCATCCACCTCTGTTCATCCTTGAAACACGTCGTAACGAACGAAATTAAATTCCACCACCAGAATTGCGACCGAATGGTGAACAACTATTTTTAGAATTGGATGTTGGAAAATGCACGGTTTCAGTCCACGGTGCGTGAGTGGCGATCGCAATCACACGCGGTTGCGCAACGAGCAGATTTCATCACCACCACTATCGAACTATCTCATCTGCACAGGAAGGCTCGTTAGCTTCCAAGTTTAACCAGCCATGGAGCCATCATCACACGCGATGTCTACTACTTGCTTAGGAAAATGGGAAACTATTCGAGAACCTAGTCCACAGGGTGGGTTGCAATTGATGCAAGATCTTAGTTCAAAACTTCAAAACTGTCCGCTTCTTCACTTTCAATCACTTAGTTACGCGATTCGCTTAATGCTCGCTGAGGAAATCTTCAGAAATTCAGGAAACTATTGCACTGTATTCTAACTCCCGATGGTAACGCTTGCGAGTGTCGATACGCTTTCCACATCAGATGAACAGAGGCGACAGGGTGTGCCAAGTGTCGCAACGGTACGGATCTTTGCCGGATCTGGTCTAGAACGGTCCTTACCATGGTGCTTAGCTGGTTAGATTAGAACGACTCTACTCGATTACAGCTCGTGAGCGACTGATTTTAAAGAAGCACCGTCGCTGATAACTACGGTTGCTTCCTTCCTTCAGGCGGGTCTTATTCGCCTTATTCGGCGACCGACAAAACAGTCTTTTATAATTCGGACTGCGCGTCGGGTATGCGCAGGCCTATTATTAGGCGTACACGGCTTAGTGCACGGGCTCACGTTCGGCCCCAACTCCCTGGTTAAAGGTGCGGATGCGTTTGCGCACACCGGACCCCTCCCGTCACACGGTGGCCACTGCATCCGCGTCCTGCCTGCCTGCTGACCTACGGGGACTCGCTTGAGCTGGTGGTTGCACAATACACACACTCACGCGCACGCAATCGAACGCAGCAGCCGCCCATGGCGGAACGATTCTGGCCGTTCATCTGTGTTGGTGGTACGTTGGGGGTCTTTGTGTCGCGTTCCGTGGACGTGCCTAGTGTGCCTAGTACAATAGTATTAGAGCTGCTCTAGTGTGACGGGCTGGTGGTTGTACGGGCGTGAGCTGGATCCTCTAGACCCGACACACTTTGCACAGACTCTGGTTCACATTCGTAGGATTTATTTTTAACTAACTTTCCCACCGACACTACTGTGTTGCGTGGACGTACCCGTTCTATGTCCGAATTTTCTTCCATCTACCTACACTGTCCCCACCTTGCTCCCGCACACAGACTACGGTTGACACGTAACCAACACGTATGTGCGTAAGCGACGGCAAATTTGCGGTTCGAATTGGACGAACCTGCGAAGAATTTTCACGGCTTTGCACCCACAGCCGGTCGGCGGAAAGGGAAGCCGAAACCCAGCAGGACTGGGTAGTGTATGAACCAGATTTGCTGTGGCCGCAATCCATCCCGGTCCGTTAAGGTGTATGTATAGAAAGGAAAAAAAATACAGCTTTTCTTGCTTTGTTCCATCAAACACAGGTCACTGTGAAGGTTTTTTTTTATTATTACGGAGAAAACTCCTCCATCCACGGACCTATAAAGTCCATAAGATGCACGCAACATAAGGTGTTTTGCTTGTTTTTGCTTCCTAATGAACAGTTTTGATTTATTCATAGCACAACGCTTTGGCATCGCACAAATTATGAGGCATTTTCTCGTGTAGTTTTTTCTTTTCCCTTTTTTCGTCTTTTCTGCTATGTTTCATAGTTTGTTTCTTATCATTTCTTTTCTTTTCCTGTACTAATTTTCGTATTTTTACT
Source organism: Anopheles maculatus (assembly GCA_002091835.1). NCBI lineage: Eukaryota > Metazoa > Arthropoda > Insecta > Diptera > Culicidae > Anopheles > Anopheles maculatus. The sequence continues at coordinate 176,755 of KZ062162.1, read as the reverse complement.
ACAAGTTTTGTGTTCTTTTCCTTTCTCTTAATTTTTGTGTACTTTTCTATGTGTTCGTCTGTCCTACTTTTGAATGCAAAAGTAATCTATTCAAGGCATTATTAAAGAACAACTACTATGCTGCAGAATTATCATCCTTCTTTTTACATTACTACAAGCAACAGAGAAAATCTAACATGAAGAAAAATGAAAATATTAGATTAAATTATTCAATTTGTAAATGAAAAAAAAAACACAAATATAAAACCAATAAAAAAACTCAATTTTGCACAAAACAATAGTAAAAAAAACCATATATTTCAGATAAGGTAGTAACGAATAGTAAAGTACATTTGTTTGAATACTCTTTTGGCTTTGCAAAATTCTTTATAAAAAGCAAAAAGAAGTACTTAGTCAGGGTCGGGCTAATAGGGCAAGCAAATAAGAGGATAATACTATTGAAGATTAGCCTCGAGCTTACAAGGGGTCCCATACACAACTAGAGAGATGAATCTTCGTAGAAGCTATGTGGTCCTGGGAGCCAGGGTGGACCCCGCACTCCATGAGGCCTATATATGGATATCGTTCTTAGGTATTACCTTTTCCAGGACAGTCTGTACTGTAAATCTCCTTTACATGATAGAAATATAAACTCTGGCGGGATGTGTTGCTGCTAAAGGCAGTATCGACTATACTATCTGCCCAATTCGGTCCGATTTCTTACAAAAACACAGACCTACACAGATCAGAAACGATAATCAAACATTTAAATATCTGTTTAATGAAATGAATTTAATGTTCCTAATGGAGTATAAAAATGACCCAACAGTTCAAATTAATAACCAATATGAATTATAATTGATGAAAGTAACAGCGCTTATTTTAGTACCATTTATAAATAACAATTAACAAGCGATTTATCCGACTTGTTGAAAGATCTGTTATTTTGTCATTTGTTTCTTTTTCCACACAGTTCATGGTGGTTGTATATTGTTTTTCAAAATATCTCAGTTATGTATTCCATTTCGAGTAGCGTTTATTTTTGAGCATATTTTTGCCTTCGACCTTGGCATGACGTTGGTAAACCTGTCAAACGATTTTTTTTCGCGTTTGAAAGCAAACCAGGTCATTGAAGTAATTTGAGATGTTTCTATGCCTACTTTCACTTTAAGGACAATAGATAACATTTAACCTTCCAGAACAAGGATTCACCAACAATCAAAATTCATTATAATGATTTCAGCGGCCTGTAAACAACATCGTAGAACATAAATATACCACCTTTGTCAGAATGAAACAAACCAAAAACGAAGGAACGAGACAGAATTCGGTAAGGGATAATTTTAGCGAATTGCCTGTATGATTGTGACTGTATTCGAAGCAGCTGTATGAACCGCGTAGCCAAACATATTTAAGGCACGAGAAAAGCAAAGACCAACGAACAGAGTAGAAACCAATCCGAGACGGACGGATTTATCTACAATTATTATTCTTAACTGCACCAGCTATCGCGTCAGCATCGGCTTGATCGGCATACCTCTTTGACATACAGCCGAACCTACTATCTCTATCGGATCGTATCCAACGAGACAGTAATGGTACGGAACTATCGGACCCCGTGCGCATCTGGAGAGCATCCAACGAAGCACTGTCGGTTCGGATTGGAATTAATTGGTGAAAATTCGACAGCAAAAAGGTTCGAATAGCTAGCAGCGTCAATACGCAACGATGAAACCAAGTACACAGCAATTGCCATTAGAATTAGTGATCCCCGCCGAACCAAGCGACGTATTCGTACGCGGGCCGGCTAAACGCTGCCAACAAGAATTGATGCTCAGGCGAAGATACCGCAGTGCACACATATGGGGGCAGACATTCCTGCGCTAAAAATACTGCCAATAATATTTTTACCCTACCACCGATGTTCCCCTCGTCTGCGTGGCTGACTCTCGCGGTTTGTAGATTTACTAGTCTCTCGCGGGTTTGCCGGCAGTGGCAGTGCAGAAGCAAAACAGTGCGAGTTTTGGTAGATGATGAATCATCGACATTTTGGTGAATAATTTCACCGCATGTGTTGCTGCATTGGCCAGCTGTGATATAGCGCTCTGAGAAGAGTTTAGCAGATAATGATGCATACTGTATTTCATTTCACACATTTTGATCATTACACAAGGACGACGTTACTTAACAGGCTGCCGGTGTCGTCAATCCTCTGTGTTTATTGCTGTATTGTCTGTTGTTGCTTTTACATTCAACCACCTTCCGATTTTTACAAAATCTCTGTGGTGATTCGGTGCTACGAAGAAACCAAATAGGAAAGGAAACGCTCGTTGGTTTAACAAACACACACACACACACATACACTTCTGCGGTTCGGTGTTTTGAATGGCGTGTTCTGGTGGATCGAAAGAAATTCACGTTGCAGTCATAGCATTATCCAACCCCGTTCAAACCGTACATACATACGCAGTTTACGTTCACGCATCAGTTGGTTTCTTGGCCCTAGCCCCGAAAATAGAACTACCCACGCGCACAATGGTGCTGTCCGCTTCGATCTGCAAAGAGTAGGGAAGGAAAAACATCCAAATCAACAGACAGGTCATGCTTCACCAATACACACGCTTGCGCCAGATTTTAGCAGTAGGATGTCGAGCACACAATAATTACGTACCGCTTGCACGAAATCATCCGACATGCCCATTGACACCTGCAGCTCGGCCGGGTCTCGCTCGAACGTACTGCAGATATCTTGGTGGCACTTCATCAGCGTACCAAAGTCCGGATTCGGTCCGGCGGTGTAATCGTGTCCGAATCTACCGATCGTCATCACACCTTCACAGTTTAGATGGGGACACTTGTCCAGCACGTAGCGAAACAGTCCAACGGCGTCTTCGGGCTGGACACCATTTTTTTCTTAAACAAGAAAGAAAACCAAACACACACCAATAATTATACGCTCATTCTTGTACGATTAGTCACGCGTTTACATACCATCCTCGCCACTGGTGTTTATTTGTACCAGTACATTTAGCTTCTGCTGTTTTTCAGCGTTTTCTGCCTTCAGTTTTTCCCACGCTTTGTTTAACCCTTCCGCCAGCTTGATGCTGTGTACCGTTTGGATCATGTGCAAGTTTGGGAGATTCAGCACCTGTTTGGGATGGCATCGAATTGGCAACCAATTTATCATACGAGAGTTCTCAAATGAACCGACCATTCAACCACCTACCTTGTTGATCTTGTTGCTCTGCAAATGGCCAATAAAGTGCCACCGAATGTCCTGACAGTGTTCCAGAATTCTATCATCGTTCGCTTTCTCGACCAGCTCTTGCACGTAGTTTTCACCGAAATCACGCTGTCCCACGGAATAGGCGTCTAGGATCAGTTCGATCGGTTTGGTTTTACTGACTGCCACCAGCAAAGGCTTTGGTGCATTGCTTAGCTGTTGGGGTAGATATACAAAATTAAGAAAATGTTTAACAATCGTTTGCTCATTTTATGATTCGTTTTATTTGTTCATAGATAATATGGAGTATTGCTGCCTTTGACACGTGGGCAGTTTCCGAAATTCAAAAGATCATCTTGCATGCAATCTAGGTGTATTTGCATGCTATCTTTGTTTCGTGAATGCATGCAAGCTCGCACATTGGTATGCAACAACTCGTGATCATCGTACATTCCATCGAAACAAATGTGAATAATTTTATCATTTAGGTTAAATGTTTTGTTTTTTTTTTACTGAATACCCCACAAAAAGGGTAATTAAAATTATTATAAATTTTCAAAAGGGTCAAATCAACAACATGCCAACAAGAAGCTCTGTTGAGGAAGCATCACACTACTCCTCATTTTTGAACATGTCTAACTTATTTAAAGCAGTACTAATACTTTTGGGAAATACCACAACTTTTCTACGTCGCTCTTCGTCGCTCCATCTTCCGTTAATGCCTCACGCTTATTTGTTCTGTAACCAGCTAAACCGGACGCAATCACTCTCCCTACGCGTGATCTGTTCCGATTACAATCACTCTTACAGACATTCCTTCCACCATGGAACGATTCTATTGGCCTTATTACTTCCGGATTTACCAAATCTAAAAGTAAAACACACTCCAGAGTTCACTTACCAAGGACGTTTTCTTGTAAGTTTCCTCGATTTTCTGCAACGTTTGCCGGATACCCAATTTCACGTCTATCTCAGCCATCACTTTGCGTATCATTGAGCGGGAGCGATTATCGCATGCACTTTTCTAGATTCGCTCTGTAATGAAGGACAATCAAAATACAATGTTGCGTCTGCTATCTCGCGGAATTATTGTGCTAAATTTACACTACCAAGCCACAGTTAAGATGCAGATTGTTTTTTCTTATCAGCTGGGATGAAAAAATGTAAACAAACCAATCCGAAAAAAGCACATAAAATGCGTGACATTGGTGCGTGAGTGTATACCAATGTGTTGAAATCTGGATGAAAGATTTATGAAACATTTCACGAGATTCAAATAGTGTGCAACGGTTCATTTACCGCTTTATTTTAAACTCATTTCGAGATTCATGTGAATTTTAAAATAAAAATGAAAAAAAAACTGGAAATAATTATCACGTAGATAAATGGCTTAACTCCCACTTAAATTCATGTTAAGCCCAGTTGTGTATGCACAGTTTCATCCAGATTTTCATAAGCTAATCGTAGTAGACAATGCCAGACATAATTCAAGAAGCTCGACACAACAGAATTTGATTTGGTCGTGGAAGGTTGTTGAATTACAAGTGTTAAAAATCTAAGTTATTCATAGAAAATCACATAAAAATGAGTCAAAAGAACAAAGGCCCAGGTCCAGCGGCTTACGGACTGCCAGCAGAAGTCGGATATAATCTCCATGATCCTCGGAAGCAACGAAAACCGATGTTCACAATGCGGCCGGCGTTTAAAACAGATTACAAGACCATTGGTCCCGGTCCGGCTACCTACGATCTCAAGAAGCAAACACGCGTCGGAGGACCAAGGGAACCAAAGTATTCGCTCGCGGCCAGGATAGATCCGCTGAAGCAGGATCTTATTCCCGGACCAGGAGCGCACAACAATCATCTCGTGCCGACTATGAAATGCAAACGGTCCCCTCAGTTTAGCTTTGGACAACGTATAGATGTGCCCAACAAGGAGGTTATACCGGCACCGAACCGATATGACGGCCTCATCTACATGACCCGTACGAAGGCTCCGTGCTATTCGATGTAAGTATGGGTTGGGGGTGGTTGTTTGCAGGTTTTAAAAGTGTATTTTCATCTAACAGGGGAATTAAAACGAAAGACATTCATGGACTGGAAGGTCCTGGTCCGGCCAGGTACGGCCCTACGTCACGCGATGTTACCCATAGACGTGCCCCTAGCTTTGGGTTGCGGGCGGCACACAAAGATCTTCAAATTCGACTGCCCCATCCAGCTCCAAACCATTATCCGCTGATGAATCTTCGCGTTGGTGCCACAGCCCCAAGCTTCAGCTTTGGTATTCAATATCCCGAATGGAAGGATCCAATGATAATACCTGGAGATAATTGTTAGACACAGCTGGTGCATGATGTGGTGTGTGCTTATTCAAGATGGCCAAATAAAATAATTAAAAACCGGAACGTATTTATAGCACACAGCATAAGAACTCTTTTGATTATTAGTTTCGATAATAAGATAATCATATAACTTCATCCTAAACCAAATGGATCTACTCCAAATGGTATTAACACTTACCATCGACGTAAGGATCCATTTGCTTTTACGGTCCCAACTGGGCGCAGTCCAAATAACTCGACTAAGCGGATGCAAAAATGTCATCAGCTCAAATTACACGCTGCAAACAGAGAAAGAAGCGATTATGTATAAAAAAAATACACACAAAACTACATTCCGCAGTGTAATGATCGGCAGATTAACATGCGCGAAGAACGTAAACCTGAGGCTCAAATGGCACTGGTTCGCCTTTCAAATCTCTTCGTCTTCCAAAACATCGTTCCTCACACACACACACTCTGCCGCACAGTTTCGATTAGATCACTCCCGTTCGTCCCACGGAACTCGATCAAAAGTCAGCTCCGTTCGTAAAAATGGCCCCGCATGGCGGAAACAACTCTGGTGAAGCCTCCGAGCAAACACCAACAACTCCCAAACGGACCCAAACGAACGATGCCCAAAAAAAAAAGAAGGAAAGAGAAGACCTTCTACACCAATTAACCGGCATAACGAGGATCAAATTACTCTCCAAAGCCACACTCATTTGTTATTCAGTGAATCGATCTTGTCGCACCGGATGAAAAATGTCATGAGCATATCAATAAAGCAATAAAATCTTGGCTCTTCTCATTCGGGGCCCCCGAAATCCGGACCAGGGACGGGGGAACCAGGCGAGGCTGAAAGGAAACACCCCATTTTCACTCAATCCTCTCCAATATCCTTCTCGGGGCAGTGTGCGCGTTGGATGTTGATGATGATGGTGATCATTTCCGTCGCTCGTACGACCGACGACGAAACGGCAAGGAGCGGTGCCCACACTGTTAAGCGACCTATAAAAGACGCACGGCGGGCAGTGTGTCTAGGACCGTAGGTAGATTCATGATGGCGGCGGATGGGACCACTTTATGGCTTTTCCTGTTTGCGTGTCCGTTCTTTCGGGGCCGTCCAGCGAGGTAGCATAAGGCGCAGTCGATTAGATGCAATAAAAACTTAATTTGATTAGATATTTATATAAGCCGATCTCGCCCGAATGCGCACGTTCGTTCGTTCGCCTGCGGTAAGTTGCGTAGGTTTGGCGCGCCTGTTTTGGTGAGCCTGAGCAACGCTGGGCGACCTGTTCCGATGGAAGATTCTCCCAACGCTGGGTAATGTCTCAATTAATGACACACCAAGGGTGAGATATCTGTTTCGTCTAAAACGTCCCATGCGATCGGAGAAGATAAATATCGGGCATGGGGTGATGCTGGGAATTTGACCAATTTGTTTGCTAAAATTGATATATAAGCTGTGGCCGGTGATAGATAACATCGTGAAATTCTTTGCCTACGTTCAGCTGCTTTATTACCTGTAGGCGTTTTTAGTGGGAAATTCGTTTATGCGATAAATTTGTAATGCAAATCACATAACACTGGGCGTACCGTGCGAACTCATAAAACAAAACGCCCAAAGGTATGCAAATACCTGTCTTTCTCAATAATCTCAGTAAAACCGAAATCAATCGGTCGATTTGTTTTAACCCAAAACACACGAGACTGCAGTTAAACGACTCGAAAATGATTAACACACTGAGCGCACTTGTTGTGCTTATTGAACCATGAACTCCGCACGAGCTGTGTGCCACAATCTCTCCACAACAAGAATAGCCAAACGGAAGACAGCACCAGGAAGCAGCGTCAGGATTCGGCCCTTGTAGCGTAGCCGTGCTGTTGTTTGTACTTACATCATCCATTAACCGGCGTACCTGTTGGCGTTGTTGGCTGTGGACCACATTTCCGTCACGGCTAATTTAGCACGAATGAGACTGCCTCTGCAACCAGAAATGTAGGGCCCCGTTGTTGGTTTGCTTTTTTTTTGCGCCACAAATTTAATTATACGCATTTTTGTGCATGTTGTGTATTTTTAATGGCCATATAATTAATTCATATTTTATTGTTCTCGCATTTGGAGCGTCCTTCGGCGTGGAGCGGGCCCGGCGACCGGCAGCTTGTTTGTCTTGTTTTGTGGTTATTTGCTTGCCTACCGAACACGTCGTTGAGAAGCGGAGCAGACAAACGGTGCGCAACGGAGAGAGAGTGACATTTTTGCATAACAATTACATGTCAGCGCGAAGATGTCTTTCCAGGCTTTTGGGTGTTTGGAGATCGAATGAAGACAGTAAGTAGAGTGGAGACAGTGCCAGTGTGCAGGTGTGGATGTACGGAACCCACATCAAATGAAAAATGTCATTTTGATGGGTAAATTACCCGTAGCTACTATCTGCTAATTGGAGTAAACGCTATTATTAGGATAAATCAAATCACACCACTACATGTTAGAAGCAACATACGAGTTAATAACTTTTGACCATTTTCCACAATCACAGTCGCCCATAGTGTAACGCATCGTTAGCCGGAATCAATCATCACTCGATTCGAAACGATCCTCGGTACGCACGGGCATCCAATACGTATGCGTAAATGCAATTAATTTACCTCGAAAATGTTCTGCACGAGCGGTCCTAACTTGACGAAAAACTCGTTGGCACACAACGGAACTCGGTACGCACAGGCATCCAATACGTATGCGTAAATGCAATTAATTTACCTCCAAAATGTTCTGCACGAGCGGTCCTAACTTGACGAAAAACTCGTTGGCACACAACGGAACGCACAATGAAATTCAAACGCAAAACAGAACAACGGAATGAACGAAATTATGATTAATTACACGATTGATAGGGAATTACACCGGGCCCTGCTCTCGTGCCGTAACATCGATCTGACAACTTACTCTTGTACGGATAAATGTCGTGCCGGGGCCATTGTGCTCGTTACCAGTGCACCCGTTGTTCCCCTTTTCATCACCTTCGTCCCATCCTCCCCCTAACCCTTCCCAACTAATATTTATCTTAATTATTTCCAAACCTCCAAAACCCGCTCGGTACGATCGGTACCAAGGATCGCACGATCGTACTTTCGGCAGCTGATGATATATCCTTGTTTGCATGCTGATGATCCATCCATCCATCGCATCGAACGGATGCGCATTGTACTGTACCGATCATTAGATCCGATTCCGATCGGTCCGTGTGGCAAAGTGGCTGTTGAAGAATCAGACACTCCGGAACAATGGGCCACTCACGGACTAAGCGCCAACAAATTACCACCACGCCACACAACACAAACCCACGGTGCTTCATTTGCATAATGGATTTTCTTATTGCAGTTGCACGGTTGCCATTTTGCCTTCCCTTCGCGACCACGGATCATATGGTGGGCTGCGGTATTGTGTGGTTTTTCTTTGAATTCCTTCATTTTCACTGCTTTACACCCTTATTGAGCGGTTTGAACGAGCCACTTATCGGCTAGGGCAGTGGTTTCATGATCGTGCCCACACGCTCATTACGGCAGGATGTGCTTGGTACACTCGCGCAAACCATTCGATGACGGATGCACGCGAGAAACTTGAACTCGGTCCCGAAAAAAAAAAAAATGTAACCGCCTCCCCTTTTGTGGCGTCAGGTTGTTAATAAACGATCATTTTGCAGTGAGGCATTAACAGGGAACAGGGCGTTGGTGTTGCTATTGATAACAGGACGACGAGGCGAACAATTCGTTGTGGATGAGGTCAATAAAGCAACATTTGACTTGTGGAGGTGAGATTACTACTGAACCTTGACGTTTGACAGGATGGTTCGTTCGAGTGCCTTCCGATCGGAACTCTGCATACCGGAGCTAGCGTTCAAAGTGCAAGAGCTCTCTATTGATAGATCCCGACCTGATACTATAAGATGTCAGAACTACTGGCAGCATTTGTTAAGTAGCTTCGTGATGCCAGGGTTGTCTAGACTTTAAGAAGCTGTTGGTACTTTAGAGATGAAAGGAATTGCAAATTTGTATAGTAGGATGCTCCACTCTTTGGACCTGACTTATCATTTGAAGTCTCTGTAGCCTGTTGGATCCCTTGGACAACAGGACATTTTGGATAACGTTGCTCTTTGTCTCTTTAAATATGAGGTCTCTTGACAGGTTTAAACCGCAACTGACAAGGACATCAACAAAATTTGAAGGCAACTGTAGATCCTTTAGAATCTTTGTATTATACGAAGAATTCTAATTGGTACTTTAAGCTACATCTGAAATACAGTCAGTTTCTTCATAGTTAATTTTCAAATAACAGAAAAGAGACCCTAGAGTAACATAATCATAATCATCAACTAATAATTTGCTGTGCATAATATAAGAGTTAAGAGGTGTCTAAATCGTCTCTGACCTCCGTATATTTCTACTGTACAGTTCTTATCCTAAGTAGTGTTGGGTCAAGTAGCTCTTTTCAAAGAGCGGAGCGAACCGCTCTGGTGTGCGAGTGGTAGCTCCGCACAGTGCGAAAAGCGCTCCGCTTTTCGCTCATCGCACATCGCGCTCTTCGGAGCGCTTTTCGCACATCGCGCTCTTCGGAGCGCTTTACGCACAGTGCGGAGCTACCTGATATTTTATAAGGAGCGCACTGTGCGCCCTCAGTAAGGTGAGCGGAGCGATTAAGGTAGCTCTTTCGCTCACGACACAACACTAATCCTAAGCCTTACTACTACATTTGCATTATACGCACTTATACTCCATTACACTACGGTAATGTTCATAACTTAGACCTAGACATTATGTTTTCTCTGGATTCCTTGGGATAAGCGTTGGTAACTACTAAAGGCGTGATAGAAGGGTTCAAAAATGGTAAAACAACTGCCAGAAATAATCGAAATCTAAGCATTATCATGACATGTAAATGACGCCAAACGATCAGCTCCCAATTTCTAATATCCAATTAAAACCAAAACATTCTTCAAATGCTTTGCCTGCTTGCTCCAATAAACTACTTAACAGATGTGATTTTTAAATTCCCACATTTTATCCCACAAGTTTGTCTACGTGTTTGTCGAATGTGATACAATATTAACGCCGTCCTGTCCGGCCGGCATTCAACACTACCTTCCCAACTAACGAACGAATGAATGATTTGCTGACAGCCGTTCCCGGTGACGATTATTTCTACCATTTTATATCGAATGGGTCGTTCCGTCAATCATAGCATCTAATTAGTCTGAGCTTTAGCTTACCACAATCTGGAACTGCCATCTATCTGAGCATAAAACAAGAAAGAAAAAAAAAAACACGTACTGTGTGCGTCTCACATTCCTGCCTGCCGTATCAATGACATACGGCCGATCGTATTACCAAACTATTTCGTTCCAACTACGGCCCGAGCGCGTTCGTTCTCTATCATTCCCATCCCCCATTTGTGTATCTGTTTTTGTGGCTTTTTGTGTAGTTTTAAGTTCACATTCACTCATCACATCAAAATCAATCCCCAAACGCTCGATATCGGTCGTCCCGTCGTGTTAAATGACCACTCCATTAAGATATCTTGCTTTCGCCAAGACAATCGGACCGTGCGCATCGTGCGATAAGCAGATGGATGCCTTAAATGCTTGGTCGTGGTCGCGGGAAATATGGTCGGGAGCGGGAGTTGCGATGAGTGATGAATGTTTACGCCACACTACTCTGAAGGTAAACTAATCAACAACGGTTTGGTGTCCTCCCTTCACTGTAGACCGTAACCATCGCCAACCATTTGCCACAAATCAGTCACTCACTGGCTTTATGGTGTGGTGTGGTGCTTTAGGGTGCCTAGACCGTGCGACTGTGATCAATGTTGGAAGATAAAAAATTACACTCCAATCAATTTTTGGGGAAATTAATTCCAATTTTGGGGCTGATGATTCGTTTCGCTGATTTTAGGGGACGATGGGGTCCTAAGCGATACTTCGCCGACTGCTTCGGATGTTGGAAAGTCGCTAGAGAATCGCATTTGCTAAATTTAAGATTGAAAGATATTTGAGCTGTGCGAAAACTGCATCTCAAAGCCCCGTCGAACAATTTCAGCTGGCAACACGAACGAACTCATTACTGAAGTGTTTTCACACCTTTGCCAGCTCTATTCTGCACCTCGACACAAAGCTCACCATCCCCGGGACCGGATTAAGCAGTCAAGAGCCGCTTTGCCAATGCATTTCCATAACAAAAGTCACACTCAATCACTCAGCTCGAGCCGTGTTTGTCCTCTTTTTGTTGTCCGCTCTGTCCGCATTTTGGCAAACGAGAAATCGATACCCTCTTAAGCGTGTTGATTTAACACCTTTTGCCCAACAGTGTCTCCAGTGACCGCGTGTGTCACACGATCCCTACCTTCGATCTGTTGACTTTTTGTGAATTTTTATTTGTTTTATGCACAGCTAGTGGCTTTCGGTGCGATGTTTAATTGAGTGTGAAATTGAATTTATCTAAGCCCATTGATTTGCTGTTAAAATAAGCTTCCCAAACTATAACCCCTAAGGATATCTTGGTACGTCGGTGACGCTGATGATAATGGGAACCAGAGGATCATATTTCCACACCCGGGTGCTGCAGCTTACCGAGCGCTCCTGCCGGGAACAGCAATGTGTTTTTGGACGGTGCAAGTGCGAACGGCTAAAAACAACAGCCTCCGGTAATGGCAGAAACGGGCACAGCAATACAGAAGCGAAAACACATCGACTCACACACAGAGACGAAACGAGTTCTGGTGTTTATGTTTTTGCTGAAACGAGATCCTTCGGTTGATGTTTGCGAACGTACGTTCAGTTGCACTTCAGAAAAAGGAAAGGAACCGGGCAAAAGGAATCAACCTAAAGCGTACTAACCCGGGCAGTAAACTAAATTAGCATAAATTAAAATATAAATTGCTTGTCGAATGGCGGTGAGTGCCGGTGCGAAAATCGGTTTGGCCATTATTTTTAAGAGCTCGATTTAGGGCGAAATCTTTCGCCAAACCGCGATAAATGTACATGTGCAGCAAAAATGGGGCGTCCGGTGTGCGAAGGGAAGAAAAAACCAACCGTCAGCAACTCCAAACCGGTGTGCGAGATTTGGTGCCCGTTTTCCACCCGGTACGCGATGCCTCCCGAGGGGCATTGGATTGTTAGCAGCGCTGAAATGTCCCGAGCCGGGACAAAGGTGCTGGGAAAATTGCTGCCGGTGAAGGGAGAGATAGGCTGGGCGGGAAGCAACACGGTGTCAGTTAACGAGGTGCAGAAGTACGCTGGTGCAGGACACCAGACATGAGCCCCGAAACGTCACCACCGTTCACTACTTAAAGTCAACAAAACGATGCTCTTTAGCCTAATTCCAGCACTTCGAGCCGAGCGGTGGCTCATCTTCGCCTGTTCGGACGCGCGGATGATTGACGCTTGCGCAGGGGTTCGGCAACGGTGCGCATCCCTTACGGCGATGGTGTCATAATTTGGTGCGGAATGTAAGCATGGCGCCCATCGCTGCCAAACGGCCAAACCAGAAGCGCAACACTACGAACGGATGTGTTTATAATGATTTATACCGAACCGTTGCTCTAAGCCCGCTGGCGAAAGCATTGATTTTATTTGCCGTTTCCCGTGGGGATAGGTGATCTGGGTGAGGAGTATGATTTATGGGCGTAGTGGTGAAACATGCGACAGAAATCGGTTCCGAGGCAATATATTTGCATAGATAAATATTTACAATGCATTAAAACAATGTACCAGGCAGCATTCTAACACCAATCGGTTGGAATGTTTACAGAACTGCTACTGAACTAGCGAGTGTAAAGCTCACCGAAGTGAGACAGCGAGGATAGCTCGAGAACTAGAGGTTATGTAAGGTCTTGACGTATGTGAGTTCTTCGCAGATGCACCACTAGTCCGATGCACATCCCAGACAATGTTGATGCCTTTTATTGGAGTAACTTAAACTTCGGTTAGTTGTACCTTTCAATGGAATCACAGTTTGGCGATCGCTCTAATTCAGAGTAGGTGCTAGATAGAATCTTATCTGCACCGGTATCTAGTGGTATCTGCACCGACGCTAGTGAGTTTTCGAGGGTATTATCGATGCATTCAGCGCGTTATCGAAGCATTCGAGCGTACTATTGATTCATTCAGTGAGCTATCGATGTATTCGGAAGATTGTGTTGATATGTTCGGCGTTGCTATTGACAGTAGGGGAGAAATAGGCCAAGCGCGATCATCTATGTGATATCAAACTAGGTGATCGCACCTTCGAAGTCGTCCAAAACTTTACCTATATGGGGTCAAAAATCAGCACCGACAACAACATAGACGTTGACTCAAAATACCTGTCGCGACAGACGAAGCTGGGACTGTATAGACTAGTATTCACATACGCTACATAGACTCTGTTCAAAACTGACGAAACCCTCTTAACCACGTTCCAGAAGAAGATGCCCAGAAGGATTTTTAGCCCCGTATGTGTGGAAGGACAATGGAGAAGCCGCTACATCGACGAGCTCTATGAGCTGTACGGTGATCTAACCATATTGCAGCGAATTAGGTTCGCCAGGCTCCGGTGGGCTGGTCATGTCATGAGAATGGCACCGTACAACCCAGCCCGTAATGTGCTTTAAGATCCTCCACATGGACAGAGGAGGCGTGGTAGGCCCAAACTGAGATGGAGTGATGGCGTTGATGTGTCCCCCAGAACGGCCGGGATATTGGATTGCGCTAGACCGTGACCGGTATCGAGAATTGTTGCAGCAGGCGAAGACCGCGAAGAGGTTTTAGCGCCTGATAAGTAAGTAAGTAAGGATGAAATATAGTGAGCGGGTTTAATTTGTTGGCCAATTTTTGAGGAATAATTTCAAATTTCAGAAACCCAAAAGTAGAGTAACCTTAGGCACAAAAATAACGGTCGTATTTAACGCCATAATCGACCATATTTTTACTGAAGCAAAAGTGTGAGAGCGAAAGTGAGAGATAAAAGTCATACTTGGACTACCTAACTTAATACGCAGAACTTCCCGTACGCAAGAATGAATGTCTAACTTCGAGTGAACACAAATCATAGAACGCTAGAAATCGCAGACCACGAGCTTAATACAAATGTTTACATTTGATCACAGAAATTAAAATTAAAGACAAACAATTGCTGTTCTCATTTGTTCAAAAGTTCTAAATAAAAAACAAATCTCATAAAGTAATGAAATCATTACAATCGTAAAAGATTGAGCAATAAACTACCCTGCACGAAAGAGGAATTGCTCAAATATCAGTAATTAAGAGAAGCTTACGATCGTAGTAACATGATCGCTGGTGTCGCTGGTACTAGCGGTGCCAACGGAGTAAGCCATAAAAAACCCGTTCGACGCCGTTGGAGAAGATTAACGATTAATCCATCCATCCATTCGCACCGAAGCCACAGCAGAGAAAGCTAATTGAATCGTCCTGCTAACACCGAGTGACAATGTCTCGCCTCCACAACGGCTCATATGCGCTGCAAATTGTCCCGTAAAAGCCCAACACCACCGAGCAGTTTGGCCGCCCATTAGCGCACTCGCTCGAGATTGAATTTCAGCGACATTATCCCGAACGTAGGCCGAGGTGTGGCCTCCGTATGCTCATGTACATCGTTAATTAATTTGTTCTTGTTGTTTGTTGTTGCAGCGTGGATGCAGCAGGAGAAACAGAGCAGGAAAGTTCGCTTATTGTCTACCATCTTCCGTTTTGCCGGTGTCGATTGACCGTTTCGCGCGAAGGTTAAGTGGGCCCCGACCGGTCCCCAGCTTTGTCCGCAACACGTTGCAACCGGGCCGTTGCGTGTCTGACGGTCGTTCCCGGTCCCGGCCGACGGACGCGAAAGCAAAGTGATTACTTTACACTCAAATCATAATAAGAAAGTTTATTGCCGAAATGATTTCACAAACCGTTCGGAACCGTTCCCGGGGGGGTTTTGGGTTTCGTGACTGCAGCAAATCACCTGTGGGTTCTTCACCTCGAGTGTCGATTATCTGCACGGCGCACTGGTAGCACACTAAGCGTTGGAAGTGTGATGAGCCACGTTTGCGACGAACTCTTCTTGTGGTGGATCGGTTGAAAATGATCGTTGAAAGCACAATCCATCTGAAGTGGTTTTGTTAGGCATACTTTCAGGCGCATGTGTCAATGTCATGCGAAAGTATGCAATCGGTATACATGAAAAACGTTCATTTGGGTACGATTGCTGTTAGTAGGTAATTTTAATTAAAAATGTTCTTTTAAAGAAATAGTTTAGTTAAAAACTTACTTCTTAATAATTGTAAATAAATAAATAGCTCTGTTTTCGGCACCAACCGTCAAGGTGGATACGATTTTGCATCCAACAGTGAGCAGCAGGTTCCCGTATTTTGGGTTCTCCACTAAACTCGTCTTCCCTGGCACACATCCATCCACGTACGGATGACGCCGTCTGTTTCGCTTCGCTAACCCTACGGGTAATTTTTAGGCAGGGTAATTTATTTCGTATATTATTTTAACATTTCGATATCAGAAACATTCGCTCGTTGCCGCTTCTCCCTCCGCCCCATCGCTTAAATGCATCGTTAATCGGTTCGCTCGTTTACACGCTGCTTCCTCTTCCATACGCTTCCACCGTTCGGCAACCCGCTGGCAACCACAGCACACCACGTAACGTTTATCATCGCACAATTTATCATCATGTGCAAAATTATAATTAAGTAAATATATTGATTTTAGCCCCATCTTTATCGCGTTATGCGAGTGCCGGACAACTGTGCGGAGGTCTCTCGCCGGCCGTTATGACGTTTCGTTTGGTGACGGCGTTTGGTGAGTCCTGTGGTCGCTGTGTACCTGCGTAGGAGGACCATCACTGATGGCGATGAGATTTATTCATTTCCCCTTCTAGGTAGGTATCGACTGTAAGGCGTACTTGCGGTTCGATGAATAATTCCCTCAAATTACTAAGCGATGGATGGGGATGTTTTGCATGCTGTAAAATAAAAGTAAAAGAAAATGAAGAATTAAATATAAAAAAACTAAACTCCAACAGCAACATTTCGATGATTTTTGCACACATTTTCTCGATCGCTGGCGCGCGCGCGCGTGACTCTTGCGCACAAGAAAAAAAAAACACTCCGAAAAATTGGCAAGGCGAGAGGAACTTATTATAATATGACTCCTTTTGCCACGTATCAATTATTTAATATTTATAACTTCAAACAAATTTACCAGCGTAATTTATTACGTACAAAATATAGATTGTGCAATAAGCGAAAAATAAATAACCTTCCAAATTGATCCCCACACTCGCCTTGCGCTGTGCAAAAGGGTTTTATCCACACACACGTACATTTCGCAGTGCCCTTAAGGTACCTTTCGGTGAACAGGTTTCCTCCGAAAACTCATTTTTACCCGCCCATTCCCGTGGACCGGTCGTGGTGAGTCCATTTATGCCAAAGTAGGTTTTTAAATGCAAGACTTCTTGTTGGCCATCGTCCGAAAATTGGCAAATCTGCATGGTTGCCGGTGGGTGGGGCCTCCTTTCCGCAGGAAATGTGATAAACTGTGTGTTTTCCTTCGGATCGGATCGGAAGCAATACCAACGACGCGGGCAGGATGAGGAGCAAATGGAGAGGTGGGGGGGGTGGAGGACGGTGAGGGAGCAGCGAAGCGAAAAATATGTGATGGAAAATTTAAAACGTTTCAGATCATGCTGAAGATTATTGGATTGGGTTGTGGCATTTTTGAAGCACGAAGAAAAGACTGAAGATGCATCGTGTGGTCGTCGTTTAGATTTTTTTCAATTTTTAAGTGAGAATTATAACAAAAAACAAACTGTTTCTTAATACTAAATACCTTAAATGATCCTGTATTTTAAACGATTTGTGCCTGTGTGCTAATTTGCTATAAAAATCTATCGATCGAAGGTAAAATTTTGCCGAACCAAATCTCACCTTTTTTGCAACACAAAGACACCGCAACCAAACCCACCAGAAGAAGAAACTCCTCCCAAACCAAAAAAAAAAAAAGGTCCAAAAACTCTCGCACAAACCGAATGTCATAAAATAATTCATCGGTTTGCTGCTGGCCGGCGATCCCGACTCGGACGGCCCGATCCCGATCGCGTTTCTAATGTGTGATCGCTTAACAGGGACATTTCGAAATAAATTCATGATCAAATAAATTATACCATGATTTATGACGTCATTTGCGAGATCGGGAATGCGCTTGCTTGTATATCGTGGCCGTGGTTTTGTTGCCCGGGTGCAGCACCACAATGCGAAGAAGCCTTTTTTGCTGCTCACCAACACCCCTCCCCAAAAACATATTGATTCTTGTATCGGTTTTACGACTTTTCTTTTGTGTTTTGTTTTTAAATCCGGGTGGTTTTTTTTTTGTTTCGTTGGGTTATTTTACTGTTTTCCGTTTATTTTGGTGTGTTTTTTTTGTGTGTGTTGGATTTTCGTTTGTAGCCTTTGCTTGTTAACCTTCGCGTTCTTCAAATACAAATGAGATGCCGATTTTTTATCGCGCCGTTTCGGCTACCCTACAGAATGGTCGATGAAGGAAGCAACACAGCAAAAAAAACAGCCTCACTTGTGGCCCGCTTTTGAAACGCGACCGGAGGCAATTTAGAATTTTCACAATCAAATTTGTACTCTCCATTCATTTCAAATTGGATTTGGTGCTTGGAAGGAGCGAGGGAGAGAGGGGAGGGTCTTGGGGACGGATCGGAAAAGCGTTACAAACAAATATCAATAAATGAGGCTGCCGCCATTGAAATTTGGAACAAAGGAAGTCGAAGCCGGTGGCGCAAAAGTCGCGAACGTGTGGAAATGGAATCATAAATTTGGAACAATCGATCGGTCGGGTCGGGTCGAACCGATGCAAGGATTTGAGCGGGTTTTTTTGATAGATTTTTGGTATAAATCCCTTTTCAAACTGGTCACGATGGTTGGATTGGGGTTATTTAAGGTTTTCTTACTCAAAAACGACACTCAACATATTTTTAGAATTTAGATTTTATTTCTAGATTATTAAAACTCATTAAAAATAAGCTACTATTCACTATATTATTCAATCGCGTTCTTTCCTAAAGCCCTGTTTCGACTACAAGTTCCTTAAAAGAGCTCCAAAAACACAAGAATCGGGATTGTTTTCAAGTCCCCAGAAGCAAACAAGCTTTTTCCATCCTTTCTAAATCTTCTACCTCTACTAACTGGATCACATCGAATGTGCCCCAAAAACTCCCTCCAATTTGTAAAACCGGCAAACGACAGAACGAACAGATTAAACCACAGCGATTACATTTATGCAACAAATTATGCATTGTATTATGACTTAAATTGGAAGCCGCGTTGCTGCTCGGCACCCGGTCGCTCAGGTTACCTGGTGGAAAGCAACAAAAAAAAACGCACACACACACACACACCATTAAACAATTCCCCGGCATCCCACCGGCGCAAGGGCGCACTGGAGTTCGTTTCCCGATTTATGACCTCCGACGCAGCAGCGACATCACCAAATTGGGCCACATCGAAGGCGCTGGCGCGTTCGCGATTATTGTTCGCCATAAATAACCGTCCAAATGTGTGTAATTTCATGTCTTTTAACAAGTTTAACAGTCAGAACAAATGGCGTCGTGGATTGTTCGGGTTGGTTCTGCTTATCTTTCGGTGGCGATGCCGCCACTAGGCGAACGGTACACTCAAACAGACACATACAGGCGGTCCGTTCTGCCCGGGTGCTAGTTCGTCTGTCATTGCGCATTTGCTACACAGGAGCAAAAGTGTCAGAAGTAGTGGTTGGCGCTAGCTTGGTGGGAGTTGCGATAGCGAGATGAAAGCAGCACCCGACAGAATCGGATTCCGAGGGCTTTGGAGCTGCTCAGGAGATCGTATGCAGATGCTGTTAGTGGATGTTTAATGGATCCTTTTACTTATCGTTTCTTCGCCTTGCAGAATAGCTGTTGGACGAGACTGTATCAAGGTTGATGCAAACACAAACAAACGCAGAACTTTGATGGTGTTGGTACTGGAAAGAGAAAGGTTGGTAGATATGAGTAATAGATAACTAGATTTTTGTTTTTTAATGATATAATTTATGTGGATAAGTAATAATAAATTTGCCCAGTATATCTGTGTTTTGTCTGTAGAAAAAGCTACAATGGAGAACGCAATATAATCCAAGTTGTAGACCCACATATTACACTATAATCTGAGCTGATGGAATTAGCCAAGTCACATAAGTAAGAGCATCATCTTCAGTCACTCATTCTATTCTGAGATGTCCAAAAGACGCATCAATGTCATCACAACAACCTCAACTATCTTAACTAACCTTAACATCTTAACTAACTGGATCATCAGATAACATCCGTAACTAACTGGATCATCAGATAACATGCTAACGACATGAATAATTTACCAGAGTCAAGCGTTTCGTAAGCCTAGTAGTTGATACAGTTTAATGCACCTACCTTCTTGGATAATCGATAAATAATGTAAAGAATCCAGTTACAAGACGTTTTTCGCATCATACGTTAACAAGAATTTGAGAACTACAAAGTTTAAGTACTTCAACTTCACCTTAAACCACTTCGGATAGATTTCCACTGACATCTCGTGGCCACAAGAACTGAAACTTTATTAGTTCTCCAAAGTACTGAGCAAATTGTTACAGAATTTTAGCCATGTAACTGATATCCTTTGTTTTTCTTCAGCTCAGACTTCAAGACTTCATTTGGTATTTTACAGTAACTAACCATACAATAATGATTCCTGCAAACAACACACTTTACTATCAAATCACTTCAAAATACAACGATCATTACCATAAACTGTCTCCGGTAACGTTTATCGTTATTGATGCTCATTACAACGCACTACGCATACCGTAAACCATCTTCACGCAACCAGCCTGATGAGTTCTCTGATTGCTGGTTTCAACAGCTGCAAACAGCGCACGTCCACGTCAGACGCACAAGCACAATTAATCAACAAATTGGATGTCACTAAAGTTGATGATTGAATCACTGGCCATAAAAAAGAGCTCCAGCAGCTTGCAATTCTACCCCGACCGTCCATGACTCATATTGCCATCTTCGTTCGCTACAATCATAATAATCTACCTCGTTACGGTAGCGATCGGGGAGGGGGCCGAGACCGAGTCTCAACTACCTCGCACACATGCATCATTAACTTCATCTTCCCTGGTGTGTTCCCTGGTGCCGGTGCTCGTTTTCACCGTTGTTCGAGATGGTGCAAAAGTAAAATGCTCTTCAGCAAATTCTTTCTTAATGTGTTTCGTTTTGTTTCGGTGTTGGTTGGCCCATTAAGGTGCACGATCCACTAAACGGGACCGATGAATATCAACTACCACCGGCCACTGGGAGACGGTGGTTGTCTACTGTTGCCGTTGATTAGCTTCGCGCGTACCATGGTGCCACCGGCTTCAAGCCACGGTGTAATGGTGATCGCTTGTGGTAGCGTCATAATTAAATGTAAAATGCGCATACGGCCATCCGGCGACCCCGTACGCATTCGCGCCCATTGCACTAATGCAAGTCCGCCATCGCCCACTGCCGGTTGGGGCCCACTACACTGCGCGAATACGATGGGTTGCTAATTCAAATTTAATATTTATACTTCATAAGTACAATAATTAAGCTGTATGTATTAGCGGACGTAAGCGATCATTAGCAATCGCACGCACGCTGCTTTTCGCCCGGTTCGCCATCGGCCGCATCCGCTACCCACTGGATGACAGTAAATACACTAAGCGAATCAGTTGCTGGTTGCGCCACGATCGTTTTTCGAGCCCCGGCGCGAGTGATGGAGCAGCGAAACCGAAACGGATACAATCAGCAAAGGAAGATTAATGAGTGTGATTATAATCGCATTTGAAAATCTATACTCTGGCCGTGGCCAACACGCCCGGCCTGCTGCGTCCAACCTAAACTTAGGCTAGAAAACGTGAAGCGAAACCCAGGAAGAGAGGATTTCCCCCAATTTAAGTGCGAAACCGTGGAAAGCTTTAACCTTCCATTGGGCGCTGGGCGGAAGTAAGGTGGCTTCTCACATGTGCCATCCACACCAACGGTTGGCCAACATAACGCCTGGCCGGCGCCCTTAAGCGGTTGTGCATGTGTCGTAAACAAGTGGGCAACGTTTCTGCGCAGCTTTAATGCGCTAACTGGGGTGGGAAGATTGCACCGTAAGGTGGATGAAAAGGTGATTCGAAACAGGAAGCACAGCTTAACCAAATAGGACCGACCGGGCTGCACCGGGAGTCACCCCGGCGATCGAATGGGTTGGGTTGGGTTGGGCGATTATGAATCGGATATGAGTTGAGTGTGAGCAATGCATCGGCGGTGGACAAATGTTGATGTTGGGTTATGAATATTCTAGACACGCGACTTGGTTGGGAATTGTCGTCGAGTCCTTGTAATGCCTAATTGAAGTAGCTATGAGCTGTGTATTGGTGACGATCTTTACTGCTGCTTTCGGACAACTTATGCAGGATGTTTGGTTACTTTTGCATGCATGTACTGCTGTGGGGCAATGTTTAATGATGTAAAATAATGGCCGGTTGTATGCATTCCATTGCTGTCATGTTACTACTCAACTTGACAGCACTAACAGCTTCGAATTCTTAGCATTACGAAATTTGAGCAAAATCACTGAGCGACTGTTTGATTCTTTATTTCAGCATGCATGCTTTTGGGCTTGCAGACTTTGACTTCTTCTTCTTTCGTGGCCTGCTCCTAGGGAACACGTCTAATAGACATGGCCTGGTGTCTTTTGGGCTTGCAGACTTTGACTACGCTCCAGGAATATGTGAGCAAATGTTTATTTTAGTTTTATCGGATCCCTGTTATAATTGTTTTAGACCATGAAAATCAAAACAACACGCAGAAATGCTTAATTCTTCTAGCTTACTATCCATTCATGACGTTTGAGTTTGACGTTTGACATTTAAATCTCAAATGTGTAACGTATCTTGATTATATACAGTGAAATGTTTGTGTTCGTTATTATTTTTATCAACCCTAGAACTCCTATAAAATTTTGCGACAATTACGACAACCTTGGGCTTGACATCTAACATCACAAAATACAGGGTTTTCTTTCTTGGCCTAACGACCTCTTAAGGTCATGCCTGCCATTTCTGGCTTACTAGACTAATTGATACCGCATAGTTGGTTAGTCAATCCTCACTATGGGGCAACGGCCCAGATGAGACTTGAACCCCGGCCCTGCCGTGTGAAGACCGGCGCCGCTGTCGCATCACCATCGGGCCGCCCCTTCACAGGGTTTACAACGTATATTTTTAAAAGCAAGCAATGAATATTTGATCGAGGGCATTTAATTTCATCAACTGTCAAAGCTGTCATCAGTGAGCTGATGAAATTCAATGGTCTTGATCGAAAGTCCGATAAAACGATAAAACATGTGTCTAACCAATCAAAACTAAAACATTAAACATTGTAAAGGTGTAAGAAGCTTTAAGAGATACACAAACATATTAACTTAAGCTTGATCCATTATTGAAGACGACTACGATCCTCATCTGATAGATCTAGGAGTACTCCAATATGCATAAAAATATTTAAAACAACTTCACCAAGGACCTAAGAAGTGTGTCTTTGTTCTTTTCAATATCCACAAACGAATAAAATTATCTTAAAAGGCCAACTACGGACCATTAAGCCCAAGCCGCTTTTTGAAGTAAAGTGTAATAGAAAAAGAGTTGTCCAAACTAAGCGCTCGATCATAATTGGACTCTTTAACGATTGTTAGCTGTCACAAAGAGCTGTTAATAATTTTATGATCATGACCATCTTACACACACCCAAGCCCTAAGCCACTCTTGTGATTCGGAAGCTTTTGTGTAAAACCGTTTCCGCTCCAAACCTTTGCATCGTTCATTTTGTAAAACCTTATTTCATGTGTGCGTTGTAAGCGTTTGTCTTCTTTCCGGCAATAACAAACACAACTTGTCTGATTGTTATTCGGTGTTTTAAAAATAAGTGAAATTCAAAAGACGCTCTCAGGCCATTTAACGTTGGCACGAGCCACCAATTATTCGTCCTTACCCCAAAACTGTTCGGTTAGGTTTGTTTTAATGAAATTTCTCCACTTTACGACCCATTGTGTGCGATTGTGTTCGGGTGTCAAACGGTGGTTGGGAGCGCACTTGTTAATGCACAGCCGCACGCAACGCATTCCGGGAGCCAAATTTATGATCGTGTCCTTTTTCTTTATTTCATCGACAGTCCCAAAATACGTCCCAAATACGTTTGTGCATCTTCATTGTTTGGGTATTGTTTATGGCGTTTGGTTTACTAGTGGCACCTTTTAATTGGTACAATGAAGCGACGGTGAGTGCATAAACTTGGTAAGCGTAAGTGGTGGGACACGTGCTAGCATAAGCAAGTGACTGCAGTTGCGTTGTAACGGATGCCAACGAGGACTCTGAACAGTATTAAATATTAAGTCGAAACAAAACAAACAAACAAAAACCCCACGAGTTTGGAAGGCAGAGAAAGAATCGTGGCCAATCGTTTAAAATCATTTTCCCAATTCAATTTATTGCTTTGACACCGTAAGGTTACGCGCGATTCGTTTCGCTTACGGCACACACTCCAGCATCATCATGATCGTGATGCATTGATCATTAATCAAAAAAGCTCCAAAGAGGTGTAAGACAAAAAAAAAGCATTACCGATCTTCACCCACGAGCCGGCCGAAGCGAACGCGAGATGGTTCGAGTTCGAAAGCATAATAACCAGCGCTGCTCGCAATCTATCCGACCGACCCGAAAAGGGTAAATCGAATCAGAAAATCAAACAAACCCGAAAGAAAATATCATTTACTGTGTCTTGTGTCCTACCCTTCCTGCCGTCTACGTCCATCCTAGCAACCCTGCAAAATCAGGACGTGCGCACAGTGTGCGCGGTCATTCGCTTCTTCGGACCGGAGCTGCCGAGATTTTCGGTGTCGTGCGAAGTGTGAAATGGTCGGGCTGCTCACCAAGGGGTAAACCACTCGGAGCACTTGGAGCTTGGCGTGCTTGGCGAGTCCTCCCCCCATTATGAAGACGCCTATTTGGACATTATCTTAATATCTATCTTATTGAAATATTAAAAGGATAAAGACGTCTTAAAACCAGCGTGAGGCCTTCCACTTTCCACTGCCCCCTTCCCAAGCGGGGGATGGTGAGGAGGAATCGAAATAAAGCTACAAAAAAAAATCTCCAAACCTGTGGTCTCCCGCAGGTTCTGGAATGTGTTCTAATCGTTTGGCCAGCAATCGGTTTACAGCTGCCCAACCGATTGCTGCTCGATGTGGTAAAACATACATTTTCTTCGCTTCTCCGGGTGAGTTTCTCGAGCCAGTAGGGGAAGAGGTGTTGGGGAATGGGAAGACAAGCAACAAGTCCAAACACCCGAAATCGTTCGAACCACCGTAGTAAAACACCGAATTTCGAATGGGTGTTGAACATGCATCCGTAGCGTGCGTAGCAAGATCGTGAATCATTCCGAAACACCGGATTAATGTTTTATTATCTTTTGCCTCGAGTTGTAGCTGTGTGTGTATGAATTTTTATAGTGAAATTTAATATAAAAAAATTATTAACCTGAAGCTAACATACTGCATATTTATCTTTACAGATAATAAATAATTAAAATTTAAAGTTAAAGTTTTAAATCAGTATAATAAGGCAATAAAATATTAATAAAACAAAATCTCTTCTCCAACCTTTCGGTCGCGTCCTTTGCTTTCCCGAGCTGTGTGCATCTCGATCGTGGCACCAAACGATACTCACCAGCAACGCCACGGGAGACCGAAACTGCCCTGGCATCAGGCACGGCTGAAGTGTCCAACATCAGCCGTGACCGAACATCATCGCACCAGCCATGATCGCATGATGTTGATTTTCGTTTTGTAACATGCTTATGACATTGTAGTCATATCATGACATCATATTTTACACCTCACACTCACACACCTTGCTGCATACACACGCGGGCGGACAAATAGCACCCCTAATAGGTGCCAACGAATGGATCGCACACAAAAGCCTTAAATGGGGGAGTATTTCGTATTTAGCTTTTTCTACCTTTTGGTGTTGCTTCCAACTTTTATTCTCATCCTCTCTCACACTCTCTACTGGCTGAGTTATAGCAAAAGAAAACACAGAGAGAAAGAGAGAGAGAAACAAGGAACAAGTCAAACATAGACTCCATTTAACACGATGCTTAATAATGATGTGGAAATTAATATGTTGGATAGTAATCTCTTAATAACATCTTCCGAGAAGGAGTCGGATTTAAAGCGAACCCAGCAGGTTTCACAAATCGTGATCGTCGGCTTTGAATTGGGTGGGGAAACTGGGAGATTGGAGAATGCAGAGAAAGCAGAGGACAACACCAACCCGATGGGACATAGTTTAGTTATGATGGGTATGCACGCGATATCGGGCGTCAAACTACAGTCTCGCGCGTCTGCGTCCTAATCAACCCAGCTGCTCCAGGGCGAGAAAAGAACGATCGCGACCGATTTTTTTTCCACCCATTCTTTGCATATCTCTCCGGAGCGATCAGCGTTTTGTGTACACACTCACTGCATGAAGGGTAAGATGAGATGAGCGCTTTTGTTGTTTGGCACTGGCAGCCACACTGGAATCACACCGCAACGCAGCACCAACCGTAATATGATCAAATTAGTTTTGATACGGTGATAAGCGTACGTTTCATAATTTTCCACCTCTTTCACTATCCATTCGGTTTCGCAGCAGGCAGACTACCCGAATGCTATAGTCAACGACAATGTCCCCACGGTGTCTCGCTGTCAACTTGCTGACGGTCGTGCTCGTTGCAGCAGAAGCAGCCGCAGTTTCTCCGGTTGCAGCAATTTAGCGTCGCAATGATGCGAATGTGACAGAGACATGATGTACGAACCGTGTCGTTGCTTGACGGAGACGTGCCGGTGTCCTGGACCGAGTCCTAAGTTTGCACGCACCGCAACCGTGGCATTGCGTGCCATTTTTCTGTGGTCGGTTTGTTGTTTGTTTTCTGTTAAGGAACGAGCCGAGCTGACGCATGTTTCACCTCCGATTGTCAATTGTGATTATTGTTGAGTCAATGGTTGGATGGGGACAGGGTACGACGGTAGGCTGGATGGGTTTAAAGGCAAGCTGCACCGGATGATGCCTGGAAGGTGAAAACGGTTCACAACATAGGTTTCATTGTTTGTTGTCAATGTGTACTGTTTGGGACAGATAAGCCGCTTTTAACCTTTATGCACTCAACGATGGTTTTGGTGATGGTGGTTTTAATTGAACGTTCAGATAATTTAATTGAATATAGAAAAATAAATCGCAATTGAAGGTAAAACATACAGCTTAATACTCGGGTCATTCGGAAGCATTCATTGCTCCACAGAGAATCAGCAGTAAAATTAGGAGTAAATCCGAAGAAGACTCCTAAATTTGGAATCCGTCAGGAACGTCTTCCCGAACGCAGGCATTTCTATCCAGCTATGGATAAATTAAGTCAAGCAAATAAGACATAAATATCCAAGCTGAGACCTCTTCATGTAGTAAAAGTAAAGAATTCGGAGTATACTATAAAGCAATTTCGGAGTATCTTCCGAAGTACATATTTCTGGAGCAATCAGGAAACCTATCTCTCTCAGACCTCCAAAAAATTGCCACTGTTTTTGGAGTTCAAATTCCGAATCCGATCATCTTCGGAGTCCGATCAATCTAAATCTGACAGAAAAGGGCTTTTGTCCATCACTAGTTTGGAGTTCTAGTTAAAGCATATTCATCAACTAGGATTCGCTATATCTTCTTCTCTTCTTGCGTCGATCCGTTCGGTATTGAGATGAGCGCATAGCGTTCTGTACTCTCTACAGCTCTTTCCGATTCCGCAGAAAGACTCCAAGATGTAGAGTCTCTAGTCCATAGATCAATGAATGGCCCTGGAACCTGAACGCAACCAGCTCATTAGTGAAAGATCCACTCTCGAAGCCTAACGATTTAAAACCCCGAAAAGTCATGGACTTGACTTGAATAATCAGAACAGCAAGTCCTGCTCTCGGGTAATGATTTGAATGGGATTCGACCCCCGATCCTCATTGCGAAGATCATCACATGCCAGTAGGTTCGAAGTAGGCATGGGCAAGAAGTTAAAGATTTATGACCAAACATGTAAGATGTGTGTTTAATAAACTTCTATAAACAATGGGAAAAACATGTACCATTGCTGTCTCCCTCGGTTCTCGTTTAGTACATGGAAACAAATATTTTGATTATAAATGTATGTGTCCTTACGTCATAAAAATATATCGAAAAAATTTATTCTAGTTATTTTGCACATAATAAAACATACACATGAAACGAATAATACAAACATATTGGAAAAAATGTTGTAAATTAATAAATAATGCTATAAATAAAACATACTCCTCACACAAGGGTTAAATTGCGTTACCTTCCCACGGAAGATCACTCGCAAGAAGCGGAGTGCTCGTTTTCAATGCAAATGATCCACTTATTAGTGCAAGCGTATCTAATAAAACACGGTTAGTAATTATTCGCGTTTTTTTCTCAGTCCTGCTCGACCGCTGTTTGCGTGCTGATCAACCGATCGACTCGTGTCATCGTCACCATCCTGCTACAGGTGGCAGTACACCGTTTCCGCTTCCGGATATAAATCACTCCCCTCACAAGGCTGACAACGTGAAGGACATGAGCACCTTCAGCTGATAAAAGCGCAATGAAAATGTGCTCAAATGTGCAAGCGCACGCTTATAATTAGAGGCTTGTTTGCGTACGCGTAGAGAGTTATGTGACACTGTTCAGCTGCCCAGTTTGTTGCTGTACACGTTGATTGACATTCGGGCACGTCTGTCGTCGGTGTTGTGCGAGCATTCACGCAAGCCAATTATGTTGGTGATGCGTTTTTTGGGGAAAAACTTAAAAAAAACCCCCTGTGCTAATTCTATTTAAATTTACTCCAAACAAAATTACACACATGCAGACGGGTGTCGTGCCATGTTCGTCCGGGTTTTCGATGCTCATCAGGATCACACAAGGTGATGTTTGTGAGTGTTTACGACAAATACAATGTAACGTGGTAGCTCATCAGCAAGGAAAAGCGTGGAAAAAACAACACTTAAATGACTAATCACAAGTTTGTTGCAGTGCTTCGTTGGCCTTTGTTTGTTCTGTTTTCGATTGTTTGGCTTCGCGATGCACCAACGTCAATCATGCACACAGACACACACACACGTTGTGAGCCTTCCCACCCGAGACTGCACGTACGTACGGCAATGGAATCAACGTGTTCACACGGGACCAACGTTTCATTTGCCCATAACTCTTGCCCAATTACAGCTGACAGTTTTAGGAGGCCAGATAAAGTGTATCTTTACTCCACATCTTCCAAAATGGCGCGACCGGGGTTTGTCCACAGCAACACGCACACATTACATTACCAAATGTGCCAATTTCGTTCGCTCCTTGAAGGATTTAACCTTCACCAAAAACAAAAAAGAAAGACAAATACAATGTAACGTGGTAGCTCATCAGCAAGGAAAAGCGTGGAAAAAACAACACTTAAATGACTAATCACAAGTTTGTTGCAGTGCTTCGTTGGCCTTTGTTTGTTCTGTTTTCGATTGTTTGGCTTCGCGATGCACCAACGTCAATCATGCACACAGATACACGGAGTGAGCCTTCCCACTCGAGACTGCACGTACGTACGGCAATGGAATCAACGTGTTCACACGGGACCAACGTTTCATTTGCCCATAACTCTTGCCCAATTACAGCTGACAGTTTTAGGAGGCCAGATAAAGTGTATCTTTACTCCACATCTTCCAAAATGGCGCGACCGGGGTTTGTCCACAGCAACACGCACACATTACATTACCAAATGTGCCAATTTCGTTCGCTCCTTGAAGGATTTAACCTTCACCAAAAACAAAAAAGAAAACGACGGGAGGCTTAAAGTAAACAGATATGCATTTATGATGAAATTTACACACAAATTTTATCGCCTTTCAAGCGACTTCAACCGTCAGGCAGCTTAGGAGTAGCCGAACGCCGTACGGAACGCCGTGTGCAAATGCAAGCTCTTACGGACTGCAGTTCGGCTTTAATCTCTCAATCATTAACCAACGGCCCAGTGCTACAGCCCGTTGCGTCCATACGCTCCATTTTCTTTGGGTCAGCAGCAGCTTGCAACCGTCCGTTTTGCAATTATGACGTTCGCGAGCTTTGCTGCTGCTGCTGCTGCTGCTGCTGCTGTTGGGCCATCGATCGACGGGGAACGCGTTTTATGGGAGGCTTCTTAATTAACCGATACAGATTGCTCCTAAGCAATTTCAGATAAGGCACTACGGTTCGCAGGAAGGCAACTTCCTGTCCGTGGCTGCTGATTACGCCACAGCACTGATGATGAGCTGATGATGAGAATGGTCAAGAATGGGTTTGCCCCAATCGATTTGGCTTTAGGGGCTTTCGGTGCTACCCTTTTTTTCCTGGTGGTGTTGTTGTTTTGTTTTCAGGAACGAAGATCTGTTGGGTTTATCGTTTGCTGGAAATCGTAAAGCAAACTTCTGCATTTAGCACGGTACAGGAGCGTGTGGTTCTTGGGGCCGTAAAGCGGTGCGAACGATACGGAAGCTTTACCGTCGAGCGGGGCCCGGGCGATCGATTCGGGGGTTTTTACGATGGTGCGGTTTGGACATAAAATTTCACCCAGTGTCGAACCGGCCCAGCACATTGAGTCTAATGGTAATTTTGATTCTGGAAATTGATTTTTGGGGTCTTCGGGTGCAGAAGGAACAATGCCTAACTGAGCGTTGCTTGTATTCCTCTTATGTTTTTCATTCTGATAAAATTGAATCAATAGAAATAGATCAGAAATAGAAACATCGATTGACAATCATGTTCTTCAATGAATAAATATAATCAAAATTATCAAATTATCTGAAGCGGTCAATTAATGCGCATTAAATATCGATAATTGAGGCACCTCAGCTTCTAAACAGCTTTAAAGTTAATGGAGATTTTAAGCAGCTTTTATGCAGCATCCAATATTTTGTTCTGACATTTTAATTTTCAACCAAATAGTTTACGTTCAAGATTCGTGTTCATGGATTTAAGCAATGTTTAACTGTATGTTTAAATTCACAAGATAATTCGTGTATTGATAAAACTTAAAAGCAGCTATAAATATTTTATGTTATTTATCATATGATAGCTTTAAAGTGCCTGTATCTACTGTGGATAATAAAGTTTCTTTAACATTTTCACGTTTTATGTTGATTATTGCTATTTGTTATCTTTTCTTTTGATTATCATCTTTAGTGTGGTCTATTTAACTATTATAAGCTTTAATTTAACTAAGCTTGTGTCTAAAAACATCCTTAATATCACTAGTTACAAGACAAGAGAAGAATACAAATAGATCCTATCCTAAAAAATAGCAATTTTAATGAAAGATTAGTAAAAGTTAATCATTTTTTAATGAGAGATCATTAGATAAAAAAAACTCCATCAATCTAAATTCAGTACTAAATAATGGTTGTGAGTTTATGGACTTGCTAGGATTTTTGAGTCCGATTTCAAGGACTTATTGAGAGCTGATGTTCTCAAACAGTATCTCGATTCTTGACTTGATGATGTTTTTCTTGGGCTCTTTAACTTCGGAACGCCTTAACTTGCCAGTTATTGGCATTTTTGACCTGATTATATCCCTCACTGAATATTCTGTCTCGCATAAGGCGAGTTGATATTGTTGTTTTACAAATATCTTCTGCTTCTTCACTGGCTCTACAACCTCGGAAGGTCCTGGCCTGCTATTTCTAGCTTTCTATGACTTGATTTTACCCGTTGCTGGATAGTCAGTCCTGCGTACGTATTGCATTTAAAACCCTGTTTTTAATTTTTGGGCGATTAGTGAGATGCACAAAGGACGTTGTTATCCTTAACAAGCTGTAGAGCGGACATCATGTACCATTTTCGAAAGAGCTACAAGAGCTACAGCTTCATAGATTATGCTTTGCTATTTATGTAGTTTTAAAGATATATCAATAAATGTCTAAAGGTTTGACAATACGGCACCATGCCGTAATAATGGATCAATAAATAAATAAATAAATGTCTAAAGGACATTTTAAATGGGCATAAAGATTAAAGATGGATCAATGCTTCCTCAGACAAATCGTCGAGCCTTAAAATTACTTGACCCTGACAATACATACATTTTATTGAGTTAGTTTCATGATAAACTAAATTTTTCATCAATCGAATAAATAAATATCGTTTTATACACTTTAAGCAAACAAGTATTAAAAGGTTTGAAACTTGTAGTAGTGAGCAAAGTACGACAATGATCATAAACGCAGAGCAACGGTATCGAGTGTTGGAACACAGCATCCCGAGAGTTCGAGAGAGCGATAATAAAGAGATCACTCGATAAGCTATCACCAACGTAACAACACGTGTTTCATTGAGTACCATAAGACTCATTTAAAACAAGCTATATACCGATACGACATGGTTTATGGTAATAAATACATATAATGAACATTCAAATTGTTTACAGGAAACCCACAAGCAGCCATTTCAATATTTAATTAGACATTAATAAAAACCACATCTGTAAACCATCTGCTTCCAGCCCGATTCCCTCTAACTAACACTATCAAAAGCTCAATTCAATTCGATTCCATACATCAAAACTCATTACCACTGTCTTCTGTTGGTTGATTTCCTTCTTACACTTCACATCGAATTGAATTGTGGTTTTGTTTTTCTGTTGTCGTACACCACAGCAAGATGATCCGTTTCCTTTCCAACAATACGGTGCAATTCTCATTTTCTCTTACCACAACCCAACACAACTACAATAAAATAACATTTGGTCCCGGTTCGTCTGTCCGCCACCATCTTTCAATCCTTTTAAATGATTCCAAATGTGAAATGATCGAGAGATAAGGAGATAGAACAGGACTGCTCCAAACTGCGAGAAGTAAAGCAGGATCGATAATAACGATAAATGATATCAATAAAATGCGACAATTTTCACATTAAGTGAAGCGTACACAATCACGCTCGTACCAGCCGAGGTGTACCAGCGACACTTTCATAAACAATCAACGCCGGTGGTAGTGATTGCTTTTCTTCGTTCAATTCCTTTTCAATTAAACTTAAATACCGTGGTAATAAAAACCTGTGGCCCGTACCGCGAGCATAACGTTGTTATCCTTTTGTGTCGCACCGCTTGCTGTTATTATTATTATGATTGTCGGCCATACCGTCATCTTCGGCAGCTTTCTTTTCCCGGTTAAGGACTTGATAAGGGTTGTTGCTGTGTTACTGCTTCTTTTACATAAAACTGTACATATTCAGACAGGTTTTTGGAAGGCTGCAACAGAGCACGCGAATCTCGAATCGATTTTCTGCACACACACACACACACAAAAAAAACGACGTGTGGAAAGTTTCGGCCATCAATGCTCGTTTTTTTTTTCGCGCTTAACCACGCCACGCAATTAATTCGAAGCGGCCAGATAAATGGTGTTTGCCAAAGTGGATCTGATACCCCGTTTAGCAGCTAGTGATGCGTACATTTACTGGAAACTCGGGCTCAACGCGCGCTCCCGCAACATGACAGCTTGCCCTGGCGTACCAGCAGCATCCGGCGAGGCGTGGCTTGTGTGAAAAACCCCAACACATCAATTTACACACCGCATTTACACACTCCGCACTAGCATAATTCGCACCTCGGCACGCACGACACACAGCCTTATGTACAGCGCGGAACCCTTATTTACTTACACGCGAAGGGGAGCGAACGTTTAGGTTGAAGCTGTGTGTGTGTGCTTTCGTGTGAAATGCAATCACAAGGTTACGCCTACTTTTTGTGGAAGAGAACATGAAATCAAACTCACCAACACAAAGGCACACAGGTTTTTGGAGAGCAACCGAATTGCTAGCTCTCCCTTACATAAAGCGAGGAAAATTGAAACATAAAACCAAACCACTATGTACCGAAGGTGTAACAAACAGAAGTGAAGAAAATATTGCTTCAGCAGAAGCTGCAACACCAACAGCAGCACTACATACAGATCGTGACGTCTTTCGTTTATCTGTCATTACTTAATGCTTGGCTTTATTGCGCCCGGGAAGATGTGTTCTGTGACACTGGCGTGAAAAGTGTCGCAACGCTTTGTTGATGATTATAGTTAGGGCGAATGTAATTAAGTGGATGTTAAAAATTTAATTGTTTTGATAACTAAAAACTGGATTTTTTAAAATATGGTTTTTGTTTTACTAATCATTGTAATCTATTTATCATTTTCATCAAGATAAGTGAGACTAAAGACCTCTTTTCTCTTTATTCTCTTTACCACTTAAAACGGCACTTACATACTCCACCAGTGGACCAATGTAATAACATAACTATTTGAACCCATTTCACCATAAGGAAGTGTCCTTACGTCAGACATCCTTTCTGCCCGAATTTCCACTAAGAACGAACTAATCCGCTCCGAACACGAGCCCAGATATTGCTGCCCGACTTCGGGATCAATTTCGTGCTGTGCTTTTTAACGAAATTTTCCCTAGTTTTGGCTCCAGATAGTTAGTATATAAAAAGGTTTCCCATCAAACTCCAGCCAAAAAACGCTCGCTCCACCATTACATACATTAGGCACATAAGGCCCCCGAACTGTCCCTGCTGCAGTGAGCTACAGCCGAGGGAAAAACGAGCCCTTGCTTTTTCTGTCCATGCAAGTTAGAAGGTTTTCACCCCCGGGGGTTTTTCCTTTTCGGTGACCTCACGTCGGCGCATTGCTCATCTGCCCGGTGCCAAAGTGCCGCGCTCCAAAAACATATAATCCCTATCCCTCTCTTCCCTCTCCTTCTCCCATTTTCTAGATCCTCCCCTGCCGGTGGTTAGTGGGAAGCAATTTTCGTTTCACAAAATAATTAGGGTTATTTATGTTCTTTTTCATTTTTCCCGAATAAATTAACATCTTGTTAGGGCACTTAGCAATTGCCCTTCAGAATTCTTAGGGATTTCGGAGAATGAGGTGAGGTGGGGTGGGTGAGGGTATGACAGCTTGCCCTGGCGTACCAGCAGCATCCGGCGAGGCGTGGCTTGTGTGAAAAACCCCAACACATCAATTTACACACCGCATTTACACACTCCGCACTAGCATAATTCGCACCTCGGCACGCACGACACACAGCTTTATGTACAGCGCGGAACCCTTATTTACTTACGCGCGAAGGGGAGCGAACGTTTAGTTTGAAGGTGTGTGCGTGCTTTCGTGTGACATGCAGTCGGTTACGCCTACTTTTTTGTGGAAGAGAATGTGAAACCAAACTCACCAACACAAAGGCACGCGGGTTTTTGGGAGAGCGAAGCGAATTGCGAACTCTTCCTTACATAAAGCGAGGAAAATTGAAACATAAAATCAAACCACTATGTACCGAAGGTGTAACAAACAAAAGTGAAGAAAATATTGCTTCAGCAGAAGCTGCAACACCAACAGCAGCACTACATACAGATTGTGACGTCTTTCGTTTATCTGTCATTACTTAATGCTTGGCTTTATTGCGCCCGGTAAGATGTGTTCTGTGACACTGGCGTGAAAAGTGTCGCAACGCTTTGTTGATGATTATAGTTAGGGTTAAAGTAATTAAGTGGATGTTAAAGATTTAATTGTTTTGAGAACTAAAAACTGGATTTTATAAAATATAGTTTTTGTTTTACTAATCTTTGTAATCTTGCTATCATTTTCATCCAGATAAGTGAGACTAAAGACCTCTTTTCTCTTTATTCTCTTTACCACATCAAACAACACTAACATACTCCACCAGTAGACCAATGTAATAACATAACAATTTGAATCCATTTCACTAGAAGGAAGTGTCCTTACGTCAGACATCCTTTCTGCCCGAATTTCCACTAAGAACGAACTAATCCGCTCCGAACACGAGCCCAGATATTGCTGCCCGACTTCGGGATCAATTTCGTGCTGTGCTTTTTAACGAAATTTTCCCTAGTTTTGGCTCCAGATAGTTAGTATATAAAAAGGTTTCCCATCAAACTCCAGCCAAAAAACGCTCGCTCCACCATTACATACATTAGGCACATAAGGCCCCCGAACTGTCCCTGCTGCAGTGAGCTACAGCCGAGGGAAAAACGAGCCCTTGCTTTTTCTGTCCATGCAAGTTAGAAGGTTTTCACCCCCGGGGGTTTTTCCTTTTCGGTGACCTCACGTCGGCGCATTGCTCATCTGCCCGGTGCCAAAGTGCCGCGCTCCAAAAACATATAATCCCTATCCCTCTCTTCCCTCTCCTTCTCCCATTTTCTAGATCCTCCCCTGCCGGTGGTTAGTGGGAAGCAATTTTCGTTTCACAAAATAATTAGGGTTATTTATGTTCTTTTTCATTTTTCCCGAATAAATTAACATCTTGTTAGGGCACTTAGCAATTGCCCTTCAGAATTCTTAGGGATTTCGGAGAATGAGGTGAGGTGGGGTGGGTGAGGGTTGAGCTGCAGAACAGGAACGTTTTGCGTGCTGGCATGCCACGGCAAAGGAAAATGGATGGGTTTAGATCGCGTAGGCCGAATAGCACAACGGTTTTTCGGGCGATGTTTGGTTTTGGGAAATCGGGTCGGGAAATTGTTGCATTCACTGTTTCGCTCGAACTCTCTCTCTCTCTTTTTCTGCCTCATTGCCAGCAAAAGCCGGGACCAGCAAATGGGCTAGATAACAGACGTTGATTGTCGACTAATTCTTTCCGACCAGACTGCCAACGAAAGGCTGCTGGTGCGCTGTACTGTAATGTGCTGATAAGCTGTCCGGGAAAATTATGTAGTGTTCTGTGGTTTACCACTGTGTGAACAGTTTTCTTCGGGCATGAAAAATTTGTCTAGGGAGAAAGCAGCAGAAAATGGAGTCATTTTTTGAAAGTATTTCTAGGTAAAAGCTTCGGAAGAAAATGCATTTTTGAGCCTAAAATTGATGCTCATTAGAAGATGATCGTCGGGTTCACCTAAAGATAACGAACAAAAACGAAACCAAACCTATAAAAACTCTCATCAATTCACCTTCTAACAATTATTTTATTACCCATCACGAATGCCGTTTGACTCCCGTCTTTAGCTGCTAGCTAAAGGTTGCTACCAACCTAAAACAAAGCGATCCAGGAAAAGGTGTTTAAATTTATTATCTAACCAGCTTCTGGTACCGACGCAAAGCAAACAGTTTTCCAGAACTCGGTTTATCTCGCTTCGGTAGACAACCCTCAAAGAGATCACAAAACGTTGATAACGCGGTGACATTCTGGCTTCAATTCTCCGTGTTGCTATTAGACGATGCCCTAAAGATGTGTAATAAAATTGTGGTGGCCTGTGCGGACTGTACGAAAAACAAGTTTTTAATAGGAGAAATGAAGAAAGTTTGGCCCTTGGAAAAGAAATAAAAAATGAATAAAAAAAAAAGTCCAAGTCCTTCTGCTTGGAGTCAAAAAGGTATCCGTTTGAGGAGAAAATCTGGTCCTGAGGTCACAACGGTTACTGATAAAATGAGAAATGGAGGTTGGAAAGTTTTGCTTTGCCGCGTGGTACGTGAGATTGAGCAGTACGGTTTAATTTTGAGATGTGATTTATTGCACCGATGAAAGTGTAATAATGTTTATGCTTATAATTTCGTGACCGCAATTTCTTCATCAGTTATAATTTTGGGCTGGAGAGGAAGCGTATAATTTATACGCTGAAGGTGGAGTTTACGTTTCTTTTTTAACAAATGGTACTTATCACTTTATCAATGTCAAACACTTTTAAATGTTAGTATACAATAAAATGTGGATTGCAAACTATATGCTGCCTAT
This sequence comes from Anopheles maculatus, assembly GCA_002091835.1. NCBI lineage: Eukaryota > Metazoa > Arthropoda > Insecta > Diptera > Culicidae > Anopheles > Anopheles maculatus. The sequence continues at coordinate 139,293 of KZ062162.1, read as the reverse complement.
TTTTGGCTTTAGTTTATAGTTAGTATCCTAGCGTGTCCTTTATAGGAAAAAGTCGTTAAGAAAATTTTATCAATAAATGTATTAATAGAGAACCAGTGCATTTTGGGTTTATTAATGAAGCATTGATAATTGTGTTGTAAATGGAGGGAATAAAATTTGTAAGTAACATTGAAAACTTCACCTGCCTCTATATCATTTGATGTAGTACTTTCCAAAAATAATTATAACATAATAATACGTTAATATTCGTAAAATAATACACAAATAGATCACTAGTACATGAATCCTGAAGTAAAGGTTTGTTGAATAATCCCCTGCTAAGTCATACAACATTAAATTGTTTTATACTTTATGTTATATGTACCCAAAATGCTATAACTTTAGGAAAATAAAAATAATTTGAAAAAGTTCCCGTGTTTTGTCCTATAATAATTTTGATGAGATAATTTGACGAATATTCATGATGTGTAAGTCTATATTTAGCTTAGCCAAGGCTAAGGATTATATTTAGCTTAAGGAATAAGAACTAGGATTGTCTAAAAGGAATAAGACCAACGCTAGCTGAATACATAGTTTTCATTAGACTTCGAGAAAACTAAAAACAGTTTTAAACATGTGTCAATCTTATGACAAAACTTTAAATATTTAAACGGACAGATACTAAAGAAACGATTGGTCAAGAATCCTATCATTAAAATTGATCTTTTATACGATTATTACGCATTTAACTCCTTTAATTCTAATTAAACTACATCGAGATTTCCAAAGCAGATATTGAGCAGCGATGTAATGGTGGGAGACAACGTTGAGATCAGATGCAGTTACCCAAGTAACAAAATACTGATATTACTCTGAGATCCTAGTAAGCCAAGAAGCAATGAAAAAAGGTTTTTAATAGCTTACCTATAACATTTCAGAGGGGTTTTAGTTGCAGGGAGATTAACCGGGAGTTTTGATGTATCTATGATGATGTATTTTCCCTAAATTGTGAATATATTAAAGGAAATGGAACGAATTTTGGAGACACAAATGCTGATCACAGCCGTTATATTCCACTAAGACTTTATAGACTTCATAGTCAACATTTAATATTGAGTCTACTTCGATAATTATTGCTGTTCAGCTTAAAAATAACTTATAATAACTTATACTTAACACTTAATACCTTAATAAAAACGAATCACATTGAGCATTAGAACATTTTCATAATTGAAATGCTTAATATAAGCTCCTGCAAATACCTTAAATAATCATAATACTTATACTTAACACTTAATACCTTAATAAAAACGAATCACATTGAGCATTAGAACATTTTCATAATTGAAATGCTTAATATAAGCTCCTGCAAATACCTTAATAATCAATCGTCTCGCAACCCATCCGAATCGTTTATTTGCCTGAAATACCTCAACAGTGATGAGTAAACACATTCCACCGTATATGTTTTCCTGGTGTAAAGCTTTCCCAGGCTTCTGCTGCACACTGCCACCACACCGATCTGTACTGTGGAATGAAGAGGATTACTTTTCCTCGGTACGGTCGACCCGATCCAATTTGTGCCCGGACTCTCCACAAATAATTTATAAACCATTTACACCATTTGCCTCCCAAGTCTACCGGGATCTCAACCAACATTCCAATTCAATTATTGCATTCACCCCGTGCCCGGTCGTACCATTACCCGTCACAGGCCACCCTCGGTAGCTAAATGCTCGCACGTAGCACAAACCACATTCGACAGTAGTTGTAGAGCAAATATTTTCCCAGTGATTAAGATTTTAATTGGGTTTATCGTTACCGATTGGTTGGTCCCCCAACAATCAGTGGGACCAAATGTACCTGTCCTGTACGTGCTGCAAAACGGGATTGTAAATATTGAATCGTCCCAATTGCCTACGATTAGTTGATGCGTTCGACCGGCCAATGAAAACCCGACAACATTGTTGTCGCTGCTGTAATGGCTGTCGCCGCACCGACAGCCTTCAGTGCCGTCGTTGTGTCACGATTTGTTTTTTGCATGACAAAATATAATTTCCGAAATTGTGTTTCATTTTCGGACAGCTGCAAAATTGTTTGCAATTATCCATTAGCAAACATAGCTCACAGTGAGCTGAGTGTCTTTACACACTCGGTCGCTCTTCGGGACACACCAATCATCGAAACCATCTTCTCCATCATCAGCATCGCCATCATCATCATCACCCGAAGCGTTCGCCATTATCGTCGCTCATTAGGTCGTTATCGCGAAACGTAATGCGCGTTTGGGCGCCTGAACGAAGAAGGTGGCTATTTGCATTTAAGTTTGATTATTTCAATGCTGCCAATTTGCTCGATTCGGTTTGCCGAAAATCGTTTTCACGCGTGTCCTCGTTGGCTCGCACACTGGCCAAAACCGTTACCTGGCAACCCTTCCTTCCTTCAGCGGAGTGCTTAATTTAATTTAATCAATTAGAAAATTTTAATTGCATCACCACTTTCCAATAAATGGACGCTGGCGCTGGACGTGAAGGAGTTGCGGTATAATTTATCACTTTTCGGAAAACAATTTCGTTTCGTGCGTGCGTCTGTTTTTGGGGGGTAAGGTTTTTAATTTACCCAAACCTCACCTCCTAGAGCCTCCCGATCGGGGAGCTTTTCTGCGCCGCAGTTGGACGGATGATTTATCGTGTTTGCCATATTTGTATCGCTTGTTCGAGATAGTGTCATAAGCGTCAGCGACACTGACGGCGGCCAGAGAACGTAAGCAAAACCGCAAGCAAATCGATGCGATCAAAACGCGATCGGCACTAATCTGATTAAAGCCCGACGCTCGATCCTAACGCACGAAACGGTGAAACAATTTTCCGATTGGCTAGGATGTCGGGTCGGACGGTCGGTACCACGTTACCACGCAGAAATAACATCTTAATTGGACGAGCAGTGAGTGCGCTTTTCGGAGTGAAATCTGACCGAAGCTGGACAAGGACATTCCAGCTGGCCGGACCAATTGTTGCCACCCCGAAAATGAACGGGACACGACAGCTGGGCTGAGCCGGCCGAGGCCAGGACTGAAATCAAATTAAACATAATAATAAAATGGAACAAAACCGGACAACAGAACGCAAACGGGACAGGAGTGTTGGTCGCTCCCGAACCCGGGCACATTCTTCTTGTTTTCTTGGGACGCATCAAAATTACACCATGCTGTGAGCGAAGCGGAAGATAATTTATTTGTTTCAGTTCGCTCGCGCTGCCTTTCCCATTGGGCCCGGGCCCTGATATGCGAGCGAAACTGTCAAACTGTGAAACTGTGTGCTTTCGGTGGAATGTTGAAATCATTTCGTTTTGATTAGTAACATATTTTTATTGCTGTTGTCTGAAGTTGGGTTCTTTACGACCGTACGAGCTAAGCGCACTGATCATGGGGATGCAAATGGGGGTTTGGGTGAGCTTTTTGTACGCATCGCAGGAACAACAAACATCCTAGTTCCTTTCCTTGCGGGACCGCTTTCACCAGTGAATCAGCAAAAGAGTGTACGAAATGTTGAAAAATCATAAAAATATGTGTTATGATTAATGGTTTATAGTATAGCCAGTAAGGAGATGAAAGAAAATAATGACTATAAACTAACAAACGGACAACCAGCACCGAAAATATGCGTCCACCAAGAAAATACTGACAGAATAACGTCTGTAGTTTCTAACGCTAGAGCGATTTGAATAAGCAAAAGCAAATAAGCAGCAATCTTCGGAATGATTTAGGATTCTAAGCTACCAAAAACTAAGAACGTGGCATTTAACATGTCCTAAACTACTATTTATTCTGACACCTTATTACTCTGGTCATTACAGTACATTAATCTTCTGAAGAAGAAAGTTTTGGATAAATGAAATCTGTTTGATTTGTACCATTACAGCACTTTGAGACATACCTGCATCCTTTGAAAATATATTCTTAACTGAAGAAGCTAGCATTAAGATATATTTAAGGTATCCACCGGAATGCTCGAAGTCTGTGCTATACTCTAAAATTTAGCCAGGATATTGGACAACTGGCCTGGTTGAACTTACGCTGAGATGTTTGCAGCAATAATATAATCGTCAGCTCTATCCATGTGGACAGTCTAAACAAACTTTGCTTGCTGGGTTGTCCGGTGTTATTTTCATCACATGCCAAACATATCAGTGCTTGATGAAGCTCTACAACACAGCACCTTGGGATGATCCCGATTCCAGCCATATCGAACGAGTCCTTTCCCGCCTATGCATCGGTCACACCCGCCTGACACACTCCTACCTTCTCGATAGATCCAGTTCACCACTTTGCAGCTTCTGTGGCGTCGACATTACACGCTCTCTACACACATCGGCAAACCGAACCGTACCGCACCGCGTCGAGCTTTCCATCCAGCTGGGAAGCCCTATCGTCCTTTCGAGCCGTACCACCAAATGCAAATCGAAGCAACCTCAGAACAAATATTAATGCAATGAACAACGCGTATTGCAGGCGTTGTTCAATATTCGCAGATTTGCATTACGCGAAACAAAAACATATTTTTATCGTTTCTTACGGACTAAAACTTTTAATATTAATTATTCCTCGCATTCAAATATAAAAAACCTCTTATTTACTCAAAATTAACAATGCTTGGAATGTCACAAGATATTCTAAATTCGTGAAATCGTACGCTTGAAAGCGTATAGTGAGAACTGCCTGTATGAAACAGCCATAATGACGTGCTGTTGTGCAAGAGCAAGACAACAAGCAACAAACTACAAAAGCAACACGGAACGATAGGCCTCCACACAGATCGAGCATGCATGGGTTTAAGGGCTGTCAAATTTTCATACAAAATCAAAACAAACAGGTGCGGTACGGCTCGGTTTGCCGATGTGTGTGGATGGCGTGTTACGGTCCGCCACATCCTTACCGATTGCCATGGATACACTTCACACCGAACCACCTGCCAACTTGATACCGACCTAGCCATCATTCTATCACCCGACAAACAACAACAGAACCGCCTCATCCGATTTTTACGTATCAGCAACCTGTACCGAGAAATTTAGTCTAATGCACGATAGCTTTAACATTATACAATAGTTTACACGTTTACAATAGTTTCACACGTTAGTTAAGCCATACTCGCAATAGTTGTACCCCACATGTAACAATAGACAGGAAAGAGGCGAATGAGGTCTATGAGACTCAAAGCCTCTATAAATAAACGAAAAAAAACAACAACAAAATTGATGAAGCTCATTTACCGAACAATATGAAAATCATTGTACAGCCTATTTAACTTGTTTCTATAGCGACTCGTCCATAATCCTTCCACACATACTGGGCCTAATATTCTAGAGTCTTGAACCAGTCTATGAGGATTTCATCAGTTTTGACAGAGTCTATGCCTCAGTGGCGTATGTGAATACCGAAACTGTAAAAGAAAAACACATATTTCTATGTGAACACATTGTACTACGAAATGTTTTTCATTTGTGTTTTTATGTGTTTTTAAGAGGTATTTTCAGCTGTGTGTTATAGTATTAGAAAGAAAGCAATTTTCAATTATAGACAACAGGGAGCTTTTCCTGAATATCTCAAGGGAAATGGAACTGAAAGTAAACATTTCATGTGCTTACATTCAAGATTAAGGATGATGTTGATCTACATATATACGGTACTTGTTCATTAGCTGAGATATCTGTTCAATAAGAAACAATCTTATTTAAATGTTTTTAGATGAGTTGAGATTTGAACCCAGCGACAGTCAAGACAGTGTAGATTGAGCGTCACTGACAGTTCTAATTCACAGATCGAATCTCCTTGCTCTGGATGCTCGTTATCAGCTAAAAGATCCATTTAAATGATTTGTTCTCCGCTTATTTGAAGTTTTTTTTTATCTTTTACTTCTTTCGAGGCTCTTGGTCTACTGACATTTCTTAGGATTAGCTGCTTAGTTGAATAGTTTACGATGAATAGGATTCAATTCTTGATTCAAAAGTGTGGCAAATAGCTCATATTTCATAAATATTCTGACGGATATTATTAAACTATTGCAACTAAACTATGTATCTATTCTTCTTTCTTGGCCTAACGATCTCTTAGGTCATGCCTGCTATTTCTGGCTTACTAGACTTATTGTTACCACATAGTTGGATAGTCAGTCCTCACTATGGGGGAACGGCCCAGATGAGACTTGAACCCCGGTCCTGCCGTGTTAAGACCGGCGCCGCTGTCGCATCTACCACCGGGCCGCATGTATCTATTATCATGTTAAAATTTTTATAGCAGTCCTCAATCATCAGAATTTTATCGTTCGATACTCTCAAGCCACCTCTAAACCACCATTAGTTTAAAAATTATGCTAGAAGTTCTCAGTTATTTGCTTGCTTTATGTTTTTAGAATTACAGCCCCTAAATTTAAGTGTTCTTCGGAAATTTTACTGTAAGTATAAGCAATTTCTTCATTATCTTCGACTTGGAAGAAACAAGAATAATTCCATTAGACCTCTACTAAAGCTTCATTGCGACTAATTCTATTCCAGCTCTATCCGCATTGGGACTCAACTCAAACACAAAAAATAACTCAAACTCGCTCACTTTGCACAACACTCTGCACTACAAAGAGAAAGAAACCATGAATCATTTAATTTCCATTTAATGTAATTGCTAGCGACGAGTGTCTGTTACGTTTCAACAGTTTTTTGCAAGCCTCCCGAGCCCCAGCAGCTCGTTCTATTCAATACTAGCTGCTCCTTACTTAATGCGCCACTTCCAAATGGAGCACAGACACATAACGGGCCGCTGTGGACACAAACCATGTAAAGCTATTTTCACAGGCCACTTACTCAACGACACATAAAGTGGTAAGGAAAGCAACAAAAAAAAAGCGATACAGAAGACCGGAGTCGATCAATCTGCTCAGTACATTTGTTTTCGGCACCATCCTTTAACAGTCGTCGTTGCCGTTTGCTGTTTGCTGCCGCCGGTGCTGCTTAATCGATCGTGAATGCAAAATCGGGTCCCGCGTTTATGCGCACTTCAAAAAGGGGGGAGGGGGGGCGGAGAGTTTGGTGCTTGGCGGGCGCTTTACAACAGAAAAGGAAATCAGAAATCAATAACTTCCAGCTTTATGCACGATTTAATTTAATCAATAGGCTACCTCACTCCTCTCCCATTTGCACCCTGCCACCGAAGGCGTTGAGTTGCAAAATGCTTTTTTGTTCGGCCATGCGTTTGTCATGCTGCATTATGGGAAGGGAAGAAAACTGCACACTGATTGGTCACTTTGGCACCACACGTTGGTACATAGACACGCACTTAGCACGATCGGCCAGCCGGCGTGAGAGCACGGCTAGCAGTGGGTAATTCCACTACAATTACGCCAATGCTGTGAGAGTTGTGAGACACGGTGTGGTGCGGTGGCTCGGAACGGGTTCGGAACAGTGTCCCCGACGATTCCTTTTACGTCCGCGCAAGTACCCGCTCGGGTAGCGGAGAGTCGTACAGTGGGTCTGAGATATATGTTTGTTATTATTGTCATCCATTATGGTGCTCGATTGAAAATTATTGGCCTTGCTAACGCTTCCATCGTCTAGGGACGCTGGCAACGCGATTGTAGCTTTCCACGCCATTAGCCATTCGCGATCGCGATTGAAAAATGATACACGGTGAAAATCACCACTCCGAGTGCCCTCACCCAGTATGCACACGCCACAAATCGACCATCGACAGTCGTGTTTGCTCTGGGGAAATGCTGTGCAAGAGGAAAAACGAAAAGGTAAATTAGTGTTTCGCTACAGCCCGTCACCGGACAGCGGCCACGGTAGTGTAAATTATTCCACCAGAGCAAAGCTTTTCACCGGGCTGTGGAAAACGAAGCTAAAAAGCGTATCCTCACGGAATGGGTAAATAGAGATGTTTCCAGCGCCGGGTAACCTAAGGACCTAAGCGCGAAGAAAGCAGGCGGTTCCCAAAGCGTGAGCTTCCCCGTTGGATGGACGCCAGCACGGCCTAGAACGCACCCCGTGTGATCGAGCGCTATAGATTACGGCGTGATAATGGACCGATAAATATGCCCTCAGCAGCAGTGCAGCACAGTCGTCCCGGGTGGAGCAGTCGATGGGTCACTCCGATTCCTTTTCACCGCTGCGGTGCATCGAGTCCGACGGGTCCGAGGAAACGATTTAATGATAATGCAAAGGGATTGCGATACGGTTACGGGACTGGGGCCGTACGTACCTTGGGTACACATGTTCTTGCTGCTGCTGCTGTTGCTCGGATGGCGGCGAGGCAGGTGAACAGGGAAGGTCAGCAGTATAAATCGTGATGTGGTTGCCGCTCTACGCTAGGTGCTAATTTGCAATAGATTTCCAATTCCCCTAGGAGACGAGCGAAACGTTTTACATTGTATTAAAGTTATGGCAACACTGAAATATTTATCCACCAAATGCTCTGAAAGTCGGAGCAAGAAGTATTTAAGGTAAAAAGTAAACCTGTTTAAGAATGTAAAACGTATCAACTTGTTTCTACAATTTAATGGTCTTATTGTTTACAAACAGTAGTGCGATGATGACAGAAGCCGATAATGGGGTAGAATAATCCGACAGTCTCGATTATCCGGGCCGGACGGTTGATCGAGGATGCGATGAAATGTACTAGGCGATGTAACGGTTGAGTGAGTCATCGCTCTAGTAGTGAATATGAGAGCAACTAAGGGTGGTGTCAGTGCTCTTCGTATACGACTTTATCGTACGACTTTTTCAAATTTTTGTATGGATCTGACAGATAAAGTCAGAAGACAGATAAACAGCCTGATCATGGCACTCGAACGGCAAAAAAGCTTGCTCAAAAAGCTTCATTGGTATCATAACGTGTGTTCGAGCTGCCGTTCGAGCAATCACAGTAGCCTACTAAGATGTCAATTTTTGCTTCAACGTCTTTCCCAAACAATGCACAGGAGGAAATTTTGGTGCAACCACTTCAAGTATTTGTAAAAAAATCTTTAGATACTCGAAAAACCTCTAAAGAAAGAAAAGACAAATTAAACATTTCTCCCACCATCACCATTTGTTGAATATCTTACTGATATTCACAAACTCATAAACCACTTGACATTTCACAATCCAGTTACCATCGTCGATTCGAATACGTTGCATGATACCAAATATTCTGCCGTTCGATTCGACAACTTCATTCGATTCGACTGCCGTTCGAGTATCATGATCAGGCTGAAAGTCGTACGACCAAATCAAAAGATTTTGTTCTTGGTCGGACGGTCGTATACGACCATCCGACGAGCACTGACACCACCCTAAAGAGCAGCAAATTTTAAAGTTCCAAGTTGCTGTTGCTATTCGGGTTACGAGCGTAACAGGGCCAGTGAGTGGGACTTTATTAAATGGTCAATAGTATTACTCTTGCTTTATCTCTATAAGTAATGGTACAGTTTTAACTACTAGTTTTATGTTAATAAAAAATATATGTAGAGGGTTGCCAAACTACCCGAGGCATTCCGCTGGATGTTTAAAGTGTCCTAGAAATTATTCAAGGCCGTCGTCAATTAAAAAACCTTTACCTTAAACGAATTCAATTCCGTTCATTCCATTAAATAGTAATTGTGGTTTGACAGCACATGTCTCAATTACCAATTTATTACCGAAAGCATCCATTAAAAAATCTTCAACAGCTTATGCATCTTTAGGTGCACATAACTCTTCACCACAGAACTAGAAAACTACTGCAGCTATGAAGCCTAGAATTTAAAAAGCCTAAAGTTCCTCCTTAAAATTCTCCCCACGGCACTGCAATACCTTTTCCAACGAAACCATTCCACACGCAAACCGTTCGCATGACAAACGAAACGAGAATTCCTATTCTTTTGCCCCACAACCAACCAACCGACCGACTCACGGGCCAACCACGGCTATAGCATTACGGAACAATTCCAGGCGGCGTTTGCCGTCCCGCGATAGTGCTTACTTTATTTATTTATGCACATTAATGCAGGCTCTAGGTAATAGATTAATAGCTTTTCGTGCTATTACAAGCATAATTTGAAGTCATGATAAAGATATCCCCCCGGCAGCAAGCAAAAGCGCTTGCGATGCCAGCCAACGATTGCTTCCGCTCCGGTCGCTTTCCTTACGCCACGTCCGTTAGTCACGTCCGCAACCGGCCCTGGCCAGGCCCTCGAGACTTTTGTTGTTGTCCAGCTTCCCGACTCCGGCTTCGGCAGGAACGGCAGGAATTCGAAACCGATCATCGATCACCATCGAACCATTCAATTATCACATTATTAAACGTTCACGCTTGCCCGATCATCGTTTGTCGATCATTTTTCTACGCGGGTGGAAAACTGCCACCCCAGCCGAAACCGTTTTGCAACTTGCCATCGAATCAAACTCCTAAGCTCCGTGGCCGTAGACACGGTCGACCGTCGTCCCGCGGGAAACTTTTGCTCCCGCTTCGCTCGGTACACGGCAGCCTATTGCATTTGCGCACGATTTGCATCCAACCGACCGGTGTGGATTCGGTGAGATTGTGCACTATTCAGCAATTCAGCCAAACAAAATGGGCTCGTTGCAACATTGTGTTCGGGCGCTCACGATCACGGCGGCGGAATGCTTTGGCTACTTTGTTTTAGTGCTCAATTAAACCGATCTACTAATCGCACCATGTAATTCGCCATTTTGCAGCCGTGCGCTGCTTTCTCAGCGCCCGTGTTCGGAAATGTCGGTTTTGCGCAAACGAACTGACCTCACGACTTTTGCCGGTCGAGTTGGCTAAACGTTTAGGGAGGATGGTTGGATCGGCTTGGTTGGTGGATTGGGACAAAATAATCAACATTCATTTACGCATCCATCCAGTCCGGCTGCTGGTGCATTATTTCGAAAGTGGTGCTGCGAGCGAGTTTTCGCAGTAGGAAGCGTCGACAAAGTAAGCGAAGCGTTACCTTCTCTGCCGTAACGTAAATGATATGGTACGGTGTTTAGACAGCTTCATCGGGGGTTAGAAATTATTGATTATGTTGAGTTAAGCGAAAAGTTTGTTAAATAAATCCGGGTGGTTTTAAACGGTGTGATGGAAGTTGAAGTCCAGAGTGTAAACTTCAATGACAAGAACTGACATTAAGGACAGTGAACAGTAATGACAAAAAATGTCAAATTTTAGTAGAACACTTCATCGTGCCCTAAACGAAGATATGACAAAGCAGAAAAATAAATGTTCTTTGAAGATTGATAGTACAGACAGCAAAGAGATGAAGCAATGACATAAAGTCTCCATAAACTAACCGACCAACCACCAGCGCTGATAACATGCGTCCACTAAGAAGATACTGACAGCATAACGTCTGTAGTACGCCAGAGAGATTTGAGTAAGCAAAAGCAAATGAAAAGGAATCGTGAGAAAGATTTAGGATTCTAAGCTACCAAAAACCAAGTACATGACATTTAACATATCCTAAACTACTACCCCAGTAAACTACTACTACTGGGGCTGCCCGGTGGTGTATACGATAACGGCGCCGGTCTTCACACGGCAGGACCGGGGTTCGAATCCCGGCGGACCGCCTCCCCATACGCAGGACTGACTATCCAGTTACGGGTAAAACCAAGTCATAGAAAGCTAGAAATAGCAGGCCAAGACCTTCCGGGTTGTAGAGCCAGAGAAGAAGAAGAAGAAGAAACTACTACTTTATTCTAACACCTTATTACTCTGGTCATTAGGTATATTCACCGGCATATATATTATATGCCCGAAGTCTGTGCTATACTCTAAAATTTAGCCAAGATATTTGACAACTGGCCAAACTGGTTGAACTTTCGCTGAGATGTTTGAAGCAAGATATTTAAACGTCATCTCTGTCCATGTGAACAGTCTAAACAAACTTTGATGCTGGGTTGTCCGGTGTTATTTTCATCACATGCCAAAGATATCAGTGCTAGATGAAGCTCATTTGCTGAACAATATTAAAATCATTGTACAGCCTATTGAACTTGTCATTACTGGGCCTAACATTCTAGAGTCTCGAACTAATCTAAGAGGATTTCATCAGTTTTGGACAGAGTCTATGCCTCAGTGGCGTATGTAAATACCGAGACTGTAAATTAGACACACATTTTACTACGTGAAGTTGTGCAGATGAAGTAAAGATTTATTTGTTCTAAATACTGCCACCGTCAGTCAGAGGGTTACTTGCAGGTGAGTGCTTCTAAGTTATGGTTTTTAAAGCAAAAAGGAAATTATCGCCAACAGACCACCACTTTCTTGGAAACCCAATCGCTGATGTTGAAACGCATCAGCTTCCTAAAGCCGTTAAAAATGTTCCCCACTATCAGCACGATCTCCACGTAAAAAACAAAGTACGCTTCGCCACACAGCAAACGCAAAGGTCTTATTTAAACAAATGAGTAAATTATATGATTGCTTTACTACTTCAACAACATTTCACTTCTGCTCTCAAACACAAAAAAAGTTGCGCCCGCTCACACACACACACACACACCAACTCTTGTTGATCCTTTCCCCACGACTGTTAAATGACTTACCTCGCTAATTATGTTGCCAATGTTGCCGTACCGTACGCGGCACAAGTGCACCGGTGGAATTTTTTTGCTGTTGCGTTATGCTACTTTCCACTCGCAGATCATAAAACATAAACTGCATTCCCTCTTTATGGTGCCCTAATGAAGACAGCAGTTTTTTTTGTGTTACTCTCCCGCGTCCATCGTGGTGGTTGCAGCTGAACCAAATCAAACTTGGAAATTGGACAAGCTCCCGGTCCCGGTGATTGATGCTGATTGCAGCGGGCTCTCGAGTGGGTGGGTGGAATTGGAAACGATGTTACGCGGCTGCCCCATGTTAGCCGATGGCATGTATATAGCCGGGTAAGTATCACTTTCCTGGTCCGAGATTCTCTGCACCGTCTCGTCTGAAGTCGGTCCCGTAATTCGATCCGTATCGTTTTCGCTCACTCTGCCGGAGCGTTCCGAGTGAGTCCCGGGGCACGGAAAATCTATCATCGAACCCACATTTTGTCAGCCATGGTTAACCACGTACACACGCGCTCAAACGCACCAACACTAGGCTCTATCGAAACCTTCAAAATTCTACACTCTTCCACAATCTTCTGACCAAACCTTTCCGGTTTCCATCCTTCAAGATGATGATCGATTGATGAGCTCCATCGCTGAGACATTTCACCACGGTCGCCGCCCGTGTTTGTTTGCGATGTTTTACGCTTGTTGACATGTGATGTCATATTAAAAATTGAAACCTGACTGTTTCGGTCAACTGTTGTGACTGTTGTGGAATCATCTTCCCGCCTACCCGATTCGTCTGCTGGATACATGAAGTGAAGCCCATTTCCGTCACTCCAATCTATGCTTACACCAATGCTCACAATCGATTATCCCATTCCGTGACAATGGGTTGGTGTTTGTTTTTTGGAAAAGAGTTTCGAGCTTCCTTTTCAAACACCAACAAAATAGAAAGAATCATCGAAAGAACATCCAGCCACGATCAGAACGCGCGTGAGCTATCGTGTTTCCTCGTGTGACCACCAATAATTTCCATCCCTAGCTTTGTTTCTTTCGTTTTCGTACGATAATCGAGATTTTGGTTGCTCATTTTGATCATGATTGATCAATTCCGTATTTTCTTTTCTTCTCTGCATTGTTCCGCGTTCCGTTCCATCCACAAACCGGAATGTCAAATGCTTCAATCATACACAGACGAGCGGCTAAAGCGTCGCAGAACAACCGGGAACGCGAAAGAAACATAAAAACTCATTAAATTAAGTTGATTATTTGATTACGGACCGATGAATTAACATAATTGCTAGAAGGAAAACAAATTTTTCACCTGATAACGAGCCACCCTGTTGCTGTTCGTGTCTAGCGAAGCATTCTTTTGTGAGTGGAGAAATGGACTGTATTCTATAAACGGACGACTCGTTCGAGTAGTAATCCGTGCATGAAATATTTCACCGTATTAGTGAAACGTTCTATCAGCCGATTCTACCTTAAATAATACCTTTATTTTCATCTCTCTCTTTTAAGCTCCTTTTCTCACCACCCCCTAGGGTGATTGTAACGCAAATCGGCGACAGCAAACAGCATATGCTTCATTCAGCATCATTCGCCTTTATCCCATCTTTAATGCCACAAATATTCAAATGAGCGATCGAGCAAGTGATCGATAAGTTCGGACGGTGGATCGTGCCAGCCATATTCGCGCAGCAAAGTTGGGCAAAACACAAACAAACACAAAAAATTGCACTCCATTAAATGCGACAACAACAGCGTCGTCGTCTCCCAGATTCTTTATCCCCAAGCATCTCCGCTTCTCCTTTGCTAGCGGCCACAGTTGGGGTGCTAATTGGAATCCGAACCGAAACGCACGGGCCGGGTGCCGCGAAGGGGGAAGGCACGCCGGGAATGCGTTTCCCGATACGCCCGGCCGGATCACTATTCTGGTGTTGAATTGAAATGTTGTTTCGACACCTTTTTTGGACGAATCGAGTTTAACAGAAAGCGGCGATTCCCGGCACCGACCGGGAACGATGAGAAGTCATTTTGTTGTGCTGTTTTGTTTTTCGGTGCTTTTTTTTTCTTGTTTGGCCATATCAATGATGTGGGAATTTGTTTTTCGTTGCTTATTTTTTCTTGATTTATTCCCGTTTTCTGTGTGCTTTTCTTTGCGCTTCGTTTCTTCGATCGAGCGCACACGTTTGCTTTAATCGCACATCAGCACACAACACAACACACAAACCTCGTCAAACGTTGTTGCGCGTTGATCGGAATTTATCTTAATTTAACAAGGTTTTAAATGTGAGAAAATGAGAATAGTTTGAATAAATCAGTGGTTCCCCAACAACACAAAAAAACGAAGCAAAACCAAATGTATCGAGGTCCTCTCGGTCGGAAACTCGCTCGATCGCTAATTGATTGGAGTTTTATAGGAGTTCATTTATTAATTAAACCCGGTACGAGCGAAGCGGTAGAAGCAGACAAGAAAACGCACACCGGGAACGATCGTAACGGCTGACACGTAGCTGCACCACAGACGCTCTGTCTACGACGGTAGACGGGAAGCATTAGTTGCAGCGTGTTTCGTTGCCTGTGGGATCGTGCACGATCACACATACGTTCGCTCAATTCCGGTTTGCAATTATACTTCCCACTAACCAAGGAAGAAGCCATGTCATCTGGGAAGCTTTCGGGGGGGTGGTGGGGCTGGAACGGGGGCGATCAAGAGGAGTTTAAAACAAATAGCCCATGTTGACCACCCGATGCAGCAGCCGTGCTTCCCGTGGAAGGATGCGTTCCAATCACGGAGATGAGTGTAGCCTATTAAAACAGAACGCAACGCAACGAAAATCCGGTGAATGTCGACCGGGTCGACCCCCGGTCGGTAAAGTATTCCTGCAAAAGGGGGTTCGGCCCGGGAGCGACACGGACCGTCCGTACATGTTTGTGTCCGCCGCCGGTCGGTTTCGGTATCCGTCGGTCGAATGTCGAAGATTGCGCAAGAGAGATATCATAATCGATATATGCGCGGATTGTGTTTTATTTCGCTCCTCTTGGTTCCGTTTTTTTTTTCTTCACTCTGTTGCAAGGGTTTTTGTCCTTTTGCGCTACGGGTTCGTTTTTTTGCTGCTTTATTTGCTCTCCCTTTGCATTGCCCGCTCTTCGGAACGGGTGAATCGTGAATGAATCGAATGAATGGATGGATGGATGCACCGGGCATTCGGGTTGGCATCGATCGGTCCGAACACACCGTGTACAGCGTGGAGCTGCGAACAGATCGCGCACACCGGTGAACGTGTGTTTCCCAATAACAGAAATTAATTGCATAAATTTTATTTACCTTTTCGCGTGCCCCCACACGCACGTCCGACCCTCGGTAGCAACAGGCTCGCAACGCAAACCCGGGAAAACAGGGAAGGATGGGTTTTGTGCCATTTTCTTCGTACAAATAATGGCATGTTTATCCTTATTTTCGATTTGAATTGAATGAAGATAGCTGCGCTTGCGGGCGGTGTAAAAGGGGTGGGTTGGAACGCGAACGCAAAACCAGACGAGACTTCGGGTCGCTCGACGCGAAATTAGTGCAGAAAAACTGCGCGACTAATAATTTAAGAAGTGCGGAAAAGATAATCACTAACCGCCTCGGGTTCTGTACTCTTGTTTGTATGTTTTTTTTTTATTTCATTCGATGCAGAAGGATTTACAGAAACAAAAGATGCTATAAACAGTATCTTGGAAGGGGTGGAAAACAACACACACACACACACACACACACAGCAAGGGAGTGACGGTACCGTGTATGGGCTGTATGGTGGATACCACCGGAAGTAAATAATTGATCACGTGTGTGCATGAGAGCAGGAGTGGATCTTTGATTGTTGGCGTGTTATGAGGTACAGCGCTGCAGATAAATGTGAAGGAATAAATTTAAAGTTAATTGTTTTGCGCTTGTTTTCGCAGCACATATCGAATGTCTGTAAGTATTAGTTTCAATTAGGAATTTACTTGAGAAGAATGTTTGAAAGTTCAACACAAATCGAAGAGTTCATTAATATTTTGGACTCAAACTTTTAGATTGAAAGTTGACTCTTTTTTATAGCAACTTTCTTGAATGTTTACTCTGTGTTCTAGCGATGCAATATCTGTTCTATTGTATAAGTTCATACATTGGAACTTTGTACTTCAAGATTTTGGTTAATAATGTGTTAGGTACCAACACTTCCGGATCAAATTTCATACCAAGCAGCCTTTCGATACCTAGGACTGGCATGCTATAAATTCCATAATGAGTCAACATATATGTCACAGGTCTTAGTGCGTCTTTCTACCCATTTAAGTATCGAACTTTGTTTTGTTCCTGCAACTGGCAGAAAGCAGTGGGTCGTCGAACATTTTGACAATTCTCAGTGCCAAAAGTAAACAAAGGACCGAATCAGAGTGAAAGTTTTCAGTAAATGACAATGTGTACTTAGAATGACTTAGTACATCGTTAAAAGAAGAGGAGAAACGCAAAGAGGCAAAATTTTGGAAAATTCTTTTTTTTCAGGTTTGTTCTTGAATTGTCAGACATCTCTGAGATGAAACTATCGAAATTATTCTTCTATTTGATACTATTTAGATTTGGGTTTAAATCTAGAAACTAGTTTTATGGCTTTTTATGGCAAATACTTCAAATAATAAGTATTGTAAGATCTATAAATAGTTTTTAAAATGATTTTTTTTTTTCTCTACTACAAAAGAATAATTTCTGTCAGTTTTAGTTGTGAGATACTTCTTTAACTTAAAGAAAAAATAGTCATTTGAAGGATATATTTTCTGAGAACGAGATGTCCGTTTCGTAATTCGTAATATTTAGCTGATTCAATTGGCTCTTGTTAGTTTGGCTGCTGGTTGTCTCGAATAAATACTTCTTTAGTCCTTTAAATGCAAAGACTTGTTAGATTTTCATTTACTTAGCCAACTTAAGATTCAATTAAAATTAATTAAATGTATTTAAAAAATACTTTTCTACGTCGTCTTCACCTCGGTGACTCACTAGTTGACAATTGCTTTCTATCGTTGCTATAATTAAATAATATTGTACAATAATGACATTTTGCAACATGAACCAAACTACTTTTGCTTTGCTTTAAAATGAATTTATGTATACAAACAATATATGATTCACCATCCAATTCAATCTCTTTCCACTCTACCAAATTTAATCCTTCATGATGCTTATCAACGTTAAATCCTTTCTTATGAATAAAATACAACCCGGTCGGCAGATTGTGCCTTGATATTTCGACAAGCAGCAAAAACAAAAGCGCTCGTTTGTTCCCAAATCTGATTTTAAGGTGAAAAGGGATGTCGACAGCGCACGGGCTGATTTCGAAACGATTACACAAAAGCGCTCACGGATCTCGCTCGTCTCTGCGTCTTTTCAGCGCATCCTTCAGCGCTCATTTATTACTCACTCAGGTATCATAATTAAAGATACGCCCGGACCGGTGGACCCGGCAGAAGGCGGTTTGTGTCCAGAAGCTGTGCCGCTCGCCGAGCCGCGGACACATAAAAAGATGAAAAATTATTTTAATGATGTAGCACATATCTCATTACGGTGAGATTTTTTGAGGTGGGGTTGGGTTATCGTTTAAAATCTAGCCGTGGAATGAATATGAGTTGGTTCTGAAAAACCCTAAAAAATGTGACTAGCTGCCCAACACATTTAGGAGCTTCGTTTAAGTTCTCGTTTAATATTCAACAAAATTTATATCTTATTTTCTACCTTTACCAAAAAAAAACACAGAACTGTGTAGCATACTGTTTGGATTGTCAAAATCAGACACCCTGGTTAAGCCGCAACATTAATTATGGCACGGTTTTTATGGCACCCCACAAAGAACCTCACCAAACCAAACCGTGCTCCACTCATCGTGCTACCGAAATCATCCACATCTAAGTCGTCTTAGCAAATAAAAGCCCCCAAACGAACTTCGGTAACTTGGAACGCTTTTCCAAACAACACTCCATCCAACGGGCATCATCTTATTTACATTCGCTCACTTCAAGCCGCGATTAACTGCCCGCGATAACCTTTTTCGTTGATTTGTTTTTTCTGCCAGCCGGCATTTTCTCACCGCGGCCCTTGTGGCGTAACCGGGGCGACTCAATTTGCACGAAATTGACCGCCGATCTAATTAGGTAGGTTTTTTGACATTTGATTAAAACGCCGGCCACAGAGAAGGGCCGTCCGGGCCGCGTCACCGTTTATCGCTGTTTCGCGATAAAAAGCGCGGCACCTTTTACAGTCCCCCTGACAGGACAACGCCGTGGGAGCACGGTACACGGACGATGTGTCAAAACATAGCGCGCCGCTATTGCTGGGCCATTTCTGTTCTGCATTTACATTCTTCGCCAATGATTCACCGGGCCGGGTGGATGCGCTCGACACATGAGCAGCGTGAGCCAGAAACGCAGGAGAGACCACGGTTATGAATTCTTCCGTTTGTGGAAGGCTTTCACCGTAGCGTAGCAGGTTCGGAGTTGGATTTGCAGATTGTCCTCGTTCCCAGACTGCCTGTCTTCTAAGGGGTAATTATTTTCGCGTAGCTGCGCTCATGGATAAACGACTTTGGTCGGGTCGGACGGTTGCAGTTGCAGGTCGTTTTTCATCCCGCTCATTTGGTGTATCTGCACGTTTTAAAGGCCTATCAGGGAAGGATGATACCAGGCGCTGCCGGTCTTTTTACACTGTGATGTGCAATTGACAGTAGGTTATAATGTTTGCAAATATTACTATGTGGACATATTAGTAAATGACAATGTATAGTTCATTCCTTTAAATTCTATATCAGAGTTGAACTTTGCCATAAAATACTACAAGCTTTGCTATAAAAAACAACTCTTGTTTTACTCTCAAGGACACCATTTTCCCACTGTGCAATTGCTTCATCACACTTAACGGCTTCCACATAGCGTTCCGAGAGGTTTGTATCACATCATCAACAGTAACAGACACGAATTAGTTTCATGTAATAAAGTATTTTGCGAAGGCTAATTAAAAGTGCGGTATTCTACACCACAAAGACCACGCTCGCTCTCTCTCTCTCTCCCTCCCATTCTTGTCGCTTTCTTACAGTTGATCGGTTCAACTTGATCGACCCGGAGGATTAATACACACACTTTTAACTGCATTGCCGACTGCAACGAAACGGATCCACATCCTTTCATTCCTTCCAGACGACTCACCAAAGAAATCAATTCAAACGATCGTTTAAACCTTCATTAATTATCATTACGATACTTGGGACGTCCAGTGTCGGGTGTAAATGCCGAAAAGGTATGCAACACACCAAAAACCGAGCGCCCAAACAAGCTCGAATATAAATTGAAAGGTAAATATTTGTGTGTTCCCTTTCAGCTGAGCTCTGCAGACTACAAAACCACGCTCCCAGTGGAGTTGGCCAGCTTAGTTTGAAGATTTTAATTCTTCAGTAAAACCGCCATGCTGGTGCTCGTTTTGATATTGATGATCGTGCAAAGCGGTGATTGAAGAATTGGTTTTGTGTTCCCATCTGTCCCTCTCAGATGATTTGGCGTTGTGTGGTGAGACTCCGGGCGGCCTCCGTACCGTAACTCCCAGGAGGTAACCTTTTGAACTAGGTGTTTCTAAGCACCGTTTCTGCCCGTGTAATCCACACTGGCGCGGAACAATGGAAAAGGTAGAAAGGCTTCAAGTGTGCTCTTCAGCCGCGGGAAGATAATGCTTGTTTGACAGGTTTCGTCAATTATGCTTTTTTCGGAGTTGAGATCTTTTGAAGGGAACAACTCGGGGCGAACAATTCCTGGATCTACTAGGGTGGCTTCTTTCTCGAAAAGGTTCCGTTTATACATCTATCATCGATGATCTTTATTATCAAGCGGATATAGATCGATCAAGATATTTGATTTTGAATTTCTTAGAAAGTTTTAAGTTTTATCTATTATTTTGTCTATTTAGTTCTAGAAGCTAGAGATACAATAATTGTCATAATGCAATATTCAAGTTTATTGCAAACTAGAAGAAGAGATATTATAAAACACGTTAAACAGAGAGTATAAACAGAACGGCCTACTGATCTAAAATGAATTATAGCAAATGAATTATAGGAATGAACTTCAAGGATAGATGAATCCACTTCAGCTATATTTAGATCTAACTGCTCCAGTTTTTTAAAGTAAAAAACAGTATCTCCTCTTCAAAGATCACTAAACATTCTTCACTTCCAGGATCAATCATTTCAACCCGTCCAATAACATCACCTCACAGCTTTACTTGCTCGAGGATAGTATTTTTAGCGTCACATTAAAGTAATCAACCCTCTTCCTCGGGGGATGGGTATGCAGACGAACCGCCACAACAAACGATCGGACTAATTGATTTTTTACTACAGACATAGGTACTTTGCTTTCTCAAAAAACATTCCTTAACGCGATGAACACTTAGCGCGGCACTAAAATTGATTTCGACTTTCTCGGGACTCATCCTCGCTGTCAACACCTGCGATAATTTGTACATTTATCACTTCCCTTTGGTACGGTGGCTGTGTGCCTACACCTTCCAACCTCGGGCAGCTGTAATTTCTTCGTCCGCAATGATCTACTTTTGCTTGGCTGGATAGATGAACTCGGGCAGCCGCAATGCATCAATCGTCTATGCACGCGCTGCTTCATCTGCACCATTTTCCACTTTTACCCTAACCTACCATCTCAAATTATGACGCACTGCCGAGCGATTATAAATTCTTCTATTACGGTGCACCGTGCGGAACAACTTCTGAAGATTCCGCAAACTCCACATCATCCTTCATCCCGGCAACGACGATATCCATTTGCAGTCGGTGCATGTCATCGTCACCTTGCGATAAAAGCGCCAGCGCCACCATCCCGAAACGGCTGCAGCCACTTTACCATCGACCACCCTAAAGAAAGTTAAATTGCCTCGGGAGAAAGATCGTTACAAGTGGCAACCACACCAACCACAGTGCGGACGTGTCAAACAGACACAGAAATCGGTGCAAAGATGCTACGAAAAATCACACTCGACGTCGCATCATCTGCCGCTGCGACCGAACGCCCGTTACGCCGTCAACGATTTGATGACTCGTGATGGGTACTTGCCTTCTTTCTTTCTCAGTTTTGTCTCGTTTTTTTTTTTTGTGGTGGTAAATTTCTCTAACAAGATGCACTTTTCACCGCATCTCGCTTTATTATTACTTTTCGGTGTTCGTCCATGTCTGTTACGTTTCTTCCTAACCGTCATGAATAATAATTGCTTACTTAATTTGAAAACACATTTCAATTTGTACCAACAAGCCCACTCAAACGCATTCGAGCCAACCCTTTCGCCGCTCGCTTCCCGGGACCAACGTCGACCAGATGCAAGCGCTCGGGGTACTTTTAGGAAAAATTAAGCACCATTTCTATTGGCACCAAACAGACGGCTCCGTTAATGTCTCCGCACGACAGACCCAAACCGCCACCATATACTGTCGGACGGTTTTTGTGGCTCGTTCGTCCAAAACGACCCGGCAAAGGGGGTGTGTGTCTTGGGAATGCGGGTGTGTGTAAAATTATTGATAAAATGTGTTTGAAATTTTAATGCACTTTCCCGCGCCTTGCTTGCTTCGGGGTGTTAAATGTACGGGTGTTAATAAATTTTTTGAGCAGTAAACGGTCGCTTTTTTTGTTGCTTCTCTAGTGTGCTGCTATTTTGTCCCCATAGCGCGTACGGTTGCTTCTTGTACATCTTATTGCTTTTTAGTATAATGGGTGTTTCGTTGCTTGTTTTTTTTTTGTGTATGTTCGCCTCACTTACGAATGCATATGTCGCGGATGTGTGCTGCCGTGCACATGTTGGTGAGTGGAATGTTTTTTTGACGATTATTATCGGCCCACGACTGATGACTACTTGAAGAAGACCACCGTGAAAGTGGTGCGTCGATTGGATTTGGATATCGTTGTGCTATATTGCAACGTTAAACGGATCCGGTTTTGGACGATAAATTGTTTACAATTATTGTATTAACGTGGTGTGTGTTGATCGATTAAACTGATCTTACTTTTTTAATGAAATTTAATTTTTGTGTTATTAAAAACCAGCCAGAAATTAAGTTTTGGTGCATGTAAACAAATAAAAGTCAGCAATCCTACGATTGCAAATATAAATAAATCTAGTGTTGGGAAAATCTGATTAGGTCGATGTACACGATACGATTCTAACGCGAATATTCACTGACTGCGAATCTTTGCTTCAGTGTATTGGTGCATTCGAGCAGATTCGGCGAATCTTTTCGAGCAAAAAAGATTATCCGATTTTGGCGGACAACACGAATCTTTTGTGCGAATCTTTGACAACATTCAAGGCCTACTTCTCTTTTTTCTTTGAGCGGAAAGTACTGATGTCTTTCTTCAGGTACCAGAAAAGCAAAGATGATATCAAAAAATTCATGAAAAGATTCGTGCCGTGTAAACGCAATAATGCACGCGATTCTTTTTTACAGCGCGAGCGATTCTTTTTTGTGGTGGTATTGGTAAGATTCGCCATCAAAAAATCGTATCGTGTACAGCGACCTATTCAGATTCATGAATGTGAATGAATCTTTAAAATGAATGAATGATTCTGAAGCTGTATATCAAAGATCCGTGGAACCTCAAAGATTCGTGAATCCCAAATATTCAAAAATCCTCAAAGATTCGTGATTCCTCAAAGTTTCATGAATCCTCAAAGATTCATGAATCCTCAAAGATTCGTAAAAAAAATATAAATCACCAAAAATTCATATATTTGCATCTTGACTTAACGCGTTCTTGGATGAGATTCTGTGAGGAATTTGTTAGGAATACTTTTCGAGGGATGTTAACAAGAGAACCTAGGAAGTTGCTACGAACAAATTTGCGTATTCACGATTCTTTGGGATTCACAAATCTATGAGGATTCATGAATTTTTGTGATTCACGAATCTTTGAAGATTCACGAGTCTTTTGCGTATCGATTTGTATGACTCTTCACTAAAGATTCATATGAATGACTCTCTACGTAAGATTCATATGAATGACTCTCCTCGTAAGATTAATTAAGCTTCTTCTTCTTCTTCCTTGGGCACTACAACCTCGTGAGGTCTTGGCCTGCCAGCTATTGCTAGCTTTCTGTGACTAAGTTGTACCCGTAGCTGGATAGTCAGTCCTGCGTACGGGGAGGCGGTTCGCCGGGATTCGAACCCCGGCCCTGCCGTGTGAAGACCGGCGCCGCTATCGAATACACCACCGGGCCGCCCCGATTCATTAAGCACAACACTAAATAAATCTGTTACAGATAACTAAACTAAGATTAAATTATGCTCAATTCCTACAATTAAGCTTCTCAAGCGGCTCTTTGGTAATTAGCTTTTCAACTGTTTCTAGGCCTTAGCAATCAATTGGTATTCATTCAAGACCTCTGATAGACGTTTAACTAGACAATGGTATTAGTCGCTTCTGGAGTCAGTTGAGAGCCACTCCGATCTTAGCCGAATATATTTATATTTCAAAATCAAAGTCAGTCGCGTATTATCAGTAATTTTCTTATGGGCAGTTTCGCTCTCAGACTCCAAAAGACTCTCCAATTGCCCATCTTATCCAGATTATTCGTCACCGTTTGGACGGATGCTCTAACCTCTCGTTCAAAGTATAATAAAAATAAAGTCCCTAGAATTTTCTACATCAAATTTCATCTTCAGTTCCGGCTGTTAATTAAACCATAATTTGTACCTCTTAATACGTTATCAGCTTTCTCTAAAAGTGAGACGATGTTATTAAACGCAAAGTTGTTAAAACCGAGCAAATCAAAACTTGACTTACTATTTACACTTTCTTGTCTCGAATGTCATGACTGCAGGAACGTAGTCAGTGGAGTCATAGCTGCTTCAAATCATTTGATAACGTAGTAATGCTTTTGTGTGCAAGATTTTACATGATACAAAAGAAGATGGCTCATCAAATAAAAAATGGTCCGATGGAAATGATTGAATCTACAATAAAACTTCTGGAATTCTGAACACTTTTTAGAATTCTGAACATGCAAACATTTGACAAAATACCAATGAATCTCAAAACTTTATAGTAAACTACATATTGATAGTTCAGTGCAGTTTGTTTTCCCTTTTACTTGATGCTATAAATGCTATTTTGCAAAAAGGGTCTCATAAGATATAATGGCAAGTCAAAAGCAGCTAAGGTTGAGGAGATAAACCAAAAAAATTTATAATATTATAATCATGTTTTCACCTATTTTAAATCAGACAAAAACAGCTAGAATTACTAGAATAAATTGAACCTAAATTAAGAGTATCTACACTTCCACTTCAATCTAAACGACCGATGATCCCTACCATGCGCAAACAGTCAAGGGCAACGGTTCACTACATCCCCGATGAACATGTCATCATTTATCCTCGTTAAAATCATTTTCCCATGTACATCCGGACCAGGCAGCACCAGGCTTCCGGGCGTACAAATGAGCGAAACCCGGCGCACATCCCATTCTCAGCCGCATTGATACAATAAAATCTTAAAAGGCAGGCAATTATTTTACTGTCCTCCGGATGAGTGTGCGACAGAATCGCACATACACAGTTGCTCTCCAGGAGTTGACAGTTGGTTTTATTTCGGTATCGATTTTCGGTACAGCACACACACACGGATGCGCTATTCATTTCAGCGTCCCCCCACATCTAACACACAGTGAAGTGCATTTATCTAATCGCAAAACCATTCCCAACCACTTTTCCAAGTACGCGCAACAACTGGAAAACCGGGAGTGGTGTGCGCTGTTCATTACTCTTCAGTTTAACGAAGAATAGCGTCGCTAATTTTCAAACCCCAGACCCGAGTTCCAAGCGACAGGGAAAGCGAGAGCGCCTCAACAAGCAGCACACGTTTCCTGACCCTATGTAAAGCTGTCCCGGGTACTGCACGAACAATAAGTACTAACAGTCTTATATATTGTTTAATTGCTTGGATGGGATTTTGGAAGCCCCTTTTCTGATCGGAGTGTTGTGAGGCCATCGCCATAACACTGGTTTGCGTTCTATCGCAGCTAATAATAATTTCACGATTAAGACTCAATAATTCTCCGTCCTATTATCGGGCTTAGATGTACGAGACACCCTTCATATTTCGGGAAAATCGTTCCCAATCTCCGCGAAGTTTTGCACGACCCTTCAACGTTTCATTTGCAATCCTACATAATCCCTGTGTTCAAGTGTGCTCTAAGGCCAATATAGGATTCGGATTGCATTTCGGTTAGCCGACGGTAAAAGCATCAACAACACGGTACGAATTTTTCACACCTTTTTTCCCGTTTGACTTTCATTATGCTGTTGTTGGCTTTTTTGTTTTTACTATCCCTTGGTAGTTAATTTTTCATCCTTCGCTTCAGGATTCTTTGTTTAGCGTTATTGTGCGCTAACCATTTTGCCCGACCGAACAATTCAACCTAGTGTGTGAGCAATCAAAGCACTCGAACCGAGCAACATACCGAGCCCCCTGTTTGGTTGTAAAGTAGCGCAACCAGAATTTTGTTTTATGGTTTTCATGGCTGTTTGGTCGAACAATCGGTCAACAATAAACCAATTTTCGTTCCCCGTGTTCTGACGATGATGATGATCCGCTTTTTTGTTGTTTCTTCTCGGTTAGTTACTTTCAATAAACTGTTCCAAATTGTCCTTTTCACCAAAGATCCGTATCGATTGGAAAATTGTTTATGAGCCTGACGAGCGATACAAAAGGCCAACGATACGCTTTCCAAATGACCGATCACGGGGATAGTAAAGGGGACCAACTCTAACAACTCACCAGCCCAAACGGATAAGCATCTTCTTGATCTGCGTGAAAATGGTTTCCAATGAAAAAAAAACAAGGAAGCCTTCACACTAACGAGTATCGAAAAATCAAAAAATCATTTATTAATTTATTGTTGCCGAATTTGGCGAACACAGCCGAACCCAACAACATGGCAGAAAACCAATAACAGAACAACAAATCTGCACCCATCACTGACCATAGAAAGATTCACCAATTCGGCATTGTGTCGATTGTATTGTGTACTTGAAGCGTTAACAATCGCAACCGTGTGCCCTGCAGCAGTACAGCAACGAGCGTGACAAATAAATGTTAGAATTGAAAACAACACGGCGAGAGATCATTTGCCGTGCCATTTATCATTCGAGTTTATGCTTCTACGTACTACCAGTCGACCAGGGGATCTACACGAGACCAGGTAAAGATGACGGGGTTAAATGAGATCCTTTCGCTGCCCGAACAATAACTCCGAAACATCATCTGGCCGCTGTGTGTCCCATTGTCACACCGAACCTCCCGGTACAATGGGAGGGACTCCTTCTCCTGCATACCTTGGAAATCGCAAAACAAGCATCCAGGGAGCGCCGAGGTTCTCAAATTAATTTGTATTTACTTCTAACGTTGTCTTGACACGGCCATTATTCGCAGCTCTTGTCTCACATGCATCACACAATCGGTAACATTCAGGCATTCAGCTGGTCCGTGTTGTTCTTGTGGTTTTTTCGATGACCTGCGCTTTGCTGCAACTGATAGCACCCGCTGCGTTTTAAGGGATCTATCTGGAAGCTAGCGACACCCGCGTGGTCTCACCCTGGCCATTTGTTTTATGGCATCAGGGTTGGGACCTTCCCCGAAATCGAAACGCACGGTGCATACGCAATGCAGTCCGGGTGTCTGGTCGGATGAAGATGACGATGATGATGATGATGATTGCTGATAAATTGAAGTGGAGGGCGTCAGGATGTCTTCGTCCTTTTGGTTGACCGTACCAGAACTGATGGCGTCTCGGGCGAAACGGGAGACCGATCAACACACATCGCTAACGCATTTCAGTTTTCGTGGAAACCGGTTACAATAGGCAACGGACGAATGTGGGTGTTGTTTTAATTGAATTGCATTCATAAACCAAGTTTTTAAATTTTATTTGCCTGAATCTATAGAAGAACAGTGGTATCATAAATACATCACAATACATCAATTGCTGCTTTGTATCGTTTGGGTAGCAAAACACAAATATTTGTTATAAATGAATTCACAAACACCTCAAAAAATTATTTTGCAAAAAAAATATCTGTTTTAAATGTTTAAAAAAAATTTAATTAGTTAAAATGATGAAAAATGTTTTAAACACGCTATAATTCAGTCTGAATTTATAGAAAACTACCTTAGATGTGGGACGACACTGTGGTACACGTGATAGCGGCGCCGGTCTTCACACGGCAGGACCGGGGTTCAAGTCTCATCTGGGCCGTTTCCCCATAGTGAGGACTGACTATCCAACTATACGGTAACAATAAGTCTAGTAAGCCAAAAATGGCAGGCATCACGTAAGAGATCGTTAGCCCAAGAAAGAAGAAGAACCTTAGATGTTATCTATATAGTTTCAAAACTAAAAATAATCAACAGAAAAATGTGTGTGACTTCAAGAAAAAAGTTTTGTAGAAGAAATGTATGCATAAAAACTGCAAAAGAGTTAACACAAAAAACAGCAAAATACAGGAAAAAAATAAAACGGGCTTTTTAATCGAAAGACATATAAAAAGCCAAACGAAATTTTTGAAAAAAAAACTTTGAATAAACTTTTACGAAAAACTGAATAACTCATCACAATCATGTAAGAAAAAACAAAGCAGTAAAACCATGTTTAAAAAAATAAAAAGTGAATCAAATAAGATCAACAATTCCAATACAAAGGTGACGGGCTGTAAATTATCAGAACAAGTATATTTATTATTTAAATAAGATAAAGTGACAGTTTAAATTAAATAGAATAAAACTAAACTAGAAATCAATGCAAAGTATTATCAAAAGTATGTTAAACAGTGCAAGAATAAAACATATAATAAAACAGAAAAAAAGTTTTTCAGAAAACCAAACTAAAAATACCTACATTGTTGATGAGACAACAGTTTAAAACAAGTAAACAGAACTACGTACGTAAACTAGAATCAAGTACGTACGTGTACAAAAAACACTTATCAAACTAAAAGTATTACATAGCTTTTTGAACAAATTGAAGAATTTATAATAAAATAGTATACAACATTGTTTGAATGTATGAAAATACAAAATATACTCCAAAATTGACAAAACGAACAAAAGCTTTGTAAATCCGTCCCAATTTTTATTTACGGAGGGCAAAAATAGCTGCACATAAAAACATAATTTTCGTTTACAAATTGTTACACCTCGCTCGCTGCCCGAAACAAACACAAAGAAGTTAATATAAATGATTTCCTCCTCCTCCCCTCTAACGCCTCAACTTTCCCCCTTTTCTTCCTAATCCACCCAATTTTCCCCGTACCGTACCGACCAGTCAACCATTTTATTACATTACTCAATTCATTACACATTCATTTAGATTCAAATCGTGTACAATCTCAGCCAGCATCGGTTTGGCGGGTACCGTGGCGTACATTGTCACCGCGGGAAACATGATATTGTCCCCCTCACTGTTTGTTAACGATGATCGGTAGCCTCATAAACCGTCAAGCGCAATTTGAACGATTATCTCCCATAAGGACACGAATGCCGCCGTTACGCGCGTCACCGTTGCGAACACACGGCGCTCATAATTTTCATCATTCATCCACCCTTTTGCGTTTTGTGAGACTGTGTGTGTGAGTGTGTAAAAGGACCAAACCGATAGACGCAACGATGGCACAGTCACCCCGAAGAAAGATGGCCAACCAGCGGCCGGCCGTTATCCTGATTGACGAATCACCATTTTCATTTCTCCTGGGGTCGATTTGGCATGTCTACGTGTACGCACGCGTATAATGAAGTGCTGCTGCTAGCGTTCGTCCTTCGTTTTGATACGCGTGAGTGTGTGTGTGTGTGATTGTGTGTGCGTGCACCTATGTGTTGCTCGGATAAATACAACCCCTTGGTACAAGCCGACAATTCACCCCGAAGGGCACAATTTATCTACGTGTGGCCTTCACCATACAAACACACACACACAGCCAGTCGGGATGATGCTCACCGCATTACGCTTAAGTAGAAAATAAATTACTTTTTTCATAATCGTAAAAGTCCATCCGGGCGTTCGCTGACAGCAGCCGAGGGGACGATGACGGGTGTTCGGAGGTACAAACTGTCATCGATCATGCAAAAACAAATATGTAGCTAAAAATGTAATTTATATTTTTATTTGCACACCATCTTGAACAAATTTGACACAGCCTAGCGGGAGTGGCAAAGTCGGTGAAGGGCAGAATGGAGCAAGGACGTCGTTGAGATAGCTTTGTTGCGTTTGTGCTCAAAATGGTTGCACAAAGCGCGATGAAACGTGTGCGATGATTGAGATTTAAGGATTTCGTTCAAGTGGGTAAGGTTTGAAGTTTAGCGTGTGTTTGGATGTGTATTATTTGAGAAATGATATTGTAAATAGTAGCTTAAGATAAGGCAAATAGCAATATGCAAAGAAGATTATTTTGTTCCGTCTATTTTAACGTGCTATCTAGGTTACCGGATGTTCACGTCTAGGTCCTATGTCTCTAAGTTTTTTATTTAGTTTTACAG
Source organism: Anopheles maculatus (assembly GCA_002091835.1). Classification (NCBI taxonomy): domain Eukaryota; kingdom Metazoa; phylum Arthropoda; class Insecta; order Diptera; family Culicidae; genus Anopheles; species Anopheles maculatus. Next base: position 109,170 of record KZ062162.1, on the reverse strand, counting down.
GCAAGTTTTTCCGAGTGGCTGATGTGGTAAATAAATAAATCTAATAAAAATATGTATAAACCAACATTACCTTTCAACAGATCCATTAAAACTTGAAATCCGTTTGATGGAACGGACGCTTTCCAACTTCAAACACAACATTCACCCACTTAACTGTGCCAATTATCGTCCAACAAACGGATCGAGCTGGAATGACGACCATTTATACGGGTCTGGGCACTGTGCGCACGGGCATCAGTAATCATTTCCATTTGCATTCGAACCTCATAAAACGATGGGTGTTTATTTTATTACACTTGCTGACCTCGATTTCCAGCTCCACGTTCCGCAATCGATACACCCGGGTGAGGTGGATGATGTACGGTTGCTCACACCGCGGCTGGTCGATAATCTCTCCAGATCAAATGTGTGTCTTTGCACGGTTTAAGTATACTCTCACCGCTCACCGGATTCATCGTGTCGATTGATCGATATTTTCTCGTCTTAATAAAAGCAGCATCTTCTTCACACACAGACGCACACGCAAAAAGAAAACTTCCGCCCAGTTAACCAGTCTCGGGGCGAAGCAACAACAGCGCGCTGGAACCGGAACACGTAGTGCAGTAAAATTCAAATTTCCTGGCTGCCATCTTTCGTTTATCCGGTTCGCCGACGTCGAGGGGCCTTTTTTAACACAAAAAAAGAATCGCTTTTGCCGCACGCCGCTTGGCCTGCCGTGTTTCTACTTAACGAGGATGCTCTTTTATAACTTCCCCCGAGCACTTTGGCCAGCATCCGAACTGCTTTTGCGCCTCGAGCAGTGATTGCGTCAGGCAGGGAAAAATGAAAATGGCTGCAACCAAGGGAGGTGGAAAGGGATACGCTAGGGGAGGGTTGGGAAAACTCTACTGGCAGAGCAGTGTCACCCCTAGCCTAGCTGTAACGAACGGTACAAAACGAACCCAAGGGAGTAACGCATTATTCGGTGTGTGTGAGTGTCGCATGAACAATCAACTAAATTTTCTGCGACAAAAGCCACGGTCTTGGTGTATATTTCTTTTCGGAAAACCTTTGCCAAGGATCAAGCAAACAGCACCCAATTGGTGTGAAACATGGTGTGTGTGTGTGTGATTTGCATTATTCATGCCATTTGAACTAAACGGCGTAAAACCAGTCCCGGGAGAGTCCCGAAAGCTATCCTAATCCGGGCGGTGAATAGTGGACGTGGACGTGAAATGTCCTTCACTGCTGGTTGCGTTTGGAAAGGGATCAAATTTCACTGTAATAGAGTGGTTTAATATCGGTCCAGATGGTTTGCTAATCGCAGTTGTCGGATGCGCTATTTGATGGGTGTAATCGATCATCTTGGCTTTTCATTCGAAAGGGTGTGATAGCCAATTTAGAATTATTAGATATTAAAACGCAGCACGATTCTCTAATCAAATTTTAAGTGTAGCTTAATTTTAAGTGAAGTTTGTGATTTGATTCCTAAAGCTGAAATGAGGTATAGAGAATTGTAAATTATGTTTTTGGTACAGTTTTTTCTTTACAATTTGTGATTTGAACAGAAAGAATGTTAAGTTTACATACCCTTTATAAATTTCAATAAAAAGAAGAATATTTGGGGAGAAAAAATAAATCTTCACTTTTTCGTCCAAGAGTTAATCGAACAGTATACCATAACGATTGCAAATTTTCTTTTACGAATGTGCTGGTTCTGATGCTTATATACACATTCTAACATTACACTGAACGAGACATAACATAGCGTCGAGCTAAGCGTGTGGTCGTATTAAATTCAAGGTTTGAAGTCGTAAGGTTCGAATCTCGTCTAAACTGTCGTTTTATTCGCGAAAAGTATGTATTTAAATCACTTGTTTGTGTTACATTAATTGAGTGAGTTAAAGCTCCAAAACCAGGTTTTGATAATCAACATTTTGTTTATGCCGATAGAGACATACAAACATCATTTTTTGTTTATCAAACCTTTCTTTTACGTCCTTTTGCTTGTATTTAACTCAAAGGGCTGCTAAATTCTATTTGTCACGCGGCACTTCGATCACAATCGGCGTTCACATTCAAAATAATTAAAGTCAACAAAGTAGGCTACAAAACCTCTCATCAAAGAAGCCTCCACCACGTGTTTAATTTAAATTTCAATTAATCGATACACTAATCGCCGTGTTAACTAGAAGCTAACTCACCCCTAATGTCCACTAAAACTTCAATCAAACAACACACGGATCGCACACGCACCGCAATTTATTCCCAAGCGTTTCAAGCTCAGCACACACACACACCCTTTCGTGCATCGATATATTTATGAGGCGCAACGAAGCTCACACACCAAACCTCTACAGAACAACAACAGCATAAAAACAATCTTAATTTGCCTTTCAAAGGAAGCGACAAATCTGTATATTTTGTAGAAGCTGCTATTCAAACCCTCCTAACCGAATTAAGTCGAAACGATGGAACATTGGCGTAGTTTTTTTTGTTGGTTTGTGTTCTTGCTTTGTGCTTTTTTCCGCTCGCCACAAAACCCCTGCGTCCAGTTCCTATGTGTGTTGTTGTTGTACTCAAAGAGCCAAGATCCGCCCGGTTCGATAGCTCGATCGAGATCATGCACTGGATTCGTTACCAAGCTTCCTTCCGTACACCGACAACTGAGTCGTACCGATCCATCCATCCATCCAGCCATCTTCAAGTGTCCGTTTGTCGTGGGTCGTTTCGTTGTCTCGTTCCTGGTTTCGGGGTGCAGTACCCGGGGGGAAGGACAAGGAAACAATCTTCCCCGTTGGACATGTGTTCTTTCGCACTAATGTCCTCCTGCCAAATAGACTTTCAAATTCGCTCATCAAACCGTGTCTGTTTCGCGGTTTCAAGACCTCAACCTCTGGACAATCTCCCGGTGGCATGAAGGATTACACACCTCGTCGCGCACCGTTTTCCGACGAGACCCGCTCTACCCGGAAAACCTGGTGTCTCGTGGGCAATCAGTGAATGGGACCGATGGCATGGACGAAACCCATAATTGAATAAAAACTTTTATTGTTCTCCACGGCATGGCGGTCCGGTCGCGGGTAACTGGCGTAACTGTAAACGAATATTATCGTCCAGCCGAACTTCCGAGTCGTCGAGTTTTCCGCCGATTCGCCGCAAGGATGCGAGGAATGCTTTTGTTCTGGTGGAATCCGTAAAATCATTTAAATGGACGTATGTCCACACGAATCGCTCGGGTTTTGTACGGTAGGCTAGGGCGGTTTTTTCTGTCCAGTTTTCGCTTCGCACCTTCGCACGGCGGTTCGGGTTTGGCGTGAAGAGTGACGAAAACTCTCGGGTGCGTACTTCGAAGGAACAGCTTTGCAACACCGGCTTGTCAGGTTGACAGCAAGATGCGTTCGTCATGTTTGCTTCCGATCGTAAATTATGTTTTTGGTACAGTTTTTTCTTTACAATTTGTGATTTGAACAGAAAGAATGTTAAGTTTACATACCCTTTATAAATTTCAATAAAAAGAAGAATATTTGGGGAGAAAAAATAAATCTTCACTTTTTCGTCCAAGAGTTAATCGAACAGTATACCATAACGATTGCAAATTTTCTTTTACGAATGTGCTGGTTCTGATGCTTATATACACATTCTAACATTACACTGAACGAGACATAACATAGCGTCGAGCTAAGCGTGTGGTCGTATTAAATTCAAGGTTTGAAGTCGTAAGGTTCGAATCTCGTCTAAACTGTCGTTTTATTCGCGAAAAGTATGTATTTAAATCACTTGTTTGTGTTACATTAATTGAGTGAGTTAAAGCTCCAAAACCAGGTTTTGATAATCAACATTTTGTTTATGCCGATAGAGACATACAAACATCATTTTTTGTTTATCAAACCTTTCTTTTACGTCCTTTTGCTTGTATTTAACTCAACGAGCTGCTAAATTATATTTGTCACGCGGCACTTCGGTCACAATCGGTGTTCACATTCAAAATAATTAAAGTCAACAAAGTATTCTACAAAACCTCTCATCAAAGAAGCCTCCACCACGTGTTTAATTTAAATTTCAATTAATCGATACACTAATCGCCGTGTTAACTAGAAGCTAACTCACCCCTAATGTCCACTAAAACTTCAATCAAACAACACACGGATCGCACACGCACCGCAATTTATTCCCAAGCGTTTCAAGCTCAGCACACACACACACCCTTTCGTGCATCGATATATTTATGAGGCGCAACGAAGCTCACACACCAAACCTCTACAGAACAACAACAGCATAAAAACAATCTTAATTTGCCTTTCAAAGGAAGCGACAAATCTGTATATTTTGTAGAAGCTGCTATTCAAACCCTCCTAACCGAATTAAGTCGAAACGATGGAACATTGGCGTAGTTTTTTTTGTTGGTTTGTGTTCTTGCTTTGTGCTTTTTTCCGCTCGCCACAAAACCCCTGCGTCCAGTTCCGATGTGTGTTGTCGTTGTACTCAAAGAGCCAAGATCCGCCCGGTTCGATAGCTCGATCGAGATCATGCACTGGATTCGTTACCAAGCTTCCTTCCGTACACCGACAACTGAGTCGTACCGATCCATCCATCCATCCAGCCATCTTCAAGTGTCCGTTTGTCGTGGGTCGTTTCGTTGTCTCGTTCCTGGTTTCGGGGTGCAGTACCCGGGGGGAAGGACAAGGAAACAATCTTCCCCGTTGGACATGTGTTCTTTCGCACTAATGTCCTCCTGCCAAATAGACTTTCAAATTCGCTCATCAAACCGTGTCTGTTTCGCGGTTTCAAGACCTCAACCTCTGGACAATCTCCCGGTGGCATGAAGGATTACACACCTCGTCGCGCACCGTTTTCCGACGAGACCCGCTCTACCCGGAAAACCTGGTGTCTCGTGGGCAATCAGTGAATGGGACCGATGGCATGGACGAAACCCATAATTGAATAAAAACTTTTATTGTTCTCCACGGCATGGCGGTCCGGTCGCGGGTAACTGGCGTAACTGTAAACGAATATTATCGTCCAGCCGAACTTCCGAGTCGTCGAGTTTTCCGCCGATTCGCCGCAAGGATGCGAGGAATGCTTTTGTTCTGGTGGAATCCGTAAAATCATTTAAATGGACGTATGTCCACACGAATCGCTCGGGTTTTGTACGGTAGGCTAGGGCGGTTTTTTCTGTCCAGTTTTCGCTTCGCACCTTCGCACGGCGGTTCGGGTTTGGCGTGAAGAGTGACGAAAACTCTCGGGTGCGTACTTCGAAGGAACAGCTTTGCAACACCGGCTTGTCAGGTTGACAGCAAGATGCGTTCGTCATGTTTGCTTCCGATCGGTTGATTGGTTTGTAGTTGATGTTTGGTTGGGCATTGTTTGGCCGATTGCTTGGGACGGGTCATCGGAATGGCACAACTGTTGTTATCGTTTGCGATGGACATTTATAATATGTTTATTTTAAAATATGTAATTTGGACTTTTTATTTCCTTCTTGGGTAGTTTTTCTAACAAAAAATAATTTTATTTCAATATTTTATTGAGTTATTTTTATACATTTTATAACACCAAATCCCGCACAGCCGCTCCAAAAAACAACCTCCAATATAACCTCACATTTACGGGGAGTTCTTTCCAAGACGTCGATAATATTGTCTTTCTCAATAAATTTCATCGTTCGACCGTTACTGTCACTAAAGTATATTCAAATTACGTCGCGCGACTTTGACACTTTGCTTTGTTTACACACACGCGCGCGTGAATTAATTTATTTCGCGCTCGTATTAAGAAACAGCACAACACCAACAAGCATTAAGCCTAATGAAACCACCAACGACACACCACCAGGGTGACAGTTTTTGGAAAACCTCTAAATTTCCGTGTCTCTCTGTGCGTCCCTCCGGCCGTTGCATTGCTGTGGACGTTCCCACGAACTGCATCCGACTGCATAGAAGAGCAGGACACTCACACGCCCACCTAGCTTGGAGTCCCGGTGACATGCGAACAAACCCGATAAATTACCCCGTACACTGTCGTTTGGCCGTGTCGTAAACAGCTAAAAGCGCTTCAACACAATCAAGCAGGATACGGATCGTTTGCAGCAACTACAAGGATTCGAGGTTCGATCGGACCTTTCTCCGGGACACATGTTCGCCCGATGGAAATTGAATCCTCAGACCTCCCAGACCGAGGACTCTTGACTGTTGACGACTAGTGCGCCCACCGCACCTCCGGACGCACCTTCCCGCCACTGGTGTCCTGATGCCGACTAACGACATGTTGTGTTTGTTGTGCAGTGTTTTGGGCCTTTCTTTTTGTTTTGTGTTCTTGTTTAGTCAACGGCTTGTGTGTGTCTGTTTCGAAACAAAGTATCTTGTTTTCTTACATTTTCTCACCACATCATTTGCAGGTGAAGTAAAAGATTGTTACCTGTGTTTATGTAATGATTCGTCGAGGGTTTTGGCCGTGGTGTTTTGTGCTGCGGTTTTTACCTCGAGAGTTGGTGCTCATCTCCCATCTTTCATCCTTCATCGTTGGGCTCGTCCGAAAACCATGACCAAAACCCTCCCAAATCATACACCAGTGGGAACTAAATTAACGTTTCGGCTTCCGTCCGGTGCAACAATGAATCCTTGTTAACGGAGGCCTGTGATTTGGTGCCCGTCCCGATAGGATGGGAAGTTTTAAAAATGAAGATGTATCATTCGACGACATGATGGATCGTTCTCGGATGTGGAAACGCTACGCTACTTCCGATATGTTTACCACTCTCACACACACACACACACCGGACAACCATCCGGAACCCCCAATTTTTGTGGTGAACAATTGTACCACGCCCTCGGCATCTGTAACTTCCCGCTTTTCGGGTGCGAATTGATTGGGTCTGCCGATTGAGTGGCAGCATCTTTCAGGCGAAACTTTAAATTGGTCTAATTAGAACACATTAGCACCAGATGTTTCATGCATGCACGTACCTCCCTAAAGGACCCTATTCAGCCAACCGAGAACTGCTTGTACCGGGCAGTCATGCTGTCAGAATGCGTTTGGAGAAGAACTGCAACACTGATTGAGTGGTTCAATAGAACTTTTTTGAAGAGTATTCGTTACCACTTCCGCATGCTGAATTATGTTTCTCTAAACTCCGACAAGGAGCTCTTCTGTCAGCAGATTTGAGGAAGAAAGTAATTTGGTTCCATCTTCTTGCTATCGATCTAGCATTCCTCGTTTCAACATTTCCTCCAATCAAATCTCGCAAGCCTCTCCAAAAACGGTAATTGATTGGTTTTACATTTATGCAAGAAATTGTCCTTCTGTTCCTGCTTGCTGCTGCACCATAAAGGCTATAAATTCAAACGCTTCTTCTGCGATCGTAGCACACCAGGACCCGGGATCGCCCTACCTACAAACAATCGCAAATACACGCGCGCACACCCGGCCTGTCTCCCGAGTGTCTGGCGTGGACCATAACAAAGGACCCGCGCTGTCTACATCATCAGCAGAACATCAGTCACTATCACGCATCACGTCCAAAAGCCGTGATTTGCAATCCCGCTCTTTTTGTTCCAGTTTTTTTTTTAGTTGTTCTCCATTCAAACGATCTTTTCTTCCACCCAAAAGGACGACGAAAACGAACCGGCAAAAACAAAAAAAACAACAAATGTTTAACAAATTCTTAACATTAATTCTATTGTTCTCGTCTCTAATGGATTCAAAATTATTGATTTTTTCATTACCCTCGTGTGGAGGCTTTTTCGAAGCGCATTTCTTGACCGTTCTCGTCACGTGCAGATCGGTTCAACGCAAAACCCGCTTTTCCGATCTGCTTGTTTTTTCGAGCAAAAGAAGGTTTTTTGTTGTCGTTGTTGTCAGTGGTACAGAATTGCCAAAATTTATGCTACTGTCCGGCGAATCAACGATCAACGGAGCCGCCGCGGTACGCTTCATCACCGTCAGCGATGGCAGCCCGTCACCCGGATTGAAGGATTGCAACCGGATGTGGCAGAAACATTTTGGGGCGATTTGTGGTTGGGTGCTTGTTAAATTGTTGCTCCAGCGCTTGGAGACATTATTTGCAGGATCTGTTTGCCTTTAGCTTCCCCAGTGTGTTTCAGACCTTCATTTGCACTACAGTACGGGACATCAGAGTATTAAGTACACTCTGTTAAATATCGCCCGAAGATATGTAAAATTCTCTCAAAGAGTCAAGTCCTGATCATTTGTACAATTGGGTTTCTTACTCACTTTTTAACGCTTCCTCAATGATGTTAGAATGACAGCTAAAGTCAAGCTTCCTATATCTCCAATTAAATAGAAACCTCAGGACTTCGCTATGATAGACCAACATGACTCATCGTAGCTTGATCATACAAAATGTCTATTTAATTCAATCTCTTCAGTCACACTTCTCACATTGTTTTCAAATTATGTTTAAGTAATAATATTTACAGCGTTTCTTTTCTTTCTTATAATATTACTATCAATCATTTCACTAAATATCTACCTGGACACGCCATGTTAAACAACGCACAGTATCGTTTAAACGCTCCATTACAAAAACGCAAGTAGTTATAATAAAACTTTACTATTATGTCCTCCGTGATGCCGAGTAAACGTCTCGCTAAATGACCCATTCAAACAGTGCTTTATGAAGCACAAAGCTTTATCCCCGCTGTATCCCTCTCTCCAACGCCCATCCCCATTCCGTCAGCAAACGTCTCCGCCCTGAAGGTGCAATTTAACCTATCTACATCAAACTGCATCGAGCCCATCGTTACAGCTCCAGCACCAGCTTAAATGTGCAACAGAAGGCCAACTGCAAACAATTCGCTCACCCCAAACGTCACGTCAACCGTCAAGGCGATGGCGACAGGCTGCAGCAGCAAACACCGAGAGCAAAGATGTTAATCGTCCTAATGGAACGAATTATGCTAAACTAGCAGAGCACCGTAGAGCCGCATTTGCACTAGCCCCGTTGCCCATCTTCAGCCCGAGCGACGGGCGTCATCATCAACACCATTAAGTGCAACTTGATCAGCCGGGCTCTCGAGCTCAGCTACGGACACCATAAACGGATCGGCACAAATCTTCGCCCAGACTCCAGCAATGAACGCTGCTGGAGGAGCATCATGGTGACGATCAGCGTCAGTAACTGCCAATAGATATATCCACCGCTCTTGGGTTGCCCTACGCCCGACCCTGACACGCTGGCAGGTTCCGATGATCACGTCAACTAGTGAACAGACCGCAACATGATACTTTTCGCCTGCTTACACGAATGGGAATGTGAATAATTCAATGTGAAAATCGCATCACATTTAGCTTGCGCTGTTGCACAAAGCAACACGCATCAAAAGGTGCGAGAAAAACCCGATGTCAAGATGATCCTCCGATTGGTGTATCAGCTCGCGCGGGACATGATACTGTCAAATGTACGGTGCTCTCGAACGATCGACCGATCTGTTACTAGGCTTGATCGTTCATCGCTCACTGGACCAACGTTAAAACCCAACAGGCACAATCAACGACCAAAAGAAATAGCTTCGATCTGTTCCTAATCATCGTTTTATTCACACATTACCCGGACCCACGAGCGCAACAAATCCTTCCGAACGATTGCGTCAACAAGCACGAGCCTGACCCCCGTACACTGGCCGGCGAAGGAGTCAAATAATTTTAATGAACTATATCTATCATCCGGCAGTTAAGCTATCGTCCGGATGGTTCCCTTAGCAGGAACTCCCAAAAATATGACCCCCACCGGAATGTTTCAACACGCTAAAGATCGGTCCGTTTTTCATTTCGGGTTGATTCTCTCGCCTAAACCGCTCATTTATATTCCTTAATTTCATACCACGCCACAGTGGAAAGGATTAAACGTTGGAACGCGCAAACGCTAGGTGATGTATCTTCCCTTGGGACGGAGAGCGCGGGGGCGGGGTTTGTGCGGTTAGCAAGTTCGGTTAAAGATTTCCAAATATTTTTCCAAAGCTGCTTCATCGCTCGACCATTATCATTGTTTCCAGCTATTAAGACACCTTCACGGATACGCGCGTACCGGAGCGTACGACCGACTGTGCCTGATTACCTTCGATTTATCACGACGCTTAATCATCGCCATTTTCTAATTATATCCAATCCATTTGGGGTGCCTTTTTCATTTGTACGCCCCGTGTCCATCCACTGCCGAACAATGTCCAGCCGGGAAAGGTCGATTAAGCGATCGTATTTGGGCTTTCGATCATATGGTTCGAAACATTTTTTTTCCTTCCCGTGGTATTTGCTTTAATCGTCTCAGATTAGGCACAGAAATATGTTGCTGTTGACACGAATAGACACAACTTTATAATCGAAACGCTTCAAACGCCGATAATCGGTACATTCCGATGGGTTTTGGGGCGTTTTTCTGCCCCTAGCAGATGCAGAAGGATGGAAAACATTCCTTTCTTTTTTACACAGACATTCTGGCTCTGTTCCTGATCGATTCCATCAATACACCGAGGACCGATCACAAACGAATCAATTTGGTATCAAATTACACGAGTATCCTTTGTCGTATCCTCGTATCCTCACCAAATTCGCAAGCGAGTTACATTCAAATTTACAACACAACAGAAAAGTAAATAGATTCTATCGATTAGACGACTCCTTCTATGCCTTCCGGTTTCAGGACACCTCGTACTCGTTCGTTCATGAATTCCAAATGTTTATATTATACTCATTGGGAAGCTCAACAACAAATCGAATCCCTCAGCTTGTGTTGGAATTCAATATCCTCTTCGAGTAAGGCTAAGGGATAAAGCTAAAATTGGAGTCCACAGGGGACGGAGCCCAGCACATCGAATTGGATTGGTTCAATTTATAGTATCACCTCGTTTCACGCTTCGTATTCCGGTGAGACCAATACAGACCGAGGACCTCCACAATTTGGATGCTTTGGCTCAAATTTCTGTCGCAATTTCGACCGAGAAGTCATCACCTTCGCAGTGATTACATGTGGTTTTATCAATTGCCTATACGGTTTCTGTACCACCAATCCGTTTTCTGCTTTACCCCTTGTCCAATCCAATGGTCAGTTTTCCCTGCTGACTGGGACATGACGGTCTACTGATATTACGAAATCGGTACACGGTTACAAGGATTATTGGATTTTTATTGGGGGGATTTAGATTGAATTTCGGTTGGTTGTCTGGGGTACACACGAACCAACGGCCCGTTTTAAACTATCTGATGGGTTTGAAATTAGTCTCCGGAGATCGATTTGTAAGCGTTCGGATTTTGTTTTTTCTTTTATAAATCGATGCAATAATTTATTGAGTGTTTTGGTTACTTGAGCTGTGGGACGCTACCGAATTTAATTGGATTGTTTCAAATGTTATAAAACAGGTTTATTTCATGAATAGGGTTTGCTCAACTGTGATTCTTCTTTTTATTATTGGCTTAACAACTTGCAGGTTATGCTAGTCATCTAAAGACTTACTTAGCTGTGATGCAATATTAAAATATAATTTAATTATATAATGCATAATGCGATAAGCTATTGAGCTCTTGCCTTACTCATAAGAATCATAACTATTCAGTAATGCTGAAATCCTAAATCTTCATTCACTCGTACGGCTGAGTACTGACATTTAAAGCTCATATAATCTTCTACGATCGACCTCAGCCATTTTAACCTCTTATGAAAATTTTACTTCTACTTGCACTGAATATATTACCAAATCTAATCACCAAAACATTCGTTGGTAGTCCTTACTTTGCGGCCTATACTAAAGGCCTATGAAAAGAGCAATTTCATAGAAAACTCCAGTTCGTTTATTGAATAGTATGATTTAATTTAGCTGTTCTCTTGTGATAAGAAAATGACAGCCCTGACAGTATTCATATGTATTAAACGTTCAGAAAGTTATTTTAAATTCTAGTAAGCTACCATCGCCGAATACTTTTGTTTCAATAAATTGTAATTTCAAGCCTCTTTCTGCAATTTCCTAGGCTTGCTGTATGCTGGGTCTGTCAATTTTTGATTATTAAAAACTGATATTAAAAACTGGTAAGACCAAGTAATTTAAGATCTTAGACTCGCAAATCAGCAGCCCAAGAGGTATTATTCTTACTTAAATTTCATCCACAACTAGTTTAATCTCCTTTTGAGTGCAACGATTGTCTAACAGTTTTGTATTTTCAACATTTCTCCAAAGACACCAGTTTATTTAACAGATTCATCGTTATAGTTTTCAGCCAACGCAAACAAAACCGCTTAATTGAAGAACTCCAAAAATAGTCCACACGAATTACTCGCCCGTTCGCTGCTTATAATATCTTCAAATCAAACTCCCCAGCTGCACGACCCGAACAACCCTATCCGGAACAGGGATCGTAAAGTTTACTGTAACGTTTTATTCACTTCCTTTTGCCCTTTTGGCCAGCACAGCAGCCCGAAAACGAACGAACGAACGAATGGATGAATGAATGGTGCGCTGCTCACAATCAATCTGTCCGATCGCATCGATTCATTAGCATATTCCATCCATCCGCCCGGCAGCTCACAACCAGGCCCACCGTTCCAATCACCTCAAAATTGCTGCTCTTTCTCACCTTCGAGGGGCCGATCGTCGGGGCACATCCTCGCGATCGTTCACAATAAAACGCCATCTCCGCTTACGAACCACCGAAACAGATGTAATCGAGCGTGTAATTTCCGGTGTACCATTTCGGGCACCTCATAACTTTATTCCCGTCCCGAAAAGCTAGTCGCCCGGGTCTTTTTTGTTGATGCTGGCGTTGATAGTGTCGAAACTACCGCGACCAGCCGCTCCTATTCGCTCCCGTACCGATCTCCCTCGGTCGGGTAGTGTGGCTTAGTGGTTTTGTATTTGTTCATCAATTTCGTTTAACGTCTTATCGATGGCTTTCGATCTTTATGATACAACAAACACCCCGTGGCCCCAAACGCACAACGTTTCCGCAACACACAGACGCGCGCGCACCAGTTAATCAAAATATTTTGGAATTGAAATATCTCGTCCCTGATGCCTGATGTCAAACCGTGCCGAACGTCGTATCGTCCCCTCGAGCTGCTTATCGGTTCGAGTCGTGGTAGGAATCCGATCGAATGAGTTCATTGCCGGTTGTCCCTGCTCGAGGTAAAGGTGCTTTCGGTTGCACACGTTCCAGGATGCAGAACGATCGATTGATGCGTTAACGAAAGAGAGCGAAACAACATCAACCATACAAACAGCAATCGATCATCGGTGCCGTTTTCGATTCTGATCAGTGACGGCGAGCCGGGGTCACTGCTGCATGTGTCTCCGTCTGTACGTCTGCACAACCTCTCAAAACAAACTCTGCCCACTGCTTACGTTGATTACGCAATTAGGACCCTTGCGGAGGGGTCCCAGCGTCTGGCGAAAGAGATGAAAGTGCAAATTAAGCACCAACACATCCATCCGTGGCAGCATTCTTCTCCAAACAGCTCAATTGCGGTATTTGCTCGTGGTGCTGCCTTTTCGGCCATAATCGAGCACCGTGGCTAATTTGACCCGAGCATAATTAATTACCCGGGCAGACCCCTACGGCCAGCAGGAAAAAAAAACTCGGCCCAAAAGGTTCGTCGCTTGTTGCACACAACGTTCTAGCAACGCCGTACCGAAATCTAGACAGAATGATCAACCCGTCCGATGGGATGGAAGGTGAGGAGCTGATTGAATGGAGAAACAAACACACGAACTCAGCTCATGACTAACTGCCCGAACCGATGCCCTTACCTTTTTTTTTTGTTATTCCCCCGGATCATTTAGCGGCTACGTCAGCACCATCAAAACCTGAGGCGCACGTTGTATGAAGGCATAAAAATTAGCTTAAATACCGAGCCGCATCAACGCGAACAGTCTACCCCTCACCGTAACTCTCCCCCTTCTGGATCCCGATCCCCGGAGACGGTGTCAGCCTACGGTGCGGGAGAAAAATTGAACAATCATTAATATTGAACGTGAAACTTAGGCAAAGCTTATGAAGCCGGAGCCATATGATCGAGCCCCGATCATCAACCCGAAGGGCGGCAAAAAGGGACGCAACGCAACATTTAACAACATAATTTCCTTTTCCCCCTTCGGGATACTCTGGCAACAGTGGAAAGAATCGGTAATGAAGATACTCTCCGGCCGAAGTAAAAAAGAAAGACAACCACCACAAAATAAACCACCCAAATCTGGACCCCGCAGGACCATCAGGAACCGAAACAAAATGGTTAAAACAAAGCTGGTGTGGGACACCCCTTACCATCTCCCTCTTGCGCCACCAATATCTCAACACCAACCCAAAAAAAAAAAATAGCACCATCGCTAAGGAAAACTAGGCAAGAGATTAATGATCGGTCGCGCTCGCGGGTTCGTTGCCTGTTCGATCGCCCAAATCACTGGTCCGAATGCGTCCGCTTTCTTAGCCGTACGCAGTGCCCAAAATCTTCCAAACCGCCCGGAGCTTTTAAGCGTCTTTTTCTCGTGGTCATTTTCTTCCTCACCTTGTACCTTCCGCCCCTTGTACCCTCCACAACCCCACACACAGCTACACTCATTTTGCTCAATGTTTTCTCACCCTAATGATCGTTTGATTGATGATCGTTTATTTATTTATTGTTATTAATTTCCTATCGATTTTACGCCCGCTGATCGCGTTAAACTCGATTTAATTGAGCGCAGAAGGAAACGGGGCAACCGAACGCACACCACCCGATCCGGCCGGTTTGTTTTTGCGGCCAAGGGTTCAAACCTTTGCAGCGCCGAGCTTTCCCGAGCGTTTCATAGAGCTAGCTTCAGCCGGAATTCCTTCACTCAAGTGCCCGTTTCTCATCGATCCACCACGATCATTAATTTTTATTAATTCCTCCACTGGCGCTGAACTAATCCTGCAACATTTTTATTAATTTTCTCCACCACAACCGCAACGGCACTCGTTAGACGCGCAAATGCCGTCTGCCCCGGGTGGTGGTGGTGTTGAATTTGTTTCACCAGCTCAGCACGTTTTAACCTTCGGCGCGGGAACAGGGTTTCAGTTTTTGCGCACGATGAACGAGCAGAGCCCCACGCAGCCTGCCAAAAAATCCGAGCGCGATCGAGCGCGCACGCCCGCAAGGTGGTATAATTCGGAGTGAAAATGAAGTTGTTACACGTTCGTAGGGTAAAGGGAGAGGCAGAGAAGCAAAGGCCAGGGAACGAGAGGGGAAAGAAGTAAAAGCTAATAAAACAGCAGAAAACAATCGAAGCGATTGTGAATGCGATTTAGCGGTTTGGAATTTCCCAGTCATGGTAAAATTGGGCTAATGATCCATTTGAATTCATTATGCTGAAGCCGTTTACTGTGTGCGAGTGGGGGGAAAAAACAACAACGCAAATGAGATGAAATTCCACGCCCAAAACAAACCGAGGAAGGAAGAAAACCAAAACATCATCATCAAATCAGTTTTAAATGCACCAATCAAACCCGTTTAGCTAATTTCAAAAAACACACCTAACGCGCGCAGAGAAAACCTTTTTTTCTAATCATGAGATTTCTCCGAATTATGCGCGAAATTTCCATTTTCCTTTGTCAATCATTAAAAAAAACGCACTGAAATTGTTATTGCACTGCTGTTTACACAACGGATTAACGTGCCGATTTATTTTTCCTGTAATCTCATGCAAGCTCCCATATCACGCACCCGGACACCATAATGGATCTTTATTTTCACGATCAATCAAAAGTATCATTCGTGCGGAATGGCATAGCAGCAGAACTACCCCTTCGGTTCGAAACCCATAAGCTACCAGAGGTGAAAAAAAATAACACACAAACAAACAAACCACACATTCCGGGGCCCTAATCCCGATCTCGATCTCTTCCCGAAGCTTTGCCAAAAACAGTAACCCCGGCTTTAAGCGAGGGTAAGTTAAGCGTTAAGCTGAGCATCCACTAGGGAAACGAAAAAAAACGAACCACACATACCCCCCCTTTTGGGCCCGATGCAATCGAGGGCACGTATCAAATTATTAACGAGAAGATCGTTAGCTCAGCGCAACTAAAGAAGGATTGCCGTTTGCGCCGAGCTTACCGGAGAAGGTTCGTGGTTTGCCGGTCGCTTCAGTCTTTCGATTGGTGCGCCGGGGCCACATGTAACCACGCGATACGGCTGTCGTTCGGTCGGTTGTTTTCTTTTTTTTTTTTGTGTGTGAAATGTACACCATCATAATTTTCTCTTTTGAAGGCTATTATTAATTTTGACAGATCGCTTTTCGAGTGCTCCGATTCCGAATAACCCGTGCGTTCAGCCAATTTCCAACCCCCGGTTTTCGGTGTTAGCTGACCTCCCGAGTTTTGGGGGAGCTTGAAGTTGAAGGGACTGTTGCTCCTGCTGCTGCTGCTGCTGATGATGATGATCGCGAGAATGATGAGTCGTGAGTGGTTGGTCGGCGGTATGCTGTCGGACGCCAACAGGGATACCCGCACGCCCCAAAAGGTACTAAATCGTTTCAACGGAATGTTCACAAAAGTGAAGGAAAGCACGCCTTTCTCGACGGTTTGTGCGTTCCTTTTGCTACCAAATTGTTTGAAGCTCTCTGTACAACAATGAACCTACGCGTAGCACTTCAAGTACACCTTTCCGATCTGTTTATAGCAAGGTCTACACTATCCTTTTTTTATAGCAAACAATAACTCCGAGTTGAGCTAAGGGTTCGTTTTCTAGCAAGCAAACTGTCACCACGCTCGTCCCTTCATGGGAGGTTTCGGAATTCTGACATGTTTCCCTTGTAGCCTAATTTCAATCCAAATCGATTAAATGATGAACCCGAACCCGGTACAGAGAACACGCAGCACGCAGCTTCATCATCATCAACGTGATGAGAAATATTGTGACAGCTGATGGCACCAGTTCGTCCAGCCCCGGGCCTTGTCGTTGTCGCGGCCAACGCACCGAACCTGAAAGAAAATGTCATCACGACTAATCCAATTTCATAACAAAGGATTAGAAATGGATACGGTTACGACTCGAACGGTTGACGCGTTGACAGCGGTTAGCGAAGGCAACACAACTGGTAGCGATGCAGAAATGGAAACAAAAACAGAGGAAAAAAGTAGCACCAACAACCGAAAGTAACAAGGAAAACAATACAAGTACGCACCTCGCATCTCTGGATCTGGCTCCGGTACGATACGATCGATAGGAGCTGATCGTACATACCGAAACACACGCACACACACACACACACCAAATCCTTGTACTGACTGACGTTTGGAAGGGTCGAACAGAAGAGGCTTAACCGTGCGGTTTAGCTAGCACTACCTGATGGCCGATGCTTCCCAGAAGGAGCCAGCGAAATGATCCTCTAATAATCCTGTGATCCTTCTTTTGCACTGATGAAGCTCATAATTGGGTTCTTGTTTCTTCGAGGCGAACGCATATTTCGCTAAGAACGAACCGTCTCTCTCTCTCTCACTCTCTCCCGTGTTCTCTTGTGCTGTTCGTCTTTTTCGGGATGAAATTTTGGAGATGCGTTCCAGAGTTCTTCACCGTCTTGATTTATGACATCAATCACCAGACTAGCCCATGTTAGAGACATGTTATTTTCCTTCCATCTTCCGTGTTCATCCTCGGTCGTCTAATTCTAGCACCGTACAACTTCTGAATTCCCAAGGTGCAATCGAACAGTCCGAAAACGCAACTCGAACTTAATTCGTTAACGTTACGATCGCCCGATCTCGAACCGATATCGAGTGTGGCTTAGGTCCAGAAATATGATCAGCTCGCTAGATATCACATTAAATTCACTCACTAACCAGCCACGACGAGACGGTTCAACCACGGCCGAATCCGAAACGGTGTGAAAGAGAAAAATCTGTACCAAATTTGTAGCCATAAATTTGTAACCGACTCATCCGGTTACATATCTCCCGGGTGTCTTCCAGTTCGTCCAAAACCATGCTCGACTGCTGAAAGAGTTAGGATAGAGCTTTTTCTTTATTTCTCGAACCGTTTACGCCCGTTCACACACGAGCATAAATTAATTTCTAAAGCCCCAATTAAAACACATTGTGTCATTCGCCTCATTATCGTTGATCGACATCAGGGGAACCTGGCAGAACTGGAACTGTTTACCCGTGCCTTCCAATACATCACAACCACACCATGAAGCTTACGATTAGGCCGATCTACTTTGTGGACTTTATCAAATCTTCATAACGAATGCTCCACGAGGCGTCAGACGTAACTTCCACAAATTTTCCATCGAACATCAGGCTCCTCCGGTACACCATAATTAAGTCATCTTCTCCTAATTCCAATCAATTATTGAAACTAAATAACACACAAAACAAATGTCTTTTTCACGGACTCCGATTTGATCGCAGTCCCACTCGGCGTGTCGTGATCATCGTCCCATAAGTATCACTTTTCCCTTGTTGATCGTGCCCGGTACGCTACTCGGATCTGGGAACGCATGGTACGCAAAAGCCCCATATTGATCGTTTGTCCCTTTTTTATTCCAAACACACAGCATCAAATGACCCATAAAAAACACTCACCTCAAACAAACAACAGTGCCGGTTTGAAGGCGCTGGAGGCTCGGGAGGTTCGAAATGTTCGGCTCCAACGTTCGACACAGGCGCACTGATCTCGCCTAATCAGTGACAACACATAAATGTCGAATTATAATAATGCACATAAATTAGATGAGTCGCGCGCAGGACATGCCTCCTTTTGCAGCAGCCAAACTGATCCAAAATGAAGCATAATAAAGAAATAAGACACACACACACGCACAAGCGTCACACACACAAATTCGAAACGTCCAACGACACGATCTTTAACTCGTCGAGGTGCTTCGAGAGAAGGTTTGTGTTTTTTTGTTCGTTGTTCGATGATTATTGTCGCGCGTTTTCTTCGTCGCGCTCTAGCGTTTCCGTTTCGTGATTCAGCCACATTCAGGTACGAGGAAGATTTCGACGTTAAATTACACCAACCAAAACCAGCGCGACGGGTGAGACGACCACCGAACCCGTACGAGGAAACATCATAACTAATGTCTATGAGAAAATTAATAGGTTTATAATTGAATAAATTATTTCCACTATTTTATAGTCACACGAGATGCGAACGGGACGCAGCACAAAACGGCGAAGAAAAACGGCGAAATCTGCCACACTTGCTCTCTCTCCCGGTAAATCCAATGCCTCGGCGATTGCCATTCCACCGGACCGGACCGTGTGGTGGGAAAACGGATGGGAAACGGAGGAGGGGAATAAGAAAATCAAATTAATTGAATGATGAGCTGATTAGAGTTATGGAAACGTTTACGGTTAATATTCCAGCTTCTTCAGGTATTTATGTGTTTGTGTAGCGAGGGAAGGATGATTCAGTTGCTTTCAACGATGAGAATTTTTTGCCTCTATAAATATTTTGAGACGTAGCTGCGAGAGTATTAAACACGAATTATTCACATTTTACTATTTTATGCATTTGAGAAATAAATTATTAAACTATTGTGGATATGTTGTATGATATTTTGATTGATATTATAATAATTGATTAGTCTTCTTCTTCTTCTTCTTTGGCACTACAACCTCGTGAGGTCTTGGCCTGTTATTGCTAGCTCTCTGTGACTTAGTTTTACCCGTAGCTGCGTACGGGGAGGCGGTCCGCCGGGATTCGAACCCCGGTCTTGCCGTGTGAAGACCGGCGCCGCTATCGTATACACCACCGGGCCGCCCCAAATTGATTAGTCTATAATCATAGTAAAATTTTCACTGCATTTGCAATACATTTGATTTATTAAGGACTTCCCAGCAATGTGCCTTACAATCAATTTCTTACATTTACACTAGTGTCAAGTACCATGGCATCAAGTTTTGAGCAAGGTTTCGAGATCTAAAGGTACTGAAGGTCAAACAATTCTCAGAATCTCTCAGGCAAGTTATTGTATTTAGAGGTTAAAGATTCATTGTAAATAGTGGTTTAGTTTGTTTATCAATTTTAAAATCCCTTTTCGACTGTAGAGAGCACACTTTGCGCAGGATTCCTGTCAAATAGTTGCTAAAACAACATGTCTTCATGTCACTAAAGACAGGAATAATGGTTGACTCTTGGAATTGACATATTTACAGAAAACAACTCCCTTCTTTCTTCAATATTAATCTAATATTACTTTATTTAAATAAAACTCAAACTCAACAATCATGAAACATAGTAATTAAAGGAGCAACAATGATTCAAATTCGAGGGGGCGAATAGACTATAGATTTCTTCTAATTTCAAAGCATCTAAAATTCAAATTAGCTCTAAATGCATGCCTCTTCAACCGACGAAACCAGCCCCACTTACACTCCTTACCAGGTCACATCAGCATGACATCAAATATGGAACGCGTGTGATTTTCAATACATCTTTTTTTAATGCAAAATGTGCCCTCAATCGACAATTTGCGACAAATTGTACCTCCGTGGATAGTCTTTCATTTTGTGTTGCTGCCGTGTTGCTACTAAAGCCCAAACCCTTCGTTAATGCACCCGGCATCGGCTCAATGTGGAATAATTACGGTGCATTAAATTATAAACGATCGAGCCCGCCTGGAATAAGCAAACAAAACAGGCGAAATTTCAAAGAAATGCGCTGCGTGCGGGTAAACCTGACCAAAGAAAGCCTACCTAGACGATGCTAGAATGTGTGTTCGAGTTTGTGTGTGTGTGTGTGTGCGACATATCAAACACAACATGTGCTCACGCACATTCGGGTTGCTGACGGGTTGCGGGAATGTTTTGATTTTAATATTCATCGCCGCTTTAAATCGCTCCACAGCCGAACGTCAAACGCTAGGCCACAGCCGGCACGGATGGATCTATCGAACTCACATCATACGCCCATTTACTGTCGTTACTTAGAATTCATGATAGGAGACATCAGACCGGGCGACCGAGTCGCCCAACCGTAGCCGGAACAGTTTCACATTAATGTACGTGCGCTGAAAACTCTTCAAACTGCGTACGCAAGACGTGATAGTACACTCACCGCGTCAGCAGGCACTTGTCGTACGGGAGTCGTACAGTTTTTAAGGGAAAAAGTGTCATATTTTAAATGCCATCTAATGTCCACTTTAAATCAGTATCGACACCGTCCGGCTTACCAGCACGAGATGCCGTGAGAATTAAAAATGTCTCTTTCTTCTTCCATCGTAAATGGCTAATGCATCCGAAGGTCTGTCTACATGATCTAAGACGCCTTCCATGTACGCGGCCAGCAACAATTGAGGAGTTTTTCGGTTAGTTTATGCCGTAAGCACACCACCTGCTCAAAACGCGTCACTGCAATCAACAAATCCATTAAAACGCTAGCCATAAATCTTGCTGCTCAAACGGTTGTTAACAATCGCTTAATTGTTTGTTTATGTTTATTTCGCGCTTGTGTTCGTGTTTGCAGCCCCATCTATACCCGTACATGCTACGCACCGGCCACGAGTAATTGTGGCACAAAAGTTCCAAACGCGCACAGAATATTTGTGCTGTACGCCTGGTTTTTTTTGGCCAAAACCAAAACAAATAAGCACACCGGTGCAGCTTGTCACTACTGTTGAAACAAAAACCCCGCTTTCATCATAAACAGACTCATAAACTCTGCACATGAATTTGTATTTACTTGTTTTTGGCTGTGACACACTGTCACTGTGTGTTTCGTCCTGTACGGTGTCTGAATAGGTAATTGCATGCCTTCGAAAAAAAAGTCAGTATGCGCTGTTGCGCTGCTGATGTCTTGAAATTCCTCAACGCTGCTGGCCCAAAACCATTTTGACCAGTAATTAAAAGGAATTAAGCTTGCTCGTCCGTGCCGCAACCAGCATCAGCAAGCACTGTGTCAACATGCATAATTGTGAAGCCATTAAACTATGCTCCGAACATTGCATTTCACACCATTAACCACCGCGAGTGCTTGAGTGTGAGAGTGATATGTGCAATCATTCTGGAAAGGTGGTTAACATTCGGTTTATTCTTAAGAAAACATACAGTCCGACATTAGATATCGTTCACCAAAAGCAACCAGCAACCAGGGTTACAAAAGTTATCTTAACTCTGCGCCGTCTCTCCGTTGCCTTATCGGTTGCCGGTGGACACAAAAGAGCGACGGATATAAATTATGCCAAATTCTTCTGCGAGACGTCGTTCTCATGACGAAATTCCTGCTAATCTAGCATCAGATAAGCAGAGTCTACGGTAACCGAGGGAAACAAATTCATCTCCGCTAACTGTGGGACATTTGCTGGTCAGTGAATAATTTCGGATGGTTACTACTGGTGGATCGTAAATAAATTTGAAACTCAATACAACTAGAAATTAATTAATGTTAATTAACGTATACTTGATTTCAGGAACTTTTTCTGACCATTTGCTACTAAACATTTTTCTGGTTTATATAAAACAAACAAACGCTGATTTTTTAAACTAATTTAATTTTTTTTATAAGAAAAATAAAGTATAATGTTTTAGTCATTTATTTACCATGTTATTACAACTTAAAAACAATGATAAAGACCAGCCTCCCCGTACGCTGGACTGACTATTCAGCTATGGGTAAAAAACAAGTCATAAGCAATAAAGTCAGGCCATTTTAATTGAATAAAAAAACATGACCTTATTGCTTCGTGGTCTTGGCCTGTAACATTAATCCTCGATACCGCTCACGGTCTAGCGCCGTCGTCTGCCAATCCAATATCCCGGCCGTTCTGACGGATGCATCAACGCCTTTACTCCAACTAAATTTGGGCCTACAACGACTGCTCTGTCCATGTGGACGACCTAAAAGGAGTTTACGGGATATAAAAGCTCATTGTTTAATTTCCACAGCCCGTAGGTACTATAAGAAATATCCATAAGATGTACGAAATATCCATAAGATGTTGGAATAAAAAATAATACATATTTGTTCATTTGGGCTTCAAAAATTATCTGGTTTATTAATAACAGAGCATAATGTCATTTTGTAGCACCTCTTTGAAGCTTCAATACATATTTATATACCTCTATTCGATGGCTGCTAGGCCATCAGTTTTTGTAACAATAAATATGCTAAACTAGCAACGATAATTCTACAAAGAGAATTAGAATTTTACAAACTTTATTGAAAATATAGCAATCAAAAGCCGGTTCATCAATCATCATTTTGCGCATGAAATATTTTACATCTACTCTCTTTGACATACTTCGAATAAATAAAAACAATCATTATTGCCTACTAATGACACTGTACCAGCCCATAGTGACCCATAACTCAGCTCCAAATGAAGACATTTCCAACGCAACGCGCAGCATCGTGCAGCAACTGCAACATCCGTGACCATAATGCACCGCCACCCGTTACAACGACCCCACCGCTGCCTCTTCCACCCTTTCCCATACACTTCACCCTAAAACCATAAAGCAAAAATGAAGTTGTCCGCAAAATTTGTCAACTGATCCGTGAGCGCACACACACACACACACACGCCGCCCTGTACGGTCACGCTTCCCACCACGTGCGTATGTTTCGTTAGCTTAATTGTTATGTTTTCTTATCGTAATGGCTTAATCGCATTAAAATGATCACCATTTTCGGTGCGGTTCAGGTTTCCTGCGCACATCCCCATGGCCCCAGCCGACTCGCCAGTGCCGGGAGATGGTACGATAGGGCCTCTCCACTCCACACGGTGACACATTTGTGCGTCGTGCCGTACGGTGTGATAAATTTGCACTCGGCCAGTCCTTCCCCTGCTGTGGTGTTCTTCCACCCACCGTCCAAACGATGCTCATAAAAATACTTCTCACGAAGTGGAAAGCTCAGCCACAGCAGCAACTGCAGACGGAACTTCGTCAATGCGAAGTGTTCATCGGCGCATAAGCGACAGCGCCAAACCGATGCAACAAGATGTGTACCTTTTTCTGTTGCACTACGTTGTTCAAACCGTACGCAACCACCATAAAAATATAAATCCGGCAAGAGAAACAGAGAAGATGAAGAGAGAGAGGGAGAGCGTGAAACTGGGGAAACAATTTAATCATCTCTAATTTTCAATGTAATAAATTTTATACCCATTATCACGTCCATTCATTTAAAGCGAATTTCATCAATATGTACACAGCGTTGCGCTCACATTTGCGCTCGCCCGCGGTGACTACGATTGCAAAACGGTTCCCGACGGCTAACATGCACAGGCACATTTGTAATTGTTATGTTTTCTTATCGTAATGGCTTAATCGCATTAAAATGATCACCATTTTCGGTGCGGTTCAGGTTTCCTGCGCACATCCCCATGGCCCCAGCCGACTCGCCAGTGCCGGGAGATGGTACGATAGGGCCTCTCCACTCCACACGGTGACACATTTGTGCGTCGTACCGTACGGTGTGATAAATTTGCACTCGACCAGTCCTTCCCCTGCTGTGGTGTTCTTCCACCCACCGTCCAAACGATACTCATAAAAATACTTCTCACGAAGTGGAAAGCTCAGCCGCAGCAGCAACTGCAGACGGAACTTCGTCAATGCGAAGTGTTCAACGGCGCATAAGCGACAGCGCCAAACCGATGCAACAAGATGTGTGCCTTATTCTGTTGCACTACGTTGTTCAAACCGTACGCAACCACCATAAAAATATAAATCCGGCAAGAGAAACAGAGAAGAAGAAGAGCGGGAGAGAGCGTGAAACTGGGGAAACAATTTAATCATCTCTAATTTTCAATGTAATAAATTTTATACCCATTATCACGTCCATTCATTTAAAGCGAATTTCATCAATATGTACACAGCGTTGCGCTCACATTTGCGCTCGCCCGCGGTGACTACGATTGCAAAACGGTTCCCGACGGCTAACATGCACAGGCACATTTGCTCGACTGCAGGCACCACGTGCGGGAAACCGGTCGAAGAGAAGCACCTTTCCCACCCATCCGCCCCACCAGAAGGTGCGCACGTTTGCAAATAATCTGCACCTAATATTATAAACAAACCAGCATCGATCGATGGCTTTCGCGCATTGTGCATGCGCATTGTGGTTGGCGCAGTACCGTACAACGCGAACGGGCGCAACCGGGGAAAATGGTGCGCCGTTTTGGATAAAACAGATATTACACGTGTAATAAATTATCGCCTTTCGTCCGAGCTGCCAGTTCGGTTTGTGAGTGCATTTATTTTCGCAACCACCCTCCAGCGCCCGATGCGCCCGGTTTTGCGAATTGCGAAACCGGAACGGGCTGTCTTGTCGAGCTCGGGTGGCGTTTTTTTTTACGAGCCACCAAGGTGAGGCACTGCTTGCTGCGTCTGTTTTGCTTTCCTTTAGCATCGTCGCTTCCCGCGCAGCTCGACGGCCCCCAACGGCCCAACGGTGTTGAAATGTTTGCACACCTCACTGGTGTGTCCGAGTCCGATTGCTCCCGGTTCGATGAGCCGGTAATTTATAATTCCTTCCATAACCTCCAGCCTTGCAAAAACCAGCGACGGTTCGCCACTTTGCCATGGAATTCTCCGTATTTTCCGAATGATAACGCACCCGCTCCGGTCCGGGAAGTAGTTGGTGCAATCCGGTACACTTTTCTCGTGTGCTTTGCCATCGTCCGTTTTTTTTTTTTTTCAGTTCAGCCTTTTTCTACATGGATCGATGCTTTTTTATTGCATCTAATGGTGCTATTCGATAGCTCTAGTGTGTTCGTTAAGCAAATACATCACCAATAAATTGTTCCATCGCTTCGAGGTTGTACATTGGCGTGAACTTGGTGACCTGTGGTTGGTTTTTGACGTGTGAACGGCCCGGGGATTCATACCAAATGATGGTTCAATGTGATGTGTGTTGTGTTACGGCCGAACGCAATCATAAAACAAACGATCGTATAATTAATGAAGGGGTTCGTTTTAGCGGTACAAACTAACATAATTGTTTTACACACTAATGTTGTTTCGGGACAGCGTATAGGCTCTAAATCTAAATAGCCATACATAACGGGATTGGAGCTCTGACCTTGTTTTTAGAACAATTTTAAAGTCTGTTTAACTGTTTGGTTGTTTTATGGAAGCAATTAGCTCTTGGTGGAACTTCAACGCTGTTTAAACATGGTGTGGTATGAGTAAGAAGTGCAAAACATTTGCACCTCTGCTCTGCAACTCTGGATTTAGCTCAGTGTTATCCTAAAACATATGTTTACATGGTCCCGAGCGATCTTACGAAAATAACACAGCAAGAAGGATTAAATATGATCCTTCTGCCCTAACAATAATATTGGTTGCTGCTGAGGTTAGTTGGTACAAGGTCCTGCCATGAAAACTGTTTAATAATTGGTCTAAAGTTGTCTACATGCGTATGGAATATTCGGCATAGTTCAATCGTAGTTGTAAAACTAAAGTAAAGTTAACAGATATAATACTTATAAATAAATTAATAAATAATCACTGCACATTGCTTAGTATAGCCCTAATGCATTCTTCTTCTTCTTTCCTGGCCTGCTCCTACGGAGCACGTCTTGTAGACAGGGCCTGGCGTCCAATTCGTTTCCAGGATACTCGGTGCATGGCTGCATTCCTCCACCCCCGGCTGCATCCGATATCCCTCAGGTCTGACTCCACTTGATCCAGCCAACGAGCTCGCTGTGCTCCTCTACGCCTCGTGCCGAACGGGTCGCTGACGAGCACCTTCCTGGCAGGGCATGAGTCCGGCATCCTCATCACGTGACCCAACCAGCGTATCCTTCCGGCTTTGACGACCGTCAGGATGTCTGCATCGTCAAACAGCTCAGCTAGCTCGTGGTTCATTCTCCTTCTCCACACGCCCTGCTCGCACACACCGCCAAAGATAGTCCGCAGAACCCGCCGTTCGAAAATAGCGAGTGCATTGGCGTCCTCCGCCAGCATAGTCCAGGACTCGTGCCCGTAAAGGACTACCGGCCGTATCAGTGTGCGATATATGGCGCATTCCGTGCGTTGTTGAAGTCTTCTGGATCTCAGGAGTTTGTGGAGTCCGTAGTAGGCACGATTCCCCTGAACAATGCGCCTTCGGATTTCGCTGCTTACGTTGTTGTCCGAAGTTATGATCGTGCCAAGGTAGCAAAACCCCTCTACTCCCTCGAGATCGTCGCCGTCAACTAATACTCTGCTTCCGAGTCGTGCTCTATCACGGTCAGAGCCTCCGGTAAGCAGGTACTTTGTCTTCGTCGCATTGATCCTCAATCCAATCCTATCGGCCTCGCGTTTCAGTCGGGTGTACGATTCGCACACCGCCGCAGATGTTCGCCCGATCATATCGATGTCATCCGCGAACCCAAGGAATTGGAAAGACCGGGTGAAAATCGTGCCCCGGATGTCGAAGCCCGCGCTTCGCATGACACCTTCCAGAGCGATGTTGAACAGCAAACGGCAGGGTTATGCATTACCCTAGCCTATCATCAAAGGGCGGCCCGGTGGTGTATACGATAGAGGCGCCGGTCTTCACACGGCAACACCGGGGTTCGAATCCCGGCGTCCTCCCCGTACGCAGGACTGACTATCCCGTTGCGGGTAAAAACTAAGACAGAGAAAGCTAGAAATAGCAGGCCCAAGTAGGTGGTACTGAGGCCAACCTCAGTAGGTGGTTGTAGTGCCCGAGAAGAAGAAGAAGCCTATCTCAAAATCTATGGATTTCAATACTTACTTGAAAATAAAACGCCCGTATGAAATTCACTGTCCTAATTGACAGAACGAAAGCTGATTAGAAGCTGTTTTAAGGCTTAAACAATTTAATTACCGCTTCAACGGGAACTTTCGTTACATTGCTGTAATTGGTAATTTTCTGTGATATTCTGAGAATCGTCTACATTCACCAGAACACCAATAGATAAATACCTTCGCTAGATAAACTTAAAATATCATTAATTGGATCCCAAACGCTATAAAAAACCATAACTGGATTCGTAACGATCACTTCAAGCGCTAGTAAAACAAACCATTTCTCGTTAATCCATAACACTGCACTAGGTGCACCATATTGCCATTGCGCATTCACAGCCTCATTTGCAGTTGCTGTATTTTGCACTTGTGCCGAGTGCTGAGTGTGTTTCGTTCGTTGCTTTTCACCCGTTGGAAATGTGCGCACACCGGGGAGGCACACACCGAATGCATTCATAACAAGATATAAAATATCTATCCTAAATAGGTACGAAATGGAAATAAAGTCTCCTATAAACCTCCCCCCTTCGGCGCTCCCGCACCACACACACACATCCCACCGTTCGCGGGGAACCCAATTTGGTGTCCATGTTTTTTCCCCCATTTGATTCCGGAGGCACGCAGGAACGCCGAGTGCGACGCATAATACAAAATTAATATGATGATTATTGTTGAGGCTCGGGCGAACGGGAGACGAAACTGTTTACTTACACCCCGGAGCGAGTTAATATAAATAAATGAATATATTTTGTCGATTCTCACCTCGGGACACCTTCGGGCACTGGTCGTTCGGTGTATGTTTTCCGTGTTTGTCCCTCGCTCTTGCGCGCGCTCTTTAACTTCGGACACACACTGATTCCCACTGCGCGTTCCAATGTGCATTTAATACAAATACAAAGCGAGAATAAAGCTGTGCAGTTCGCTTCCAGTTGCGCGACACGGCGCGCAGCCGGTTTCGGGAGGCTGGTTTATAATAGTGAGAAAGTTTTGATGATCATTTTGATGAGAAGCGCTTGAGCTTGTTTGCATATCATAAAACTATCGACAGTTTTGCTTTCACAGCTTTTCGTCCGGGCTCGTGGTGGACCTGGTCAGGCACCATATTCTCCACGAAAAAACAACACTGCCTAACGTATGATGACTCAATTAAATCGTCCATCAGCCCGTTGGACCTGTAGCCAGGAACAGGTGGAAAATGTAAGAAATTGCGACACGGGTAGAAACAAAAAGGCCTCGTTTTTCCCACGCGAACCTAAAAAAAGAAGTGGAGCGGTTATTGACCCGCTCCGCAAAGCTTGCCCGACGGTGGTTCATTTTAATTACTTTCGAATCGATATTGCATATTCTTGCCGCACACCGTCTCACTGGTGCGCCGACAGACAGTGCGGGTTGCGTTCTGTCTACCGTGCTTATAAATTCTGAGCACAAACCGGGCTAAACGGTCCCCATCATGTCAGGTGCGGTATCGATGGGTTGGTTGCTTTGGACTTCTGTCTGGTGTGAGGTTCTTCGTGTTGGTTCCCAGCCCCAAACAGACCGTGTGAACTATGGAGGACGATTGGTGAAGAATGTTTTATGGATGGTGCGGTACGGGTCTCGATTAAATAGAGAAATTGGATGGGAATCATTGGAACGATTAAGTCAATTATTACATTTTTTTATAACTTTTTAATTGTACTCTTGCAGAGTAGAAAGTGGAAAATCCGTTACAAAGAGTAATAGTTTGCGTAGATGATGAAATTGTAACAAGCAGCTACGAGCTTTAGAGCAAATAAGCGAAATGCAGGGAAATTCCTTAAAAAACCAAACCAAATCATCCATTTCAATGGCACTTGGAGCAGATGAAGCAGTGCTACTAACACTACGTAACATCCATTATGGTTCAAGAAATCATCCCAAAAAGCTCCTCATCAACTCACCATCCCGGGCGACCGCTTTCACGCCGTCATGTCTCAATTTCTTCGGACCACGTCCATCCGTCCGTTTTTCCGAGGGCCCACTTAAGCGCACATCATTTGTCTTTTTCACCACCATCTCAACCTCCAAGACCAACTCACCTCGGTATGGTCGGTACCGTAAATTGTCTGCAGCACGTTGAAAGGGGAAACCGGGTCGTGGAAGGTGCGACGTACTTTTTAATGTCTTAATCAACCGCTGAAATCCATCAAGCGCGCAGTCACCGCCTAGACACGTCCGAAATGGTCTGCCAAGGGAAAAGCTCACAACCCACTTGGGGAGAACCCCAGGCTGGAACGAGTTTTTGGACAGCCGGACGGCTTGTATGAAGCCTCCCCCACTGGGACGGTGGGGAGGGCTTTCGAAGGATCGCGAAGTAATTAAGCTCATGTTTCATGCACCTCAAGGAAATGAACTGTTCACGCTTTTCTCCGGATCGCAGAAGCCAAACCCCCGGCTGGATTCAGATTTCATTCGACCATTTAGCAGAGCGCGAGGTACTAAATGGCCCAAGAAGTTACAGAGATTTATTTGATGGTTTTACAAAACTAAATACAAAAGCACTTAACAATGAGATCATGGACAGCGTACAGGAAGTCGTTACAATATCGTTTACTAGAAATCACGCTGCTCAATCACATCAACCCTAATTCTACGAACTCTACCGAGTGCACCGAGTCCCGTGGCCATACGCATGCTGTGACGCACAGACTCACCCGCGTAATCCGTACGGTTCTGGCATGAATCAATTATTCCATTCACCCAGGAAGCATCAATCTCGCATGGTGATCTCTATCGCGAACACAACTTCATTCATGACTCGCAGGCCAAGGCGTAAAGTATCGCGCCCTGCCAGCGCACAGGATACGGAAAGAATAATAAATTAATTTTCATTCAATTGCCAAAGATTACGATCGGGCCCGGGATAGCTCGGGTTGTAGTACATGATCCGTTCGGCCATTAAACACCAGCAGTAGCAGCAGCAGCAGCATCACCACACAACAATAGTGATCATGTTCTGGAGGAACCTACAATCCTACGATCTGTAAGCACCACCACCGATAATAATAACAATAATGGCCATCGAAAAACACGCGTTGAATAAAGCCCAAACTACCAGTCCGAACGTGTCTTGTGACATTTGAATGTGTTCAGTCCGTTTTTTTTTTTTTAATTTCATTCATTCTTCCGAGGTGTGTCAGTGATCCCTTTTTGCTGGCACGATAATCGTTGCCCTTGCTCTCTAATGTGTGCAACTAACCCAAGAGGTACCCCAGTAAGCATCGTTGCTCGAAATTTGAAATTATTATCATCTCACCAAGGACGATATCGGTGTCCCGTAATCGGTTCCTCCCGGACGATTTCACTCGCCGAGGGAAAAGTTTTTTTTTATCTCCTATCTTTCACCCGTGCTAGCTTTCGAAGAAATGATTTGAATTTCAAACGAAGTCACTAGGCTTTCTTTCCCCGCAGATGACGAGTAAGTTCGCAGAAGCTAAACCATAAAACGGCCTACACGTCATGGAATGGAAGAAACCCGCAGCCGAACAGGGAAAGAACCGAAAGCAGTTAAAGCTAGGCCTTCGTGCCGTTTTACCGTTTTCTTCTTCCGAGAAGCTCCAAGTGTGACAAACAATAAAATTATGCACCTCCAGGCACCACACCAGCCTGGGTTGCGAGCATCGCCGAGCGGACAACAACGCACGCCCGCGACCGTTTAGCAGGCTCGGGACAAAAAGGTGGCATATAACACGGTGACAATTAAGATCACTTCTGATGATAATGATTGCTTGCTGTTGCTTCGTAGGGGTTTCTTCCACTCGTTGACGACTCCGCATTGTCTGTTGGTTTGAATGAATCTAGGGAAACGGGAGAGACAATCCGGCTGTCGTTTGATTTGTTTAATTTAGAATTTTATATTTTATTTTTATGGCAAGTGATATAAAAAAAAAGGAAATTCATAACAAATTTGTAACAAAACGCCAAGATGTCTTCTACAAGCATTACAAGGTCTGACTGATATGATGATGAACGTTAGAATTGCACGAACGTGATCAATTGACTGAGATCGCTTTAACGCTCCGTAGAAAAAAGACTAAGCTAAAGGAGGAGCACTGAGTTCTGAAACCTTCCGAGCTTAGGTAACCGATAGAACTTTGACTAAGGCAGATGATGTCGAAATAAGTATTTATCAACTACCAATCACAATGATGGGATCAGGACTTTTATGTTCAGTTCAATAAACATCTATGATCTTTATTAGCCTAAGTTTAGTCTAGAGAAGATGGCAGAGTAGCTGTATGAGACATCAGATGTCGATATGGATATGTTGAGCATCTGATATAATTAGAATTTTCGATAAATAAATCCAGATCCTGACATCGGCATTGTTAACTGAAAACTCCCTTATGGAGCAAGTTCTAATTAAATGATCGAGATCAAATCTTGGCGTATCGTGCCATCACCTGTGGTCCTGAAAAACAATTGCCTATTAATATGACATGATGATAGATGCTGACCAGCAGCTCTTATAAACTCCTTAAAAATTTTCACTCAAGAGTCCTCTCACGATGGACGAATCTGCTGAAATTTGGACTTTACCCTAAAACTTAACTTCAGACAAATTTTTACTTCATTTGTGGGCACATTACAGAGACAACATGTTCATTATTCTTGAGCAGAACGTTATTATAAGCATCGAATTTGGCTCATAATGCTCCAGAGTCTTCATGCATGTCTCTAGAATGACATCCGACGGTCAAGTCGCTAAAGATGGCAAAGCAATTAAAGTTCTTGGCGGTAATAAAAACCCTACCCTCTTACGCTGACATTAATGCCCTCTGTTTAACCCATAACTTATTGTACACTCTTAAAAAATCTGTGGTTTACGATTTGTGGAAAAAAAGCATAACTTGTTGCCTCTGGTGCACGCAGGTAGCTGCTTCGATGAAGTTAATCCTCTCGCTCTGTGTGTTCCCGACGCTCATCGATGCATGACACGATGAAAAACGCCCTCAGGAATGCTGAAAGCAGCTTCCATCCTCGGTAGCAAACACCAACGTGCTCCTTAATATTCCTTATCGCCAGTAGCCAGAAGCTGCTGCACGGGAAAGAAAATTGTGCAATTTTCTAATTACCACCGTCATCGCAAACGCCTTCCCGGATCGACCTGGAATGTCTTCTTAGGACACGCCACACAACCCCTACTGGAAGGTGCAGACGAAGAAACAGAAAATCGACGAGGTGGTCTCAACTTGAAAGCACGTAAGAGCCAACCCTACTCGTAAAAATAAGCGAACATAAAAAAAACGAGAACAACAACTCAAGTGATGCGATTAGCTTCTTGAATTTGGCCCTTTTGTCTCGGGACAGTCAGGGATATGCTACGAGCGTACACGAGCACGGTGTGTGTGTGTGTGTGTGTGTGTGAGTTGAGTGGCATTTAATGAGCAAGCGCAACAGACCACTCTCGAGTGAGTTTTAAGAAATTGAAAGTAAACACTTGACTTGCATCGGACAATGTGCGTCCGTGTGCAGTGGAAGAAAGGAAGAATGAGGAGTGTATAAAAAAAAACCTCCATGCAAGCATAAAACATGAAATGCATTCCTTTCCCCGGGGTTGCCTTTCTGGCCTTTTTGCGCTTCGAAAGTGTTTAAGCCCGTAAGGTTCTCCGGTGACCAAGTGATGCGTACCAATCGGTGCTTTCTTTCTGACGGTCGTGACGGTCACATGACCGGCCATGAACAGTCAAACCTGGGATTGACTTTTTTGTGCACACCAGTGTGCGGTAAATGGCGTTTACCGGAGATCCTCGGGAGATGGTTTGCGTTTTGGGTTTTGCCCTCGCCAACGGCTTAAAGTATATCATTATCTTCGCTTGCGATAATCCCGGCCCGGCCAGAGCAGAAGCCTAAAAGTCAAGGAACGGTATCCTATTTCGTGCCCTTCCCTCTTCGCATCCAACCAGTAGCAAATGCGACAAAGTGGCTATGGAACCAGAACCTGTAGGCGCAAGGAGAGAAACCTTTTCGCCCCGATAGCGACCACCGAAAAGGGAAGTAAAATTTCTTCCCAATGCCCTGGTCACAGCACTGACGAAATATGTTCGGTACGGCGATGTGTTCGAATCGAACGCATCAACGGCGCAGCGTGATTTGTTGTAGCTGCCTTTTGGCAGGCTTACAGCCCTAAGAAATTGGCTCTTGTGATTAGAAAGGATTTTCGAAAGGATGCAAAAGAAGACGCGCAGCGCGTGAGAAGAAGCCCACAGAAATAGGAAACGTATGTTGCCGGTGGTTTTGGCTTTTGAACAGATTAATCTCACAGTGGGCGTCATTCGTACAGTTTTCTTGATTAGATTACCACCGTAAGCTTGACAAAAGTCCTTAGCTCACCGGGTCGGACGATGCTTACAAAAGCTTAAATGCACCTTATTTTGAGCGGATTGTCTTATCGCGATAATTGTAAAACAAAAGGATCAGTACGGACCTCTCATACCAAACGACAAGCGTTAATTCTATTAGTGGGTGGGTTCGTGCCTGTAGATGATTGATCGTAAATTATGGGATATGAGCTTCTTGTCTGCTTATTGTTATACAATTCATTACATCCATTCGACATCGACAATATTAAGGTTTAAATATTTTACATAATAATGAGATTTTCATAAAAATGAGTGATTTTTTCTCTATTAGCTGTTAGAAATTGAATATAAGAGAATATTGAAGATCTTTTAAAGCGCAAAGTGGTGTTCTTTACGAAGAGAATTGCTGTTGTAGTTGATCAATTCAAGTCCTTAAACTACATTATTCCTTCTAGAACTCTTAAGATCTATTCTAGATTCTGGAGATCCTAGGATCAAGCATCGCCCTATTTTGTAGATGTTGTTGTAGAAGATTCAGTTTCACCATGCAACGACAAAGACCCATTCCAATATTCCAGATGTTTTGAGTATACAACTTCCTGATCTTAGTTCTTGGACTAGAGACTTTCAAAATGATACGTTATTACTGTATATATTTTCGAAAAGTTAAAAAAAATATCTTCAAGTTATGATAAAACATATCAAACGAATGATTTGCTCTACCTATACATGTACATGAGACTTAAGTCAGCATACAAAGTACGCGATGATGTTCCCGATAATTAGTAGAAATGCCGCAACTAAACTTATGCGT
Organism: Anopheles maculatus; assembly: GCA_002091835.1. Lineage (NCBI taxonomy): Eukaryota > Metazoa > Arthropoda > Insecta > Diptera > Culicidae > Anopheles > Anopheles maculatus. The sequence goes on along the minus strand of KZ062162.1, from coordinate 74,397 downwards.
TCTACATCCCACAATTACTAATTCATTATTAATGTCCATGAACCACTCAAAGTAAGCCCGTAAGGTTCTCCGGTGACCAAGTGATGCGTACCAATCGGTGCTTTCTTTCTGACGGTCGTGACGGTCACATGACCGACCATGAACAGTCAAACCTGGGATTGACTTTTTTGTGCACACCAGTGTGCGGTAAATGGCGTTTACCGGAGATCCTCGGGAGATGGTTTGCGTTTTGGGTTTTGCCCTCGCCAACGGCTTAAAGTATATCATTATCTTCGCTTGCGATAATCCCGGCCCGGCCAGAGCAGAAGCCTAAAAGTCAAGGAACGGTATCCTATTTCGTGCCCTTCCCTCTTCGCATCCAACCAGTAGCAAATGCGACAAAGTGGCTATGGAACCAGAACCTGTAGGCGCAAGGAGAGAAACCTTTTCGCCCCGATAGCGACCACCGAAAAGGGAAGTAAAATTTCTTCCCAATGCCCTGGTCACAGCACTGACGAAATATGTTCGGTACGGCGATGTGTTCGAATCGAACGCATCAACGGCGCAGCGTGATTTGTTGTAGCTGCCTTTTGGCAGGCTTACAGCCCTAAGAAATTGGCTCTTGTGATTAGAAAGGATTTTCGAAAGGATGCAAAAGAAGACGCGCAGCGCGTGAGAAGAAGCCCAAAGAAATGGGAAACGTATGTTGCCGGTGGTTTTGGCTTTTGAACAGATTAATCTCACAGTGGGCGTCATTCGTACAGTTTTCTTGATTAGATTACCACCGTAAGCTTGACAAAAGTCCTTAGCTCACCGGGTCGGACGTTGCTTACAAAAGCTTAAATGCACCTTATTTTGAGCCGATTGTCTTATCGCGATAATTGTAAAACAAAAGGATCAATACAAGCGACAAGCGTTAATTCTATTAGTGGGTGGGTTCGTGCCTGTAGATGATTGATCGTAAATTATGGGATATGAGCTTCTTGTCTGCTTATTGTTATACAATTCATTACATCCATTCGACATCGACAATATTAAGGTTTAAATATTTTACATAATAATGAGATTTTCATAAAAATGAGTGATTTTTTCTCTATTAGCTGTTAGAAATTGAATATAAGAGAATATTGAAGATCTTTTAAAGCGCAAAGTGGTGTTCTTTACGAAGAGAATTGCTGTTGTAGTTGATCAATTCAAGTCCTTAAACTACATTATTCCTTCTAGAACTCTTAAGATCTATTCTAGATTCTGGAGATCCTAGGATCAAGCATCGCCCTATTTTGTAGATGTTGTTGTAGAAGATTCAGTTTCACCATGCAACGACAAAGACCCATTCCAATATTCCAGATGTTTTGAGTATACAACTTCCTGATCTTAGTTCTTGGACTAGAGACTTTCAAAATGATACGTTATTACTGTATATATTTTCGAAAAGTTAAAAAAAATATCTTCAAGTTATGATAAAACATATCAAACGAATGATTTGCTCTACCTATACATGTACATGAGACTTAAGTCAGCATACAAAGTACGCGATGATGTTCCCGATAATTAGTAGAAATGCCGCAACTAAACTTATGCGTTCTACATCCCACAATTACTAATTCATTATTAATGTCCATGAACCACTCAAAGCGCCCTGTCACGCTCAAAGTCCATGCTCGCTCTTTCTCTCTGTCTAGCTCTCTCTCTCTCTCCCCTTCTTCCATCTCTGTCTATCATAAAACACCGCGCATATTGACCTGATTGCAAGCGCGATTGCTACGGGCAGGGCCGCTAAACTTCACCCGTAATTCCGGAAAGGATCCCGGACAACAAAATGAGATTAATTTTACTTTAATCGTAAACGGTTGTTGTTTTCTCCCCTCGTGTTTTTCTGCTCGATCATGACTAGCGTGCGATCACGCGATCATCAATTTGCGTTCAGCTTTCAAATCAACAATCTGCACCCGTGCCCGTCCCCCACCGTGGCAATGCTCCCGCATCCAGGGATTGGACGGGGGGAAAATCCTTGAACCACATATGATGAGCCACCGACCACGGCACGGGATTTGCGTTCCAGCCGCGTTGTCCCAGGAAAGCTGACTGACTTCTGGAAGCTACGCTTCCAGCGGTTGGTGGCATAATTCTACACCCCAGCCTTGCTGCAGCTGATCTTGAAACCTCTCCGTTCGGCTATTACGCTACGTCTCGCGCGGTCCATCTCTCCAGTCTCCCCCACATTTCCCGAGCCCGTGATACTTAGCGCGTTGGCTATAATTTCCATCAATCTTCCATCTCAGCCAACGATCTGCAGTCCGATTTAATGTTAATTGTACACATTTCCCAGCACTGGCACAATTGCCGGGGTGTCCGGGTGTTGGCCGTGATGTGCTATGCTCAAACTACCGACCAGATCGTGTGTCATGTCAGGGTCCGCCTGACGCGCGATTTTTTTTTCTTTTTCAACCAAACCGCTGCGAAGCTTCCTGTTTGCGTATTTCGAAGCGAACGGAACGACGAATGCTACCGAATAACCCTAAGACGCTCTGGAAATGTATCATACAGAATGGTGCAAAAACAAAGAGGCCAATGGTCGCGCGGCCGGCTGCATCTTCATTTCCTGCACCCAAAAGAGCGTCCCGTACAATGTTGCGAGTGTGCCTGCTCGCCTCAAGATGCCCCGAGGATGGAAGACAAGCGTTTACAAATGGAACTGCTTTAATGTCATGCGTAAAGCAAATCAACTTCAAATTGCTGACTCCGGACCAGAACGCCCGCAAGGATTCTTGAAGCAGGAGGCGGCAGTTCTGCTTTGGACAATAATTACGGTACGGTAGGTTGATTAATAAAACCTTGTCCCATTGCAGAGGGAATATCAGCGCATCGGGAAGAGTGTGTTGTTTAAAGCATATTTAGCAAAACTGTTTCTACTTCATTAAAATCATATTTTATGCGCATGGTTTAAAACTGGCCGATCAAAACTCCTCACACAAAACGCCTTAGCGCGATGTAAATGATTGTGTGAAATGTTAACACAATTTTCACCTCATTACTATCCCTTCTTCCTTTGGCGAGCCCACATCGTTTACTTAGCCGTCGGCTGCAAGACATTTACAGCACTTCAATCACTGCGGGACGGTTAAATAGCACACAAGCTCAATTTAGCCTACCGAATCACGATGCATTTCCCCGGGTGATCGATCGTTGCAAACGAGCGGGATGCAATTTTGTAGCGCTGCTTTATGTACTAATTTAAATTTTTATTACACTTCCCGGTTTTTCCCATCCCGGCAAATGCAACTGCAGCTCGGTGCAAGAGCGAACCGGTGAGAGTATAAAATCAAACACCAAAACTTCCCGCAGATGGAAAGAATCGGTTTTGGGATGAAAATTATGGCCAACTAGCTAAGTACAGGCTCGGTACGCGATAGAAGCAATGCCCTATGTCCTCGCTTGATGTTTGATGCCAAACGGCTTCGCACCGTGATGGGCACTATGGATGAAGAGTATTCTGAAATGGACAACTATTTTGTTACTTTTTTTATTTAGGAAAACCCCTGTATAAGATTTTCGTCGCATTTATATAACCTTCTCTGATGCTCAGAATTTGATTAAAATTACTCACCCAAAAACTAAATAAACACAAAAACCCTCTCCCACTGTCCATCCGATCGCTCTTAACACCATCCAACCCGTTAGCGAGCTGGAAGCACAGCACAACACAGTAACTGCCACAAATGGTGCAGAAAACAATCATGTTTGTTAAAATCAATTTGTAAATAACAAGTTTTCCACCGTCACTGGCAGGCAGACACACACTCGGGTGTCGTATACGTCTTCGTCAGCGGGTACGTTCCGTGTGCCAGCAGCGCCGAGCAATTGTCTGCGCCGGAAAAGCTTACAACTCCCTTCCCAAGGCATCACGGTACCGCAGCAAATCACGATCAATAAATTACAGTACCGCGCTCGCGTTCGGGGGCAATCAACCGGTGAGACCTGGTTGTGGTTGTGTGTGTGTGTTGGTATCAGAGTGTACTTGCGACCAACAATTTCTACCGGCGAGATAAACCTTGCACCAGATTCAAGAGTCAAATTCGATAAAGCTGTGATACGGCCCGACTCGACTGCACTGCACGTATCGAAATAATCAACCATAATTAGATGCAATTTGTATTGGTTGTGTTTGATCTTGCAGTGCTCACTGTATTTCCTTTAAGGTCAGCTCGGTTAGATTTTTATACGTTGTCAAAGTGTCAGTTGTGCACGTATCGAAATAATCAACCATAATTAGATGCAATTTGTATTGGTTGTGTTTGATCTTGCAGTGCTCACTGTATTTCCTTTAAGGTCAGCTCGGTTAGATTTTTATACGTTGTCAAAGTGTCAATGTTCGGTACGGCGATGTGTTCGAATCGAACGCATCAACGGCGCAGCGTGATTTGTTGTAGCTGCCTTTTGGCAGGCTTACAGCCCTAAGAAATTGGCTCTTGTGATTAGAAAGGATTTTCGAAAGGATGCAAAAGAAGACGCGCAGCGCGTGAGAAGAAGCCCAAAGAAATGGGAAACGTATGTTGCCGGTGGTTTTGGCTTTTGAACAGATTAATCTCACAGTGGGCGTCATTCGTACAGTTTTCTTGATTAGATTACCACCGTAAGCTTGACAAAAGTCCTTAGCTCACCGGGTCGGACGATGCTTACAAAAGCTTAAATGCACCTTATTTTGAGCGGATTGTCTTATCGCGATAATTGTAAAACAAAAGGATCAGTACGGACCTCTCATACCAAACGACAAGCGTTAATTCTATTAGTGGGTGGGTTCGTGCCTGTAGATGATTGATCGTAAATTATGGGATATGAGCTTCTTGTCTGCTTATTGTTATACAATTCATTACATCCATTCGACATCGACAATATTAAGGTTTAAATATTTTACATAATAATGAGATTTTCATAAAAATGAGTGATTTTTTCTCTATTAGCTGTTAGAAATTGAATATAAGAGAATATTGAAGATCTTTTAAAGCGCAAAGTGGTGTTCTTTACGAAGAGAATTGCTGTTGTAGTTGATCAATTCAAGTCCTTAAACTACATTATTCCTTCTAGAACTCTTAAGATCTATTCTAGATTCTGGAGATCCTAGGATCAAGCATCGCCCTATTTTGTAGATGTTGTTGTAGAAGATTCAGTTTCACCATGCAACGACAAAGACCCATTCCAATATTCCGGATGTTTGTAGTATACAACTTCCTGTTTTTAGTTCTTAGACTACAGACTTTCAAAATGATACGTTATTACTGTATATATTTTCGAAAAATTAAATAAAAATATCTTCAAGTCATGATAAAACATATCAAACGAATAACTTGCTCTACCTATACATGTACTTGAGACTTAAGTCAGCATACAAAGTACGCGATGATGTTCCCGATAATTAGTAGAAATGCCGCAACTAAACTATTGCGTTCTACATCCCACAATTACTAATTCATTATTAATGTCCATGAACCACTCAAAGCGCCCTGTCACGCTCAAAGTCCATGCTCGCTCTTTCTCTCTGTCTAGCTCTCTCTCTCTCTCCCCTTCTTCCATCTCTGTCTATCATAAAACACCGCGCATATTGACCTGATTGCAAGCGCGATTGCTACGGGCAGGGCCGCTAAACTTCACCCGTAATTCCGGAAAGGATCCCGGACAACAAAATGAGATTAATTTTACTTTAATCGTAAACGGTTGTTGTTTTCTCCCCTCGTGTTTTTCTGCTCGATCATGACTAGCGTGCGATCACGCGATCATCAATTTGCGTTCAGCTTTCAAATCAACAATCTGCACCCGTGCCCGTCCCCCACCGTGGCAATGCTCCCGCATCCAGGGATTGGACGGGGGGAAAATCCTTGAACCACATATGATGAGCCACCGACCACGGCACGGGATTTGCGTTCCAGCCGCGTTGTCCCAGGAAAGCTGACTGACTTCTGGAAGCTACGCTTCCAGCGGTTGGTGGCATAATTCTACACCCCAGCCTTGCTGCAGCTGATCTTGAAACCTCTCCGTTCGGCTATTACGCTACGTCTCGCGCGGTCCATCTCTCCAGTCTCCCCCACATTTCCCGAGCCCGTGATACTTAGCGCGTTGGCTATAATTTCCATCAATCTTCCATCTCAGCCAACGATCTGCAGTCCGATTTAATGTTAATTGTACACATTTCCCAGCACTGGCACAATTGCCGGGGTGTCCGGGTGTTGGCCGTGATGTGCTATGCTCAAACTACCGACCAGATCGTGTGTCATGTCAGGGTCCGCCTGACGCGCAATTTTTTTTTCTCTTTTTCAACCGAACCGCTGCGAAGCTTCCTGTTTGCGTATTTCAAAGCGAACGGAACGACCAATGCTACCGAATAACCCTAAGACGCTCTGGAAATGTATCATACAGAATGGTGCAAAAACAAAGAGGCCAATGGTCGCGCGGCCGGCTGCATCTTCATTTCCTGCACCCAAAAGAGCGTCCCGTACAATGTTGCGAGTGTGCCTGCTCGCCTCAAGATGCCCCGAGGATGGAAGACAAGCGTTTACAAATGGAACTGCTTTAATGTCATGCGTAAAGCAAATCAACTTCAAATTGCTGACTCCGGACCAGAACGCCCGCAAGGATTCTTGAAGCAGGAGGCGGCAGTTCTGCTTTGGACAATAATTACGGTACGGTAGGTTGATTAATAAAACCTTGTCCCATTGCAGAGGGAATATCAGCGCATCGGGAAGAGTGTGTTGTTTAAAGCATATTTAGCAAAACTGTTTCTACTTCATTAAAATCATATTTTATGCGCATGGTTTAAAACTGGCCGATCAAAACTCCTCACACAAAACGCCTTAGCGCGATGTAAATGATTGTGTGAAATGTTAACACAATTTTCACCTCATTACTATCCCTTCTACCTTTGGCGAGCCCACATCGTTTACTTAGCCGTCGGCTGCAAGACATTTACAGCACTTCAATCACTGCGGGACGGTTAAATAGCACACAAGCTCAATTTAGCCTACCGAATCACGATGCATTTCCCCGGGTGATCGATCGTTGCAAACGAGCGGGATGCAATTTTGTAGCGCTGCTTTATGTACTAATTTAAATTTTTATTACACTTCCCGGTTTTTCCCATCCCGGCAAATGCAACTGCAGCTCGGTGCAAGAGCGAACCGGTGAGAGTATAAAATCAAACACCAAAACTTCCCGCAGATGGAAAGAATCGGTTTTGGGATGAAAATTATGGCCAACTAGCTAAGTACAGGCTCGGTACGCGATAGAAGCAATGCCCTATGTCCTCGCTTGATGTTTGATGCCAAACAGCTTCGCACCGTGATGGGCACTATGGATGAAGAGTATTCTAAAATGGACAACTATTTTGTTGCCTTTTTTATTTAGAAAAAAGACCCTGTATAAGATTTTCGTCGCATTTATATAGCCTGCTCTGATGCTCAGAATTTGATTAAAATTACTCACCCAAAAACTAAATAAACACAAAAACCCTCTCCCACTGTCCATCCGATCGCTCTTAACACCATCCAACCCGTTAGCGAGCTGGAAGCACAGCACAACACAGTAACTGCCACAAATGGTGCAGAAAACAATCATGTTTGTTAAAATCAATTTGTAAATAACAAGTTTTCCACCGTCACTGGCAGGCAGACACACACTCGGGTGTCGTATACGTCTTCGTCAGCGGGTACGTTCCGTGTGCCAGCAGCGCCGAGCAATTGTCTGCGCCGGAAAAGCTTACAACTCCCTTCCCAAGGCATCACGGTACCGCAGCAAATCACGATCAATAAATTACAGTACCGCGCTCGCGTTCGGGGGCAATCAACCGGTGAGACCTGGTTGTGGTTGTGTGTGTGTGTTGGTATCAGAGTGTACTTGCGACCAACAATTTCTACCGGCGAGATAAACCTTGCACCAGATTCAAGAGTCAAATTCGATAAAGCTGTGATACGGCCCGACTCGACTGCACTGCACGTATCGAAATAATCAACCATAATTAGATGCAATTTGTATTGGTTGTGTTTGATCTTGCAGTGCTCACTGTATTTCCTTTAAGGTCAGCTCAGCTAGATTTTTATACGTTGTCAAAGTGTCAGTTGATATCGCAAAACTTGCACCAATTATAGCATTCAAAGATGACAGATGACAGTAGCGCCAGATGTTATTACACTGTAAGCGAAAACATCGTAAAGGTACCACATGATATCGTAATTATGGCGTATAATATCACAAATTTTCGTTTAGTCTCTATCACTTATCATGATGGGAGAATGGAATTTGGCGAAAAGATCCTACAACTTCAATCCCTATATTTTAGAAGAAGGGCTTTCGATTGTCTTCAAATAAATCTAATAAATAATCGAGTATTTATCAAATAAGGCTTGTACGTATGACGATGACCAACATCACATGCCAGATGAAGGTAGATGGAAAACTCTCAGGGCCCTTTGCTACCACCAAGGGTCTGCGCCAGGGAGACGGGCTTGCTTGCCTCCTATTCAATCGGGCGCTGGCGCTGCGAGAGGGCCATCCGAGACTCGGAGGTGGAAACTTCGGGAACCATCTTCTATAAGTCACTCCAGATCTTGGCATACGCTGATGACATAGACATCATTGGTTTGAGGCTCTCCTATGTAGCAGAAGCTTACCAAAGCATCGAACATGCGGCACTGAACTTCGGGTTGGAGATCAACGAGGCAAAAACCAAAATGATGGTGGCTCCACCAGCGGCCCTGCTAACAAGTACTGATTTACGCAGGGGTGATGTACAGATAGGTGATCGCACCTTCGAAGTCGTCCAAAACGTCACCTATCTGGGGACAAAAGTCAGCACCGACAACAACATAGAAGTTGAATTGCGCGCAAGGGTGCTGGCTGCCAACCGGTCATACTACAGTCTGAGGAAACTTCTCCACTCAAAATACCTGTCGCGACGGACGAAGCTGGGACTGTACAAAACCTTTATAGTCCCAGTACTCACATACGCCTCTGAGACATGGACCTTGTCCAAAACTGACGAAACCCTCTTAGCCGCGTTCGAGAGGAAGATGCTCAGAAGGATTTTTGGCCCCGTATGTGTGGAAGGACAATGGAGGAGTCGCTACAATGACGAGCTCTATGAGCTGTACGGTGATATCACCATCGTGCAGCTAATCAGGCTCGCCAGGCTCCGGTGGGCTGGTCATGTCATGAGAATAAGTGTCATGAGTAAGTAATAATCGAGTATATCATGAACCACTAATATGATGATAAATGATTGCATTGCTATATACGGTGATTGTGTTGTGTACGGTGCTGACACTTCCTAATTTTTTAAAAATGTCTTAGTACTTATATACATAAATATTAATACTTATCGTTTTCCTTATTTATGCTAATTCTTCAGCCATCTTCTAATTAAATATGCTCATTTCTGCTCTTCATCCCTTTCTTATTTTTTAAAATAGCTTCCACATGATACAATCCCGAATTGTGTATTCTAACGTGTACTTCGGAAGCTAAAGCTGATCTGCACACGGCAACCCGCATGTCTCATAAATAGTTTGCCCCATGTCACCTTCGACTTTTATCACCACTGCAACAGTAAAAAACCATAAAAAGAGTGCGCACAGCAAACGCTTCCTAAACATTTCACACAATTATTATGCACCGAGCGCAGTGCACCCACCTGGAAGCAGATGCAACGGTCGTAAACTTTTCAATATCTTCACCAACTCAGCACAGCCGCGTGGGTTACGTTCTGTTCTGGCGGCATTATTTTTATGTGCCAAAACTGCTCACCAAAGGTAACGCTCCATAACGGTCGGACTCGTAAAATTGGAAGACCCACATAATCCAATGTTGCGGCACCGTTTTTTGGTTTAAACTTCGTCGTAAATCGATCGATCGTTTCGCGTGGAATCGCCGACATGCTGATGCTCTGATGTATGAGCCGCACGTATCATTTGCAACATTTTAGTGGTGACTAAGTAATTCCTCCGATTTGCCTTCTTGGGAAAGAAGGCTTTCAAAGCATTAAAATTGTTGTTTTTATATTTAATTCACCCAAAGGACGGTAAAGAGCGACCGCACATCCTTTTTTTGTCGGGTTAATAAAACTGGTTCACAACGCTAAAAAAGACCTTTAATGAAATGATTCATATTCCACTGAAGTCGCTGACCTACTCACTGCAAACCAACGCGACTTCCGCACGCTACCCAACCCGAAACGAACCGCAAATGCCCTATAACACGTCACAACCGATCAATGTTCGGGTGTGTTTGCAATAAAATCAAATAACGTATTAAATTATGTGGAAAATTGTAAAATTCGAACATGAATGAACATAAATTCGTGTGGACGTTTGTGTGGACAACGTTAAACTTTATTCTGGTTCTGCTGTTCCCCCGGGGTAGACAATTTTACGGGCTCGTGTTTTTTTTGTTCGTCCAAACCGGCCGTTCTGGGGTGCTATTCAAATCACATCGTTTTGAATTGATTATGCAGCAGTGAACTGTCAACACGCCGCATGCTGTATGCTAACGGGCTAACGGAAAGCAGAAACAGAACTTGTAAGCACGGCCGGGTATGGTTTATTTCATGTGACTTTAAAGGCGAACATGGCTATCGATTACACCTGCTGATCAGCGTGATGGAATTGATTCGATCGTGAGAAAGATCTTGTTGTACGCGTGAAAGGGTACGAAGAAACGTATCGACCAGCGATAAGGGGAAGAAGTTTTTTTTAATAGATGATTTAACGTGAGCTTCATTCCAATAAACATCAATTAATGCCTCAAATATTAAGATATTAAGTTTTGTGAATAAAAACTCTGTTCTCTCAACAATTTTTCCAGTTTTTTATATTTTATATTTGCTTCGCTTACCGTTTGCGTTTAATGTATCTTAATATCTCGTTTTTTTATGTAACGCTTCTTTATTTTACCTATCATTTAACGATTCCTTCATATTTTTAATCCAAAATTGGTTTTTTGTGTTTTGTGTATTTTTGTTAAACTTTTCCTCTTTTCATTTTTCTATTATCTTTTAGATCAAGTTTTCAGTTTATTATTTTTTGTTTAAATTTTACTTCAATTAACAACACTTGTATGGATATGATTAAATTTTTTCACTTATGTTTACTTAATTTTCTTCATTGTATTCGTTTTATTATTATTTTTTATTCTATTCAAGTTATTTTTATATAATTTTCAACATTTTTCTAAACATCCTCTAGTTAAAAATTGGTTTCCTTTTTATTACCATCTATCTTTTCAATTTTTATTGTTAAATACCAAGATTATTTAAAACGTCCTAGCTAATCTCACCGTAGCAACACGATCCTCCGATACACATCCTACGAAATCTCCTCGATACAATTCCGTTCAACACTAATTAAGCTGTTACAGCTGTATCTTCCATCACACCTGATTCGTGACAAACCACGCTTCGTGTGACAAATTCCGTTCACAAACAAGAACAACGCACATCTACACAAACACACATACACGCGCGCGCTTCTGAAATCTAATAAGCAAGCCAATTATTAGCTTCGCTCTGCCAACCCGTAACATTTCTTAGAAAATACCCCGGGATCGCAACAACTGGTTCGCACCGTACGATGACCAATCCTCGGCACCATTTGCTGACGAGGCGAAAGAATGCACCGTAACTGTGGCCAAAGCGCGCGAACGAATTCCCGAAGTCCGGTCGGACCGTTCGAGATATCACACTGTTTTATGGTCGAATTTATACAAATTTATTGTTCATGCTTTTGGTGTTTTTAGTCCATTTCGTTTATTATTTGCTTTGTTTTCCCTTTCTGACCCGTTCCGCACCGACCTGTCCGACCCTGGTGGGGATGCTGGATAGAAGAACGACCGTTTTACTGCCTTAGGAGCAGCTCCCGCTGTCAGGTCTCCGTGCAGCACCGTGCACCGTTTTGCTTCCGTGAGAAAGGCTTCGACGGACACTTTAGTCTCAGCTGTGGAGTGTAAAATCAGCCAGCAGAGAAGACGAGAGATAGAGAACGGGCCAAATGAAGCTGCTATTCGTCCCCGTGCTCCCAACCGTCGCAACCCGGTGGGGGCAGAAAACCCAAAACAAACTAGAAGTGTTGTTTTTACCTCTTCTGAACATGTTTAATATGAGAACAGCATGTCTTAACGAGCCGAACTGCGGGGCTCGATCCCAAAACTTCGATGTTTTTATTACATCCCCTTGCGCATGCACACACGCACACGCACACTCTCACCCTGCATGGGGTTGCAATCCACCGCTTGGCTGGGATCGGACACGGTAGAAGTAGTTGTAGGCGCACCCGTAAGGTTACCCAATTTCAGAACCAAACCTGTCGTGCGACATCCACCCTGTGGGGGAAGTACAAAGGAGGATCAGGGCGAATTGGAACATTTTTATATGAGCTTATTTTAATTTGCTCAAAATGAATCGCTCATTAAAGAGCGCCGATAAATGATTGGAACGTTCTCTGTTAAACGGCGATTGAACCAAAATGAGCAAACGACAGCACACAGGCAGCCGGGTGGAATGATTCAAATTAGCTCGCAAGCCCTGCTCGAGGAGGATACTCGTGGCGATGATGATTATGAAGATGATGATGATGATGATGATGATGATGATGGTTATGGGAAGGACATAATCAAGACGAACATGCGTTCCCACAGTTTTTATGGGCTGACTGGAAGCACCGAACTTTCGTTGCGAAATATGGCGACAACGACATGTGGCGGACAAACTTAAGTGCTTCTAGATTAAAGCAATTATTATTTACTGTTCGCCCTATTTTCACCAACATTGAGTAAGATCATTTTGCATACTGGAAGGAAATTTTGGAAAAGATTAATTATAGGTATACAAAGTTGCGATTCTTAATCAGCGAGTATCAGATGACATTGCAGACTCGTCAACAATTATCGCAATTGGTGAAGATGACATTGCTGTGCATCGCATGATATTACAAGTATTGTGAATCAACTTGCAAGTATATAAACAAGAGACATAAAGCGCAGCTTCACAATTTTCTGAGATTTTGTATAGTTTTATGGAACTTTGCAATCATATAATGGAACATTCTTCTTCTTTCTTGGCCTAACGACCTCTTAGGTCATGCCTGCCATTTCTGGCTTACTAGACTAATTGATACCGCATAGTTGGTTAGTCAATCCTCACTATGGGGAAACGGCCCAAATACTTGAACCCCGGTCCTGCCGTGTGAAGACCGGCGCCGCTGTCGCATCACCACCAGGTCGCCCCTCTGCTGGAACATTACATTCACTTAAAAGAAATTTGCGACGGCGTAGTGAGGTGAACAAAACTCATTGGATGTTTGACAAGGGACGATTGCAAAGTTCTACAGCCAAATTTCCGCTAACTGGAGGCAAGATTCCACTATATGATTGCAAAGTTCCACAATCGGTTTGAAATATTCCACAAACTCCATTGAGTGATTCAAAAGTTGGTCGAAACTTTGTTTGTTTATCAGATAATAACCCAATGCGAGCATATTACGCAGTCATACCAATAATACGACTTTAATTTCACTCAGAGACTTTTCTAGAGCAGTAAAATTTTGCTTGATTCCTCAAAATTTCTATGCCAAAGAATTTCCTGCATGCGAGATATCCTCCTAAGTCTAGTAGAAAAAATACTTTCTCTACATATTCGGTAGCTTATCTCACTCTATCTAGTCTTTGATTCCTGACAGTCATACGGACGGTAGTATTAAGCCAGTAGTATTAATTTATTGCTCACTGCTTAAATACGCCCCAAATAGAGTAATGCTTCTCAGAAGCGTTTCCTGTCTTCTACTCAGCATATGTTAATGTTAATGTTGTGTCTATATCAATCGTATTCAAAGACTTAGCGACTCAAAGCCGCTAAAAGAACGCCCTTCCTAGAACGATTATGATTTCCATTCAACGATTCGTCCACCGCTCGCCACACATTAATCAGTCATCCGGCTCAGGTACGCACCGGCACAACGAGCTCAATTTAGTTTCCTTTCGATGGAATTTAATGAACGATTTCTGACCAAGACTTGTCGTGTGATTCTACGAACAGCCACACACTTTACTATTTGTGCGAACGAGACCACAATGTTTGATTACCTTCCTTGAAGACAACCTTTCCGTAGCGTCAACCTGCCCCAGAGCACGGACAGTGTCCTGTGACTTGCACGCATATCTCGCACACGGCCAACCATCGTCAACCGGCGACAGATTTGCGAACACGACGCGAACCAACGGGCAAAACGCCCGTAATGGAGAATGATGACGGTCGTAAAGCGTTATTAATTGTTTCGTACCGTGCGATTGATCGCGTCCCATGGTTTTGTGTTGGTGAGCAAATAACCGACACCGGCGAATGGTTGTTACGAAGCGTTGAAACTGTCCTGATTATGGGGCACCACTTTTTTCCAACGCACAAATTGTCACCCCTTGTGTCCGTGGCGTGTCTGCCTACCGTGCGCCATCGCTGACCTGCAAAAACACAAACCAAACGGTTGTAAAATGTGTCATAAAAAGCGGAAATTATATGCTTCCCGTAACGTGGCGTCAACGTATGACCTAAGCTTATTTTTTTTGTCTTGCACCGTTGTGGACCTCAGCGTCTAGAGCACGACGCACTGTTGATGCTTCTGCACGTTGAGAAGTCCATCACCGGTTGGGTTGGGTGAGTTGGCTCTCACGCAGGCAGACGCGGATAAAACCCGAAAAAAGCAAATCTCATCTCTGGCACGATGCAGCACCGAAACGATCCTTGCACCTATAATTTTCGATCTTTGATAAATCTAATTATAATAAAAGATTAGAAAATCTAATAACAGCCCACTCAATTAGCCGGAAGATTAACGTTAAACATTTCAAATTAGACATCATTAAGTGTAATTTGCTGTTTATTGGTGCGAGCGTTTGCGTTGGCAGGTTGTACACACCGCAATCCGTTTCCGTGCCAGCCAGGACGAGGAGAGGAATTCTAACCTTACAAACAGCCTCCTCAATGTTGAGATGAACAGCCGAAGATTCTGAACCGATTCCAAACGTTGGCGCCGGATAGTTTTCGTTAACCCATTACCCAAGATTCAAGTTGTTTTTATCCCTTTACAAATGAAGTGGCATAGAACGGCCGTAGAACTTGGTTGCTCAAGAGCACAAAAAAAACACACAGTTGGAGCTAGATGTTGGTCCCCCGGTTGATCACCACCTTCTAGGTAATGGCTAGGTTTGGGAAATCCCTCCCCAAAACCCGGGAAAAAATACGCCCCAGTCCAGGTAATTATTAGCCATTCTTTGCTTGATTTATATCGATATAGAGTTTTGGCCGGGGTCCGGCTAATTCTAGCACACGCATTTAATGGCGCTTCCTCAGGAGCCACCGTGGGGATAGAGATCCCACACAGCCTGCGGTAATGGGAATTGGGAAAAATCTCCGCACCGTGTTTCGGGGCGCACCGAGAGTGACGATGCGCGAGAAGAAAACACGCGTGCAAAGAGCGGAAAACCATTACACACCATTCGCCGATTATAGATGTTTATCGGCGATTAGGTGAATTACAGAAATTATTACGCAAAAAGGTTTGTGAACTGATTCTGCGCGTTTTTTTGGTTCGGTTGGTTTCGGGTGGTTTTGGTGAATGAAATCTAGCAAAACCGTAGAGAAAATATAGGACACACAGACAGACGAAACAAGCATTCATTCAGATGCGTGTTTAGATTCGTCCAACATGGTCCCAATCGTCAGTTTTTCTTCCAGCCAGCGTCCAAAATTATCGTCTAATCATTTGCGTTCCCGAAGGAAACATTCATTTCTACATCACTTTAGAGACACGCTGATTAACTCATGATCATGATTGTCTCACTGATTGATTCGTGCTGAAGTTGTAAATAATGTCAAACACAAATCTCATTAAATGTGGCTATGCCAGCCAGACACAGCTAACCCGGTTGCGCCCGTTTGCTTCAAACTAACCAAACAAACACGGATAACGAAAACGGGGCCGTCCTCTACGCTAGATTAATGTGTCAAATTTATAATACACCTTTTCAGTCCACCAGCTCAGGACTCTGGACACTCTGGTGCTCTGTTTTTATTTGAGTTTTTCTTCTCACTAACATCACTATCAAACGTTCTCCTTTGGTTGGAGCCTTCGGGTTGCTGGCTTTTCTCTCCACTTGTGCGCTCTCGATTGATTTATTATCCCACTGATTGGGATGACATGTGACTTTACGCTTCGAAGTTCGATTGATGGAAATGGCTCGAATATTCAAATTATCCATTACCGTACGACCCGAACGACATCGGGGAGTGGCATCACGGGTTTTTTGGTCGATGTGTATGGGTCGCGCGACGCAATACCTTTTTCGGTCTCAGAAATCAGAAATACGGGCAGACGAGAGCAGCGTATTATTGCGCGTGACAAATCATTCAATTAATTTTATTATTTAAAATTTTTGAAACATTTTATCTTCCCTTATTCGCTTTCGTTTTCGGTTGTGTGCTGCTGCAAGGTGTGTTTTGTGTTTGTGTTCCTGTGTGTGTGTGTGTGTGTGTGTGTGTGTGTGCGCCGGTGATTTCTTATTCAATATCGACAGCCAGCGTAAGCTTTCTACGCGATATGATCACGCATGCGTTAATCATGATTGATCATCTTTCCTTATTGAGAAACGAACTGTTGTACGACTTCGTATAATTGCTTTCGAACGGTATTCAATCTTATAGTGCTACTTAAGTTAATGCTCTTTTACATAATCATTTGATCAGCTAATGAACGTTAAATGGTTTTGAAATTTGAATTTATATTTGAAGCTACTTATGTTTTACTTCAATGAGATGTGAAAAACAAATTAAATAAAAATAAAGCTACATCTCAAAATGAGTAAAAAACACATGTACAGTAGTGGTTTGTTGAATAAGCGCACTATATTAAACAACGTTATGATTTTATATTTATTATTAGTAAAAAAAATTAAACAAACTCTGCAAATTCAAACGAAAAATTTCTTCTCCAGCTCACTTATTTTACTTCATTTACTTTACAATATCTTGTGAAAAAGTTTAGCTACAAAACTATAACAATTGAATTGGCCATTACTTTGACTAGTCTATAGGAATATTTCACACTTTTATACAAATATTTTGCAATGTTATTCTCTTTACCATATTTGTTTTAATTTTATATCTAGAGTTGGACAGTTCACAACAAAGATACTGGTGTTATTTACTATAATAAACACAGCAAAACCTTTTTGATGACATTATCCTATCGAAGCTTAAAAATCTAAATACATATAACCTTAATTCATTGCCCACAACTGTACGAGCAAAACCACATCGAACACACCATGAATGAAGTTCGTCCTAAGCTAGTGAACGAAGACCATCACACATGGGAAGGCGTATTACGTTTACACGTGAAACGATTTGCAGCAGACTTCATTCTGTTACCATTCGCACTCGTATATCGCGCACGATGGCTATACTTACCTGCCATAAATCATAAATAATTACACACCACACCGAATGCGATTAAATGGTATTTAGCTAAACGAATAAATATTTGGCAACCGATGAAACACGTCCGGTGCAGCATTTCTTCGTTTTCAAACTTATTGCAAATTCGTATTAAATTTGTTTTTAACAATATTTTTTGCAACTACACTACAAAGCTTGTACCATCCGCATTACATGTGCAGCCCGATACCAAATCCCGGAAAGCGAAAAACTGTGTCATGGAAATCCCATTAGCAACGGGGTGGCAAACTCCGGTACCCACCAAAAGGATTTGTGTCGTTTGCTGTACGGTGAGCGCTCAGCTAAGCCGATTAGCATAATTGTATTAATATTTGTTCGTGCGAGAGTTACAAAAAAAAGCACCTACTACAACCATTGATCTTTGAAAGAACAAACAAATGACCCATTCGGCCATTACGGTGTGGAGGAAGGTGAACATCGTGAAACAATTGTCGCAAAAGTCCTGTGGGCCAAAGCCTCGGTACCAACCGACTCTCACACGGTACAGCCTGAGCTGACAATAAGAGTAGATAATCTACTGACTCCGCCCTTCGCTTTGCTGCCAGATACCAGATGATCCTGCAACCGATCCGATCCCTACTCGAACTTCGAACCTGTGTCCGGAAGGATAGGTTAGTTACCTGCCAACAACTAGCCAGAATACGCCACATCCTGCTGTGACATGAAATTTCCACGCTAATGTACGCTTTCAGAAGGCTCTCGGTGGAAAACCCAATGCTCCCGAATGCAATAAACAGATAATGAGCCGTTAACCACAAATTTCCATTTCACAAACACACATATGCACATATGCTTCAACTATTCATGAACAATTCTTCCGGAACGGTGAGACAAAACGTAAAATTGATTTACAACTCTGACAAAATTCATTCCCAAAATACGATCCTATGGGCCCACTTGCCCACATTTTCCCCGTCCACAAAACAATACTGATTAGGATGCTGAAGGGATGCCGAACTCCAGGAATCACACCATGAAATCGATCGTACCACAGGACCAAACAAAACATTAACAGATACACCCATGCGCACGGCCGCGGAGCGCGGAACGAAAGCGTTCGAAGGAGAAGAAAACTAAAATAAAGTTGTTCTCGATCGAGCTTATTCCCTAATAATGACAGTCTGCTTTGTAATATGATAAATGAGCTGAAGATCGTTCGGGTTCCGATAGGTTAGTTAACCCGTTTCTTTACACAGGCCTCTGTCGCGTCGCAAGTTTAACCTTCTTCTTTTTCTGTTCGTTGTTGGTTAAGGCAAACTGGGACCATCCGGACGAGGTGGTTTGTATTAATTTATTTGTTCAGAAAAAGGGGCCCACTACACTCCGTTCCATTCCTCCAAGCGCAGTCTTCGATGACCTCCTCCACGAAATAGTCGTTTCGTGTTGTTGAGAGTCACTCGCATTTATGTCCGCTTATGTTTGGGGTAGTGGAAAGCACGAACGGACAACAACAACAACAACAACAGAAAAGCAGCCAAACTTTGAGATGCTAATCGATTAGTTATTATTTGGATCCTCTCGATTTCTCTGTGTGTTGCGTTCCCTCCGATGGCCATCTGGAGCAAAACCGGCGGAAAGCGTCGAGTAAATGAGCTCCTTAATGCATTGTTGTGTTGTTGGCGTGAGGGACGCGCTGTTTTGAGGCGCTAATAAATCAAACCGAGCAGAAAACAGCACATTGAAGCTATTGGTTAAGGTGATTCGGGAGAATTTTGAACGGTTTTAGAAAGAAATAAATTTAAACACGAACCTGTTGGATGCGAATGTCTCCTTCGAATCGAATCTCTCGCACGGTTGCATCGTTCCTAAATAATCTGCTCTGCTGAAAATGATACAAATTAAAGCAAATTAGATATTTCTTCCCAGCTCTTCCTGGAACTGATCACGAGCACCACAGTTCCAATCTAACCGAAGCAAACCCACATTAGCCAAATACGCCTCGCAGGCACACCGTTGGAATCGTTGGGAAAAATAACCTTCAATTTTGTGCACACAAGCACGAACCAACTCTCGCACGACTGACAGTGCGCGTGTGTGTTTGAACGAGTCGAAATTCTACCGACCGCCACGACTTTACCAACCGTAACCCGAAACTCTCCAAAAACGCTCAAGAAATGGGCCTCATCGTTTATGATTAAATCAATATAATTTTTGTATTCCACCGTAATTGATTGCCACGGTGTGCCTGTGTAAAGTGGAAAATTGTACACCCGGATGACTGTGAAACAAAAAAAAACCCAAACGTCATCGCCTAGATGAGTCACCTTCACGCGTACCGGTAGTGTGGGATAACACGAGCGAAAACAGCAACATCCAAGTCTAAAAGTTGGCACCACAAGTAATGGAATTTAAATTGCTCCATTCACAGACATTCTAGCGCTGCGCAAACGGCGCACGGCATTCACAAATATCGAATGGGAACTTGTGTTTAAACATAATTATTGTTCCTGGAAGCCTCGATTGGGGTTTGGGCAATAAAACAAACTAATCTGCCCACCACGATGGTTTGGGTTAGCGTACGCTTTGGGGACGTTCGCTAGAGGCAAACCTCCGTTTCCCGGAACGAACGCCACCGCGGTACAGTACCGCGTGGTGAATTAATAAAACTCCTACGTTCCTTGTTGATGGTGTCAACTGATAAGCCCAATTCTATTTTAGCTGGCCGAGTGCGACTGCAAATACTAAATATGGTTACAGTGAGGCACGGAAAACGGTGTGCCAGAGAGAAGATGAATATTGATGCTTCTGTTTAGCATATTTGTTAGCAATAACGAATCAATATTTACAGTATATGCAGCAACTTACTCTGCCGTAACTTCAAATCCTTAGTATTAATCAGTAATTAATCAAAAATTATCATAAGAAAAACTCCACGGACTAATAAACTCCTTGGAAAATTGACAAACGATCATTGTGAAATGGACGAAGTTCCTGTTTGTTAAGCGTGATATGCCCCTTCAAATAAACAGACTTTCAGTTTAGAGCAATTATCATAAGGTGATTACAGATATGGCCAGACGCTACATACACGTCTGAATCTTGGTCAGCTCCGATAATCCTCGATACCGCTCCAGGTCTAGTACCGTGGTCTGCCAATCAAATATCCTGGCCGTTCTGGTGGACTCTTCCATCTCAGCTTGTGCTTCCGACGGACTAAAATGACTTTACGAGATGGGTTGTCTGGTATCATTTACATGACATGATCAGCCCACCGGAGTCTGGCAAGCATAATTCGCTGCACGATGGTGAGATCAACGTACAGCCGTTCTCCATTTCTGCCAAACATACGGGGCCAAAAATCCTTCTGCACATCTTCCTTCCGAATGCGACTAAGAGGGTTTCGTCAGTTTCTTGTCTCGAAGGCATATGTGAGTCCTGAAACTATTCATATTCTTAACAGCATACATCATAGTCTTCAGACTATGTTTTAAAACGTCTTAAATTTCTGGAGAATAATTCCACATACTCGTGCCTTTTATTGACAAGAATTCTCAGATATCCCGCCGAAAAACTTCATTTTCAAGCGGCGTAAAATGTAAAAAAAATCAAGTATTTACCGAAATGTTCGAAAGATTATATAAATATTACCTTGCCGGGTGTGAGATACATCTTTAAATACAAACCTATAGTCAATAGATAGCCATTTTTTTAACTCCTGGTTTTTCTTCCTTCTAGGCCTAATGACCTCTTAGGTCATGCTTGCCATTATTGGCTTACTAGACTTATTATTAACGCATAGTTGGATAGTCAGTCCTCACTAAGGGGGAACGGCCCAGTTGAGACTTTAACCCCGGGTTCTGTCGTGTGAAGACCGGCGCCTCTGTCGCATCTACCACCGGGCCGGCCCAATAACTCCTGATTGTAACAATTAAATACTTTAATGCTTATCTTCGCTACTTCAATTCAGTCAGCAGTGTAAAATCTCACACATTTAGTGACAATTCCAACAACTCGTTCCTAAAACATCTCTTTCAATAAAGTTTCAAATGCTAACATTTTCTAATCTGTCCCACCAGGCTATCGCCCTTTTTATCACTCACTGTAAAAAGTTCAATCAAAGCGCGTGACTTGGAATAGCTACACGACACGCTGCTCGCGGTACATTGTGGTGGGTACCGAAAAACTATGAATTCACATTAGTTTATAGTTTTCCGGGAACCGTATCTACCGGTGAAATCTTCAAGCATTAACATTTGGCGCATGCAGCTGCTACTAAAAGCTCCCACCCAATTAAATACACCCATACACACCAACCAACGACCTGTAGGCGCTTGTGTGATTTCTGGCCACAAATCGGTTCCATCGTTTGCAGACACACGCCGGGTTCGTCGTTGCAAGCGTCGTTAGCATTCGATTTCACACCTTTTTCTGCTTGTAACAGTCTGGCTGGCCAGGTTGCATCCCGGTACGCTGTTACACATTGCTCAGTGTTGCGACTCGTTCTCGCTTATTTTTAAAAGCGCGATGAGTTATGAAGTGTTGACACCAGGCTATCGCCCTTTTTTATCACTCACTGTAAAAAGCTCAATCAAAGCGCGTGACTTGGAATAGCTACGCGACATGCTGCTCGCGGTACATTGTGGTGGGTACCGAAAAACTATGAATTCACATTAGTTTATAGTTTTCCGGGAACCGTATCTACCGGTGAAATCTTCAAGCATTAACATTTGGCGCATGCAGCTGCTACTAAAAGCTCCCACCCAATTAAATACACCCATACACACCAACCAACGACCTGTAGGCGCTTGTGTGATTTCTGGCCACAAATCGGTTCCATCGTTTGCAGACACACGCCGGGTTCGTCGTTGCAAGCGTCGTTAGCATTCGATTTCACACCTTTTTCTGCTTGTAACAGTCTGGCTGGCCAGGTTGCATCCCGGTACGCTGTTACACATTGCTCAGTGTTGCGACTCGTTCTCGCTTATTTTTAAAAGCGCGATGAGTTATGAAGTGTTGATTATACAACGTATTATAATTGACTTTTCTTCTCCAGCTTCTCGACCGTTTCCGCTTAACGCTTGCCGGGCGGAGAAGCACGGGTTCCAGTTTTTCACCTCGGTGTTTCAACACAACCGTTTATCACCTCCCTCCATCCCGGTACGGTGTTCTTCCTTTTCGCCCATTCCGGTTCGTCCTTGCTACCACACGGCAGGGAGAAAGAAAAATATTTAAGTTTCACATTAAATCACCAATATTTATTTATTGGAAATGTTATTAATATTTCCTCCCCACTCGGTGGCAGTTCTCTCTCTCTCTCTCTCTCTCTCTCTCTCTCTCTCTCTCTCTCTCTCTCTCTCTCTCTTTCCATTTTTCCACCACGATAACTAGTTTATTTTTCACTGCCTTAATTTACACATCGAGCTCGACCGATCGATCGTGACTCCCAATTTACGGATGAGGTGTCGTTTTGGGGCATTTTGAGTTCGAGGTTCGTACATGCTTTCGTACCAATTTTACTCATCGCTGGCCCACAGTGGTCAGAGGAAGTAGTAAATTTTAGGTGATCGAAAATGAAACCCGAACCCGGTACTCAACAGCGGGTGAAATAATTTTCCTCGCACATACCCCGAGCTTACCGCGCACCGAACACCTTCGCCAATGCAAATAAGGGGTAGAAGCATCGCAACACTACCATAAAATACACACACACACACTCACACCCTTGCCATTGCCAGGCATCTGGTCATCGGGGCCCCCATGTAGTTATTGTTTCGTTTCGTACTTTTCGTCCGCTTTTTCGGTTTTGTTTTGCTTGCTTTATTTTTGAGCGCTGCTGCACCAAGATGCTTCGGGGCTTTGGGGATCCGTGAGATGAGTGTGGTATTTCTGCTCCCCACACACACACACACACGCACCATCTTTGTTATTTTCGCAACATAAGCACCAGTCGGTTAGGGGCTGGTGTAAATTGCCTTATTGGGCGAATTAATTATAACAAGAGCATCAATTTTCGATTCTAAATTACAGGCTCTTAGCGGGGTAATTTTCGAAACAGCGTTCCTTTGGTCGTGTGTTTTTTACTTTGCTTTGCTGTTGCCATTTCAGTTCTTCACGCTCCTCCTGCTGCTCCTCTCCATCCCCTCCAAGGGAGAAGAGGTTTCGTTCGCAATCGTGTGTCCCTTCTAGAAACCCTTTTTTTGCCCGCCTGGACTGGAGCCCGAAATTGATTTCAACCTTTTTCTGTGCTCGGTGGATGCTGAGCAAGGGACCTGCGCCATGTCTCCACGGAAAAGAGGGAAGGACATGGCGTGTTGTAGCGAGTGTGTTTTCCCTCACGGTTTTTTGTGTTTTTGTTTTTTCAGCCCTGTGTGTTCGTCCCCATCAACTCTAAGACCCCATCATGGCAGCCAAACGGTAATAACAGAAACGGAAAGAGTAACCAAAACACCGAGTGTTGAGCATATTCTGCACTAATTCGAGTGTTTTGACTTTGAAAAGCGTCGTCCGGTGCAGGGCTAATTATAGGTGTTTGGGGCATACATCTATCTACACTTCTCGGTTGGACGGATCTTCTTGCCGGAGCAGCAAACGCCACCATTCATTTGTCTGGTTTTTTTTTCTCGCGCCATTACAACCGTATGCTGTGGCTTGAAGTCGATGGTTTGAGCTGCTGGTGAAGTTATGGTGTTATTTAGTGCCTAAACATTATATTATTTTGAGTAAAAACATGAACCTATTTAATAAATAATGTTCTACAAGATATGATATTTCTTTTCCTTTCATTTACCAACTTTTTTGTATGATAATTATTAGTGTTCAAATTTATTTTATCTATGTTACAATATTTACAAAATTGCTTAAATAAAACCTATGTCAGTGGATGAACACAACGCGAGTTTTGAGAAAATATTCTAAATCATTTCCTAAAACCAACTGATCGTGCACAATGGTAATGAAATCCTTGCATCATAAATAATACTTCATTTGCTTTACATATCTATCTATCTAGGTCGCATTTAACGTTCATCAGTAATCAAGCTCATAGACTAATGTCTAAACGGCTCACTAAAACTCTGATTTTGGCACATCATTTTGACACTATCGTTCAGAATTCAATCTTTAAATTACACAAATTGGTTTCCAAAGAAATTGAATGCGTTACATTGCGTTAAATAAACGATAATACAACTGGGAGGAACTTTTATTGCAACTCGATTCAACTCTCTTCAAGTCTGTGCCAACCAAGTACGCAGATGATATCACAAAAACACCTTCAATTACCACAAGTCTAAGGACAAGTCTAGTATAGCTATTTTAGTTCTTGTGACTTTATCCCCTAAGTGTGAGGTTTTTGACGATAGTTTTGCGATAATCAATTATTCAATTTCTTATCATTTTTATCTGAACCAGCAAGGACCACTGTCTCCTCAACCGTGCTCCTGTTCGTCCTCGTCACTCGCACACTCATCGTCCATCTCCATATCGATAAGCTCGTCCTCATCGTCTTCCTCGTAGTGTGCGCCTGGACTCCCCGGACTGTGTCGCCCACGTCCGTCCTCACCAGTGCCACCCGATTTAGCGTCCTCTTCCTGCTGCATCCTTTTGTGTTTGGTCCGTCTGTTCTGGAACCATACTTTGACCTACAAACAAGCGAAGAAAAAAAACACAATCCGGATCAGCTACTATAACTCGATAAATCACTTCAATTTCCTGCACGGATCATTAAATTTATTGTCGTGCCACGTGACCGTAAACGATTACCGGTACGGCAGAAGTTGAGGATACAGAAACGGAGATGAATATATAGGGCTGCTTTATTATGAGGTCCAGTTAACAATAACAAAATACAAAATGCAGCTTATCAACATCCGATAGCATCAAGATATTTACCATCTCAGCGAACAGTCACACCTTCCCTAAGTAAAACGCTTGTTCACGCATTGCGAAGGATCGCTGTCACCCTCGCAAAAGCAAGCCCCGTACGCAATAGGGAATTGATACGCATTTCATTAACTGCTAACTACCTTATCCTCCATTTTATTACTACTCCAATTATGGCAACCCCTCCAAGAACACGCGGAAGGACTCGTTTCATCATCAACCAACCACAACCGACAACCAGGACATCCAAAAAGGGAACCACCAACAACAACTTGCCAGCTTAATGTTATTTCAACATCCCTTTCCTATCAACAACGCTTCAAATCCCCTCGGTCCAAACGGTCGGTCGTTTATTATGGGGGAGTTGCTGTCGGTTTGTCATATTTTTGCCTAACCGAAAACCCATGCTCCTGCTATTCTCTAGGGAAAATAGGAATAAGAGCGACAAAGAGACGAGAGATTTTGCTCGCTGCTCACTGCGCGTACGTTACATCCTTACTGTGCACGTCCATTATACCTACACTGACACACTTTCGCCGTGCAGAAAAGCAGATCCGTGGCAGATTGCAGAATATTTGTTCAACAAAGTGCTAACAATTTATTTTGTCCCTTTCCACCGGTTCCACTGATCGTGGGGTTTTCCCGCATCGAAGAGACGAGACAAGCAGCACAAGGGGTAGTACGTGATCAAATTTTGAACCAATCCAATAAAATGGAGGGAAAATTGCCATCATCATCCTCGGTAGAGCCTTAGGAAGAAGCTAACCTCTCTTTCTATCTCTCCCTCGTTACGTTCAGTTCATGATTCTACGTTTCACAAGGGGCTAATCTATTCTCGTGACAGTACTAGCTATTGAGCATCCGATCCGAATTTCCTTTTTTTTTTTGCACAAGGGTGAACCTCAAACGCAAGCAGCGGTTGGGCTCTCGTTCGGCGCGGAGTAATTTATTTACTTTACACCAAGTTTATACTTCTGGTACATTCTCCCATTTATTATACCGCTTACCTGAGTTTCCGTAAGACTGAGAGTCTGCGCCAACGATTTCCGTTCCGCACCGACCACGTAGTGATTGTTCTCGAAGGCATGCTCCAGCTTCAGCAGCTGCGACGGCGAAAATGCCGTCCGGACTCGTTTTGGTTTGCGAAATGGTAGCAAATAGCCTGACGAGAGAAACCAAAAAAGAGAGAGAAAGAAAGAGAGTAGATTGTACATTAGACACATTAGACTGGATGTACTCATAATTCGCAAAGCATTCGCAGTAGTTAATGGCGTCCAGCGTTAAGATAATCTTCTGGAAGTAGCTTAAGAGCCGTACATTCCGGCACCTTGTCTCCATCGCATGTTGCATTCGGGAGGGCATACTGGGGCCGGAACCCATTCTCGTTAGAAGCCTGTACACTCCACAAGCCATCACCAAACCTCAGACAAGCAAACACATCCAGCGAACGAAACTGACAGAAGGTAATTTGCCTGATAATTCCCACCGACCGCCGGAGGCCACTGTCAGCTGTCCAGGAATGCGAGCGAGCATCGAAATTCGAAACTCACTCCTCAATCACCCCCGGTCACCTCTTTTGCACCTCTCACCTCCCGGTCGCGGCTTAAGGAGTTGGGAAGGTTCGGTACGAAAAATGCGTGCCGCGATAATAACGTTTTCACGATTTTCTACGCTTGCCTCCATTATGTCCTAATGTTTATGAGGAGTTTACTTTGGCTGCGATGTGATAATTTACTAACAAGCCGATTTGATGGACGTCCAGGACGAGAACCTGGTGCCCGGTTGGGTGTGTGTGTGTGTGTGTGTGTGTGTGTGTGCGTTAGCGAGCTCCTTCAGAGCTTCTATTCCCTGGTCTGACGTTGGCCTTTGCGTGCAAGATTTGATTTGAGTAGCGGAAAAAGCGGTTCGTGCTAGCCGTAGGCTTGCCCTTTTTCTCGAGAAAAGCAAAAGCGGTAATGCTTGGACCCCTGGACCCCGAGCCTGACTGCCTAGATGGAAGGCAGAAATTGCATTTTGGACCGAAAATGCGAACGCCCGTGTGTCTAGTTGATACGTTTGATGATCTCATTTCTGACAAAACCAATTGAATGCGTGCCAATCGAGAAATTAAGGAAAAAGACCAGTTGTAGAATAGAAAAATTTAAAATGATTTCAAATGTATTTAAAGAGATGCTTTATAGCAAAATACATATATTATGGAAGGTAATTAAATTTCAAACAATTTCTTAAAACTTTCCAACCAAGCAGCAATCAACGGTAAACGATTTCTGTTCATTCATCTATCCACGCGCACGCAAAACATTAGCAAATCGGAAGGTAATCAACAACAACCACCGGCCATCACTGGCCCATGTTTGGCTTTGTTTTTCTCTTCCCGCCTTTTTACGGAGTTTTCCGTTTTCGTGTTGCAGTTTCAACAATGCTACCCACTACTATAGACCCGGCCAGTGCAACCACTACCCTCAGTCTATAAAATACAATATAATTAAATAATTACACATCATTATGATGCATACATTTGCATCGGCGAGTGCTGGTGGGAGCGATCAGCGAAGCAAAAGGCACGCGGTGAGCAAAACAAAAAAATCGTACCTTTAAACGAGGCCCACCACTTCCACCATTATGCGCGCGGCCGTTCATCCGGTTGCGCATGCCTGGTTCGGCCCACCGGTGTGTGTACCGGGGCGGTACAGTGAAATGATGAAAACGAGAAAAGAATTGGTCTTTAATAAACAGTTTCTTAATCGGTTTCCTATCATACGGGTGTGTGGCGCAGCGAAACGAGGGATGCCTGAATGCAGGAGGACTAATTTATCGCAAACCCGTTAATGATCGCAGACCGACTGACTGCCCCCATGTCCAGCAGCATATGGCAGCAGCAGCAGCAACAGCAGCAGGCTGCATCTGGATACACGGTCAGGCACCAATCGTCCGATGTGTCACCCCGGAGCGACTCCATCGTGCGGCAGCAGCACATTACTTGACCGACGGCCATCATCTCCGCCACGGTGACGCCGACCGAACGTATGCACTGGTGGTGGTGGTGGTGGTGGTGATGGTGTCATTACGACAAACACACACAAACACACCCAGCAAGCGCACCCAGGTCGATCCATCCATCTACAACCCAGTCGTATCGCATGCTGGTTTTATGTGCAATATTTTATAAACTTGTCACTTTGCTTGTCATGCCTAATGAGTTTTAATAAATAGTTAATCTACTAATTGGCACTAAACGCAAGCTGTTAAAAAAAAATGCTGACTAGCCGCACGCTGGACGCTGGGACGCGTTCGCTGCAAAACGCACCACCACACGGTGGCTGATTACGCACACCCCTAATCAATGGGACAGGAGGACGCGGTCGCAACCGGTTTTTTGCCGATCGATCACTGACGCATTACCAGCGAGAAGTCGCAAGATCAAACGAGCAGATAAGAGTTAAAAACTCCGTCCTCCGGGTTTCGATTCGATTGACGTTTAGGATGAAAGTGCAAGGGGGCTCGCGATTACTGTGTGTGTGTGTGTAGAGAGATTGTGGAACGATGCGGACAACGATTTTGCATGCGTAGGTAAGGGTAAATATATTATTTAATAAAGACATTCACAGTAACGAGATGATGCTGGAGGAGCTTTACCTGCTATTTCTTCTCTCGTTACTCTTTTTTCGTTTTTTGCAACCAACGTTGGGGCTAAGGCCAACTGTCTGTGACTACCCTGAAGCTGAGAAAAACAATTCGGCGTTTGTGAGACAACACACTCCATCCGAGATTTGATCCACCGAACATGATGGGCTTACGATGTAGAGGTACGCCTTTACTGACTGTACCATTTAACAGACCAATGTCCCTGCCTGCTAATACTTGATGCTACTCCACACCAAGAAGTACTATAGATGTTGTGTTTTAAATGATTTGATTATCTTATCATTGTTTTAACTTCACATCCACACCACACCTAACATTGTGTTCATTTTAATGCTGCAAAACGCCCTTTTCTGTTGGCACTCAACGAATACTATGCAGTTGGCGCATTAGCAAAAATCCATAATACCGACATAAATATACACAAATCGAGCACGCGAAACGTTTGCCGACAACAACACCTCACCGTTCGGTTGTCCCAGGTTTCTACCCTCGTTTTTTTTTCTGGTACATCATTCCACTGCAGCACCCCATTCAACCTGTCACCGGCGCTGGGTAGTGAAACGTTCCAATTGAAACGCCAAATCGGGTTTACATTTCAACACGCCGTATCGTGGCGTGGTAGCGCTAAATATCCCCAAAACTTGCCTTCCAAATAAACATCGTTGCGCTAACAGAACGAAAAAAACACCAACTGCACCATAACAAACCTCCTCCTTCTGTAGGGACTTTGTCGGATGGTGACTAGTGAAGTGAAGGAGCGAAGGATACGGCTTCCCTGACACGAGAAGCAAACAAATTCAAACCTGACAGAACGATCACTAGTTGTTGATTAATGGCTTTATAATTGAACACTAAAAGGCCAAACGAATGGCGTTGTGTGTTTGTAGCTCTTCACTATCCCTGACCTGTATCGCAAATCGGACGCCAATCCGTACTGCAGACACCGAACTGCCGATCGATTTTAGTAGCCCATAGTGTACCTAAATACGGGACAACACCGATCGATCGCCGACGGCTGTGACGGATCGAGGTTAACCGTTCCATTTGATGTTAATTTCTGGTTTGCTTCATCTTCATCTGCGCGATACAAATCAGTACGGCAGTCTCTGCCACAGCACGCAGATGTTGATGGATGTGCATAAATGTCACACTGACAGCTGTCTGCTGCCAGAGCGCTCTAATGAGCCAATTGCGAGGTCGCAACATTGTTTTCCGGCTCGGCAACACCAAATCGTAAACACAGGGATGCTGATGCACGTGTGCATGGCTTTGTTGCAACAAGGAACCTGGCGATTAATATCGCATTAGTTGATCGACATCACATAACCGCTGTTGTACGCAGTGCATAATAATCGGTCCAACGATGCAGTTGGACCCGGTCCCGAAGGCGGTGGGAGGTGTCGGCCGGGCAGGACATTGCGGTTGATTATTCCCATCATTTGGAGCACTCGAGGTCGGTGTAAAGTGTTCAACAATTGATTCCAATTATTTGCCTCCTACCAAATCGAGCTGACAAAGCAGAGACAGAGCAAGCAGAACATCGAACATGAGGCAAAAGTGGCCGCGAACAGTGCGGGAATTAATTCGCAAATATTCGCACAAATTGAACGTACGCGTCCTGCGCCGCGAAAGGAATGTGGTGAGCCGCGTGAGTGAGTGAGTGAGTGCTGAAGAAATTACCTCCTGCCAACCGACTGCAATTCCTGGCTAGTGCAAACAACCTGGCTTGTCGGTATTCCCTGTTGTTTTTTTTTTCTTCGCTGCTGCATATCCTCAACAACCCTTTTACTGAAGGCTTTAAATTGACCGCCAAAGGGCGCTCGGGAGTAAGAGCGAGAGAGCGAGAGGGGTGCAGAGAAAGAACAGAAACACGACAGAGCGAAATGGCGACCCGATCGCATCGTATTAATGGCGGTGTAATTATAGCATGTGAGGGACCGGCCCATCAACATCCGGGCCGACCCGAAGGCGATCATTTTACTTCGATTGTCCATCATTTTGATAATGGTGTTTCCTTTCCACGGCGCGCTGACGTGCGTTACCACGGGTTCCCTCACTATCCTTCCATACCTCTACATCTCTTGCTGTACATCCCATACAACACTCTCCCGGACCCGATTTTAATGAGTGCCGTGCGTGTTCTGCCTCTTCGGCGGGCGACGAGGACGGGGCCGGATCGCGATCGATCCGGCGCGCACACACATACACACCGAACGTTCAGGTGCCCATTGGTGGTACCGTGGCCCGCTTAACGATGCTTAATTTGATTGATTTCGGTGCATAATGTGCACTAATCGTGATGCACATTACATGCACGTATACACGGACTCACACACACGGAGGAGGACGACAACGAGCTGGCGCGTTCTTTGGCGCGTCGTTTTATTTTTATTTTTTTCATCTTCCGTGGTGCAACGAGCTACATAACGATACGCTTAAATTAACTGCCAACTTTTGCCCAAGTGGCCCAGTATGCAACCTGTGCGCCCTGCGTGGAACTTGTAAGTGCAAACATGATAATTTCCATTCCATGCTGGGCCGTTGTTCTTCGCTCGCAGTTTCGTTTAACCTTTTTGGCGCGCGGAGTTAATAGATTTGTAACAGGGTTGTGTATTTTTATTATCTTATCAGACGGTGAGCCTCGGTTTAGTGTAAATAAGGCAATACGCGTTTAACGATTAAGCTAAATGGGGTTTCACTTAAGCGATGGTTATCGAACAAGGATAATGGTGTTGTAGAATGTGATGAGGAATCCGATTTCGCTTTAGACTTTTAAAAGTATTCTGACTATTCTGATCAAAATATAAGTCATTTTTTGTTATTCTAATAAATTTGTAGATCAGTTTTATGTTAGTTAATTTTGTTGCGTTGTTTTGCTATAAATAACAGGGGGGGGGCCCGGTGGTGATGCGACAGCGGCGCCGGTCTTCACACGGCAGGACCAAGGCAGGTTCAAGTCTCATCTGGGCCGTTCCCCCATAGTGAGGATTGACTAACCAACTATGCGGTATCAATTAGTCTAGTAAGCCAGAAATGGCAGGCATGACCTTAGGAGGTCGTTAGGTCAAAAAAGAAGAGAACAGGGTTTTACAGACTTGTTTTAAACGTCTACAGTATCTTGCATTATTTCGTCTCAAATATTTCAGATTTTTCGTCTCCGTAGATATAAAATTCAGTTTTTCTTTGCACTAACGATGGGCGCTCCGGAACTGATCATCGGTTCTGGAACTGGCAACAAACCAACGACTCCAGCTCCGAATTCAATCTAGTACCGGTTCCGCTCTGACCGCTACGGAGCCGTCTCGACACCTACTGCTCCGGAGCTCCAGAAATACGTTGTTAATCGACTGTGGCATCGCCGAAGGACAGCTTTCCCAATATTCGAAACCGGCCAACGGTCAGAGCAGAACCGGCTCCGGAGCTAGCTCCAAACATTTTTAGAGCTGGTCGGAGCCGTCTCCGACTCCGGAGCTGTTTTTCCCATCACTGGTTTGCACATTAAGGCGTTTGCAAACCAATAATCAAAAGCTCTGAATAACAGAACGTAAATAAAGTTAACTCCAGATGATTTCCAGATGATATTGGCACAACCAGAAAAGTATATGAACAACGATCAATATCATTATTTTAACTAGAATTAAAAATATATTATTACAACCTCAATTCTCCAATATTAACTTATGTTTGTTAAGTAATTTGATGTATTTACAATATCATCTGGCATTTGTTTGAACGAGCTAACAGCAAATGTTAAGAAATGGCTTAAATTTAAAGTAAAGTGTTGTAGAAACCTTCACCTATTTATTATATCAAACTGTTTGTCCATTCCAACGATCGAATCGTGGCGTTCGTGTAATCGCTGCACGCAGCATATAATCCAGCCCGTTAACACAAAATGCAGCGTTTAATTAAATTATCTCTAATTTGGTAGCAATTAAGAGCAATGAAGATAAAGGAAAATAATTGCACAACGCACCAGCAACGGGAGCGCAATGAGTCGTCCCCATGCTCGCGATCGCATCAAACGGAATCTCGTCTCCCGATCACGAGAAGATCACGATCAATTGCTGCGAAAATCGCAACTACCAGCCCTGTCTCTTTCTCGCTCACTCTGGCTCTATCTCTCTCTCTCTCTCTCTCTTTCCTCCCTTTCCATTACATGCAACCGATTGCTTCCGAGTGCAATCAAGCCAGTTGGCCGGCTAGCCAGCTTAATTATGATACTAATGAATTTGTTGTCTCACTCCCAGTCATCCCACGAACCCACCACGTTCCAGCATTCCGTCGTGCGCGTGTGCTTTGGCTGTTAAGAAGCAAAACACTGAGCTGGGGGGGGGGAAATATCGCCAACCATCGCCCGGTGTGCATATTGCGCACTCCCGCATTCTTCGCAACACATCACATTCGTACTATGGTTCATTTCGCAGAAAATTGATTTAATAATAATATGCACACAATCGTTGACCCCATTCGGTGCGTCACGATCACGAAGCCACTCAGAGGACCGGCGCGGTTTGCTGGCTTTTTACATTTCGCTGACCAAGCTGCGAGCTACTGCCATTATTGATTGTGGTTAGAAGGCCTCCCCACAGACTGCTGCCCGAGGTTTTTCGGTTCGTTTTTCACACTGAATTAAAGCAAATAAACTAACCGGCTACATGTTTCGCTACACGCTTAAATGAAGGAACGCTCGTTTGGCTGCAAATTGATTTGATTAGCCGGTTGAAGAAAAGCGTCATTACGGTACACGTTCGGGGCGAAGTGTGGGTCTTGTTGTGTAATCAAGGAACCGTTTGCACACACACACAAAAGACAAACAACCATCCGTTGCACTGCACAGCTCCAGTGTGGTTCGTGCAATCCGCCTAATTAGTGCAGAAGTACAAACCGGCGATACGAGCACTTTATTAATGTTTATTGTTCTTATCCCGATCCCGGCCCGATAGTGGTTGCGATCTGTCGCGATGTGAGGCGATGCTATCGGCGACGTCCACAGGGAGACTGGTTTTTGGCCTGATTTCCTAATTACGATCAAAGATAGCAAGCTGCCAGCAGCAGCAGATGCGGATCAATTACGACCTTTCCTGGAACGCTGGAACTGATTGCTGTAATAGTGCAATGTTGCTCTGCTGATGCACCACCAGATGCAATCAAACGTCATAAATTACCGATCCAATGATGCTGATGTCGTATTAGTGTTGGCGCGAGGCACCAAAGCAAGCTGAACAAACAAGCGAACAGATTAGAAAGGCTCTGCTCGCTATTGTTTACGGCCACGATATAAAACGATAATCGATCGATCGGCGAAGATCCAGGTAGAATGCACTTGCCTCTAAGCACCTAACGATCGTAACGGGGACTCAGGATGCAGGATTGAGGATTAAAGGTGAATAATAAAACTTTACCAACATTAATCACGCTCCATAAATCTGTTTTATGCACCTTTGCCAAGCTTTTCTGCTAGAACCTCCGCTTCACCTTCCAAACCCACGATGACACGTGTTCAGGTGTTTCGTCTTTTTCACGGCTTTCAAAAGTAAACTAGAAGGAGGAGAAGCCATCTTTCAACGCGCTGCAACAGCGTACAACGAAAGCACCTCATCACAAAACCCAAATCTCCGACCCACTCTGCCCGTTTGCAACAACAAGCTGCAAACTGCAGGCGGGCCGAAGATACACAACCGTTGCGTGTTTTGCTGACACTCCGGTGTTTGCTGAGCAACATAAAACAGTCGGGACAACGCAGGCTCTACAGCCGCTGCAGTTGGACGTGTATTAGCACCCAAACTTTGCTCTCACACACACACACACACGCAAGTCAGGTCCTCGGCAGTCCACTGTGTCCACGGGTCAGAAAATAAGATCTCACTAATCATTTTTATTATGAGCAGAGTTAACCGCGCGATAAATGTGTTATGGATTTTAAACGCCTCCGCTTCGTTTTGGGGGAGGATTTACCCTGCCTCCTCGTTCTTCCCCTGCAGTCTCTGATTGTGATGAAGGTGGACAGAACATTCACCGCAACAATCATCCACGATCCGCTAACGATCTCGAAAAAAAAAATCTGTTGACGAAGACC
Organism: Anopheles maculatus; assembly: GCA_002091835.1. Taxonomy (NCBI): domain Eukaryota; kingdom Metazoa; phylum Arthropoda; class Insecta; order Diptera; family Culicidae; genus Anopheles; species Anopheles maculatus. Next base: position 39,334 of record KZ062162.1, on the reverse strand, counting down.
AAAATCTTCGAAAGACCAAAGAAAAACGGATCGAAAGAAGGAAACGAACGAGACTTTCCTCAACGGAACGTGGCGTGTAGATTATCTTTATTTATATACGCACTGATATATGAAAACACCTTTCGGGGGTTGCCACTTTCCTTGTCCCTTTTCCTCGTTTTGCTTCCCTCCCCCTCCCCGTACCCGGTACGATGTAAACTAATTAATTATTGTCTGGCTGGTTCTCGTTCGGGCCACGAAGTCGTTTGTTGTGCGTTTCTTTTAGGTGTTGTTTTACTTTCTACGCTGTACGCGTCTGTAATACAGTGATGTTCTTGGTTTGCTTATTTCGCGTCCCCCGTGCTCGTGGTCATGTTTTCCAGCCCACCGTACGCATTGGCGAGGCGCAATGGTGATGGCGCTTCGTAGGGCGGTGGAGATGCTAGTTGGGCGAGGTGCGCGAGAACGGAGCAAAATTTATATTTCTCACTTTTCGATGAGGAATTAGCTGTTGAAGTTCGGGCAAGTTTTACTACCCCTCCCCTGCCCATTTACACCCCATACTCTCGCATCAGCAAGTGCATCTTGCCCGGAAGGCAAATTGCTTCGTTTACTGTCTCGCGTCTCCCTTTCGGACCCTTTTGCACGCTCGGACCAGCCACCTTCTAGACACGCCAGGACAGCAGCATTTCGTCGCGCGTTAATAGCTACTGTCAATTATGCATGTCGCACACAAGGCGCACACGCGCACCACCAGAGACGGGCGACGCCAAACAGCAACGCCTCGCTTGCCCGTTGATTCATTTCGCTGTGGTGGCAGACGACATCAAAACATGCAAACGGTCGGGTTGGGCTGTTGTTGCGCGCGCCCAGTCCGTCCCCGGGAATCGATGGTCACTAATTGGAATTCTCATACGCACCCGCGCCGCGGGTTTTTGCATTACAGCGCTAACACGCCGTTTCTCCTACACTCGGGCGTGCTAATTCGCCTGGTTGCTTTTCCTCTTTTTTTCTGCCATGCGGAGACACTGGAGCTAAGCACAATAATAAGCTACGCGGTGAATGCAGACGTGTCGATAACACCTTCGTCGGTGTACAAACAAGATGGTGCATGCGATTAGGGAGTGACTTTTTTGGGGGACTAAGCGTAAACTATGTTTTGTAGCCTTTTGTGGCGGTAGGATAAAGTTGTGATTATTATGAGGAGATACAGTAGAGAAGAATTTGCAGGATATGCATAAACTGATAGCTTGTGATTTGTCCTCTGTAAGTAAATTTTAGGCCACAGCTTCTAATCCAAAACGGGACGAAGCCATAATGACAGCTAAAGCGAGCAATTTGCTACGTTTAAAACTATGTTTACTACATACTCTCTTTAAACTAAAATGTCCCACTTTCAAACTTAAAAACCCCAAATTTTAGTTAGTATTGTTCCGCGGATTAATAAAAGTAAAAATAAAATCTAAAAAAAGCGTAACTAAGCGTTAAAAATCATGTTTCAATTTGTTATTATTTTGTTAGTTTCTTGTTTTGTTTCTGAGACTTGGATTTAATAAAGTAAAATATTGAAGTATTAGTGAAAGATGCGATCAACAATGCATCTGCATCATTAAATTGGAGTTTGGAAGTGTTCCGGAGTTCGGTTTGGAAGATGAATAAATGATGGAACCGGTAACTTCATCTGGACCAGCTCCCTGTACGCTGAGCTAACTTAACCACCTACGGCTTAGCAAACAGTCAAAGAGACCAAAAATGGCATGCCCAAGATCTCTAAAGGTGTTTGATGAAGAAGCGTGAAATTAGTGTAGTAAGTCTTGCTATAGTCAATCCAGTGATTTGATAATTACTTTGGCGTTTACGGACGAGTCACTCCTGCATGGAATCCAATAACATAAAAGATGTATATTAAACTTGAAATTGGATAGTCAGTTCTAGCCATATTTGGTCCCTGCTACGTGAAATATCTCGATATAACATTTATTTTATTTTATTTTATTTATAATATGACGGCCGTAGGCCCTATTGTCTTATAACATTTTAACTACGTCCTTGACTCGATTAGACCGAAAACTTGAACTGTGTTTTATGGCTTTATGCACCTTTTTATACTGAATTATATCTTGTCCACAGAAGAAGAGCGCGAATCCGTTTATTTACCAATTTCAATTAGATCACATTTGGCTTGGCACGTTCACAATGTGTACTCAAACACCCTAACTACCAAAAAGATATCAGATATAAAAACTGTAGCTATCCAAAACAAACTCACTATAAATGACAAGAAAAGGAAAACATTGAAATATACAACTAAAGCTATCTCTAACTTTATCACGTTAGGAGAAATGATAAATTAGTTTTATATTCAAATTTTATAGCTGAAATCAAGAGCCTTAACTGTTCAACATATCTCCATTTTAGTAAATACATCTAACCTTGCAATATCCTTTCACATCTATCCTACATTCGCTAACAATTTGCATTCGCGTCAAGTACGGACTGGTCTATTCCGTTAGTCATAAATATTGATTTATTATTTGCAAAAAACAACACACAAGCAACATTCACCAATGTTTTGGCACGGTAGAAAAGGGAGACGATAAAAGCAGTACCAGTATTGTTTTTAACCAATGTCATCACCATCGTCACTAGCATTGGGGCTACCGGCGGGCGAAAAAATCAAAAACTACCAGGTCAGGTTCATCGTTATTGCACATCGTTGGCTCTATTATGTCGCGATGATTTTATCGATGAGGAAATGATACCATCCAAGGTTAAAAAGCTAATCACAAACAAACACACACACACGCACACACGGACACATAGTAGCGCAATGGGAAATCTAAAATTGATTATCTTCCATACGATAATCTCCCAAATGTCAGTTTGCACAGTGAGCTAAGTAGGCTAATTCCATGCATTTCTACATACCTTTCCTACACACTAGCGTGAGACCCTATGGTAATGTGACCCATACGCCGGTGTCGGCCCAACCTCATCATCCCGGCCCTTTTGTCCCTTACCGCTCGGTACGGCGTAGGACAAGATTTATGGAATTTTAAATGGGATGAAATGAGAACAAACCTTCCCATCGGGTGACTCGTTACACGCTCAATTATTGACTTTCGAGAGGCTAATTCTGCAGTCTAGGCGTTCGGTCACA
>KZ062162.1:12623-35956 GCA_002091835.1 Anopheles maculatus | reverse complement strand
CAGTCCAGAATTCCTTCACTTCATCATTCTTGCGGCTTGCTTTCTTTTTGCCCACTGCCACACGGTGGTCTGTCTGCGAATGCAGATGTTTTGTGGGTTTTAACTGTAGCACGGTTCCCTTTTTTCTGTTGTTACTTGTCGTTCGAAAATACTTCCCAGCAATACCAATTAGTTATTCAAACATTTTTCCGCAAGCTGACGTCCCGATTCCGGGCCACCCGCTCGTTTCTTTTCGACGGCATTTCTCTTTTTCTTTTTTGTACAACCCGTGCAGATGAGCACGCATTAAGCGCATTGCGCAAGATCATGTAACAATGGTGCCGTTTGCCGTGCTACCGAAGTGACTTTCTTTGATACGGGCCGCCAATATGTGGACCGCCACCGAAATGACCCGTGGCCACCGTCAGCGATGGTAGTTTTTTATTCTTTCTTCACGCTACTTGAAACCCTACGTTGCCTCGAATTGGCGTCAAATTGAAAGCGAAAAGAAAGGACACACCAACTTTCCTGTGCCGGGGGGCGTCCGGATGTCTGGTAAGGCAAGCAGGATCGTTTATTGCATTTTGTTGAGGTGGAACTAATCAGACTCATCAGCGAGACTTCCGCTTGCGCTGCTTGTTTCATGTTACAAACAATTGCATTTCAGTATGTTAGCGATAGTAATTTTACATCACTTCTACCATTTTATTTACAATTTATTTGTGTTTAACGAATTTCTTGCACTCCAATAATAGAATACTTGCTTTATGTTTAAAAGTTTATAAACAACTGTCACAAAAATGTGTTCTTCTGCATTTTATTTCCTTGTTAAAGTTTTGTAACTATTTTAAGCGATCAGTGCCAGCAGTCAATTTAAAAATTTAGGTCTTCAAGCTTGCTGAGTTATCGACAAGGAATCCACTATAGCAAATCATCGACACTAGTTCAGTAGCACGAGAATCGAACACGGTGCTCTAAACCTGCACTAAGATCGGCCCTGTACTGTCAACTGGTTGCATGCTGTCACTACTGTCAGATCCATATCCCAATAATAAATGATCAAGCTGATTCATTTCTATTTATAATTCATTCTAAAGCAAAGAAATAATTAAAATCACCAAAAAGATGCTTTCAATTTCGTCCCAAATGTCTCCCACTACCGTACTTATAAACCAAATCAGCCACAAAGACCACATTGAATCGTGTAAATTGCGCAAATGAACTATTCGAAGCTTTCAAATAACAGTTCCACCATTATAAATTGTGCAAAAACACGTTCAACAACCTCACCTATGTCCACCAACTGCATCCAAGAAGGAATGGTTCCCGCTAATTAAAATCTAAACCATTCATTGAGTGCCTACTCCGGGTGACTAGCTGTCTTCAATCGCTCACCAACAATAGCACATCATTATACCCGTACTGCTTCCCAATTACCTTCCTAACCGAGCTGTACCGCCAAACCCCTCGCGTTGTGCAAAATCCTCACACATCAAGCGATCTCGTCCCTGGAAACGATCCCAGCTCGAGCGAGCAATCTTCCAGGGGGCTCACAACACACGCAATCGCTACTGTCAACTGTGCGAGTGCTGCTATGACAAACAATGTGCCCATGGTGTCAATCAAAATGAGACCATCAGATGCCGCGCATTCGGTTGCAGGCACGCTGGAAACGGATGCGATGTTCCCTGATCTTCCTCTGCCCTAATTCCACCGAAAACGACATCTGTCCCGGCCAGAGCAGGGAGTTTGACTTTACAGTTGATTTTCTCACATTAAACTGAGTTTTCAACGTAAAGCGGACTCTATCCCGCTCTAACGACCGCAGTAAGCAGAGACCTCGGCACAGCCATTCCAGCAGCCAACCCCAACAAGGGAAGTGCATTCGATCTATCACTCAATTAAAATCGAGCACACTTTAAACCTATCTCGCATTAGGGGACGCAAGACCTTCCATTCGTTAATCCCTGTTCATAAACAAACCTCAGCGATGGCCTTATTCGCGCGTCGTTCATTCTTTATCTAGCAGACGACGATCAAAAACGGAAATAACCCACTGAGAATTTGGAATCTCTATCGCTCTCTGCCTGTTCATCGTACGTTCGAAGCTTTCCCGAGCTGGATCTTATCGGGTGGGAAATAATAATAATATTTATTTTTAATCTTACACCTCATAAAAAGCGTACAAGCGTGGAAGAGTTTAATTCTCACTTCAATCATACTTACTTCCTGGAAACCTTGGTGGAAACACATTTCTGCCGTGCCGACTTAACAGCCACGGATAGAGCGGGTAACTTTCGCGCGGAATGTTGGCAGGATGATTGTGGAGATGCGTTGGATGGCCACCACCAAAGGCACCCTGTCCGTGAACCTGCACGTGTGCCAGCGCGGCCTGGAATTGAGCCGCCAAAAGGTGTTGGTTGTGGGCAGCCTGTACGGCCAGCTCCGTAGCACTGTTTCCGCCCATAAACGAAGGAAGTCCTTTTAGCTCACCGTTTGCAGCCATTGGGAATGGTCGTACTAAGCTAGCTGGAATGCCCGGTACCATTATCGGACCTTTGTTCGGTGGTGGACCTCCAGGACCTCCAGCACCTGGTCCGGGAGAACTTCTTGGTGACCGTGGCGGGTGGTTCCGAACGCTTGGCTCCGGTTCCGGTGACAGTCTTGTGTGTGGGGTTGGTGAACTACGACTAGAATTACTACTCAAATCAATCATTCGTATGGACGAGGGTCGTTGCTGAGGTCCCTCTCCGGGGCTGTGCTGTGAATCCGGCAAGCGTCCGTTCGGTTCGGGCGGAGGCGTTCCAGCGGACCCACGCGCTATTCGATGCCCTAGAGCGAACAACTCTCGGGCCTGCTGTTGATGTTCCTGCTGCCGCTGGAGAAGATAGGCCCGTTGATGAGGTAAAGGTTGAAAGCCTGGTGGATAGCCTCGCAACAGCAGCGGATGTACATCGGCCGGGCAGTGACTACCATCGCTGAGCGGACTCATCGGACGGTCGGACGATTCACTGTTGGGCGAAAAGTGCGATGGCGAACTTTGGGGCAAGCGTTTGTCGCTACCGACGATCGACTCGATACTGAAGCCGATGCGTGGCTTCTGTGTAGGCAACGCCATGATAAGTGTCGCCGCTGCTGCCATAGGTATTCGGAAGCACCGTCCTACCCTCTGTCACTTACAGCGCCGTTAGCTGCCTGTAATCTGTATCACTAATAGTTTACTGTTATCACACAATTCACATGGTAACGGGCGTGGAAGCTTCATGTATGGTGGTGCCGTTAAACTATCGCGTCTTTTGCGTTCCAAAACTTTACAGCACAGCCGAATTAACCACTAAACTACACACGAAACACATTATGCAAACGTTCCGCAGGGAATCGTCCCCAGTCTCTGGCTACCAAACTGTACGCAACCACCACAGTGTGTCTATAAATCCACTTTAAACATTACATTTTCACACAACAGGGCACGCAACGAAGCGCGACCATTCACGCGTCTTTATGGCATATGATACGGTCTGTTCCTTTCGCCGATACAGGCTTCTAGTGGTGGCAATAACGAGTAAAAAAAAACACACTCATACAGCATTGTTAGTTACGGACACAAACGAGGACACGGCCAATATATCCCAGCTGTGAGAGGAGTTACGATGGAACATTATAGCCCTCATCAGCATCTGCATTTCAATCCTTTTCTCGAACTAAAGGATGCTTTTAATTCGCATCTCTCGCTCGTTCTGTCTCTCTCACTATCTCGCTCTCTCGCTCTCTCACCACTAACGCGCGTGCTCACTTTCACACTCGCACACTGTGCGTTGGCCCTTTTTTTTCTTTTCTCACTCGCACGCACGCACGCACCGTTCGCAATGGCGCTCCATATTCCACGAACGCTCAACACATAATAAAAATGCGGCTCCTTTAGTCCACCGGGAGCCCCCTAGCTCACGCAAACAATCGAACACACACGGGCCCGAGCATTTCACGAAACGATGTTGCCACAGCAACCGACGGGCTGCCGCTCCAAAAACCAACACCAGCCCCGAATAATAAAATAGTGTCATTAGCGCTTGCTCAAAGTGTTTTTTTTTGCTTTTCTCACATAAAAGCGCATGGTTATTGCGTACACTCACACTACCCTAAGCGCTGGGGGTTGAAATAAGGGTAGAAAAAAGCACCCTCTCCTTGGGTTTTGAGCGAGCGAAGAGCGAGAGATTGCGCCACCGGCAAAAGGCGGAGCTAACACCGTGTAACGCTTCTCTGAAAATAGGGGGGAAAAACAGCGTACATCCCATCCGCCATTGGTTGCTATGGTGTTCCTTCAGCAAAGGGTGAGTTTGTGTGTGTGTGTGTGCGCGCGTGCTTTTACTAAAAGCGAGATGATATGTACTCCATTGCGATGCTGGCAAATAGCAGGGGGATGATGGGATCAATTTACCAACAACAACCACGAGATGCTGCACCAAGGGAAGTGTTACATCCCCCAGATGTCAGAGCCACCAGCTTCGGACAATCTCTCTCCTCCCCCCCCTCGGTATGCGGTTATGCTGGAGCCGTTGCGGTGCGAGAACGGGTCGCCTTAACAAATGGGAGGTTTTTGCTTGCGCCTCGCCATAATGGCATATATTTACTTTATTTATTATATATTATTAGAAGCTTGTTAAAAGTTCATTCTATAATTGCTCGCCGTGCGTTTGTCCGTTTGGGTGTTTTATTTTCGTTATTATCGCCATTTGCTCTTTATGCCGCTGTTTTTATACGCCGTGACACTGGTGTTGCGAGCGTAGCAAAAAAAAACCCAAACAGGGCAGCATTATCCACCAGCATCCGAATCCTTGGTGTGCTTTTTTTTTGCTCTCTCCTCTCACTCTGCAGGACACTCTTTTGCCGTCAACGCGCCAACTGCACAGTGTGCAAATGGCGGATTGTTTACCTCGAGCCAATCCGCCCAGAATGGGATTGTCTGGTTTGCATCGTCTTTTTTTTATTGTCTCCTCGTTTCCTAGCACAAACAAACGGATATTTGTTCGCCCTGGGGATGTCCTGCCCGAGTCCGCACAGTTTGTCCATTAATTGTCCAAGTGCGAATCCATTTCCACTGATTGCACGAGCCATTTTGATTTCATTTCCTGTTGCCCGCTTTGCAACGCTGCTCCCTGGAAAGCGTTCGCAAATGGGGGATACCGGTGAAGTAGTGCTGGATGGAGCATGGGATGTACAATATCATTGTTGACTAAACGCAACTGTGAACGAGTGGCGTGAAAATTAAGTGACGCAATTAGGTGTTGATTAGTATTACATTTTTATTCTCGTTCAGGTTTATTGCGTTGTCCTTCATTTGCTTTGTACCTTGGGAGATTATATACTAAACGTCTGTATAGTTTTCATCCCTGTTTTCGTTTCTATTTTGCCGAAGAGTGTTGTGCAATGAGGCATACTTAGAGATAGTTTTTTATACATAAATTTATACTATATCTTATGGCGAATAAAGCCCACAAAACATTGTATGAGAAGGAATCACTTATAATAAAAGACTTTAACTAGAGTCTAGACTTTATCAGAACCGCAAGGGATAGCTTTGACGAAAATTTCGTCAAACTGATTTGATTTGAACCTTGATCTGATCTAAAATCGATCCTTACTAAAGTCCTTAACCATAACAAACTGTCCCCGAATAATAAAATAGTGTCATTAGCGCTTGCTCAAAGTGTTTTTTGTGCTTTTCTCACATAAAAGCGCATGGTTATTGCGTACACTCACACTACCCTAAGCGCTGGGGGTTGAAATAAGGGTAGAAAAAAGCACCCTCTCCTTGGGTTTTGAGCGAGCGAAGAGCGAGAGATTGCGCCACCGGCAAAAGGCGGAGCTAACACCGTGTAACGCTTCTCTGAAAATAGGGGGGAAAAACAGCGTACATCCCATCCGCCATTGGTTGCTATGGTGTTCCTTCAGCAAAGGGTGAGTTTGTGTGTGTGTGTGTGCGCGCGTGCTTTTACTAAAAGCGAGATGATATGTACTCCATTGCGATGCTGGCAAATAGCAAGGGGGATGATGGGATCAATTTACCAACAACAACCACGAGATCCTGCACCAAGGGAAGTGTTACATCCCCCAGATGTCAGAGCCACCAGCTTCGGACAATCTCTCTCCTCCCCCCCCTCGGTATGCGGTTATGCTGGAGCCGTTGCGGTGCGAGAACGGGTCGCCTTAACAAATGGGAGGTTTTTGCTTGCGCCTCGCCATAATGGCATATATTTACTTTATTTATTATATATTATTAGAAGCTTGTTAAAAGTTCATTCTATAATTGCTCGCCGTGCGTTTGTCCGTTTGGGTGTTTTATTTTCGTTATTATCGCCATTTGCTCTTTATGCCGCTGTTTTTATACGCCGTGACACTGGTGTTGCGAGCGTAGCAAAAAAAAACCCAAACAGGGCAGCATTATCCACCAGCATCCGAATCCTTGGTGTGCTTTTTTTTTGCTCTCTCCTCTCACTCTGCAGGACACTCTTTTGCCGTCAACGCGCCAACTGCACAGTGTGCAAATGGCGGATTGTTTACCTCGAGCCAATCCGCCCAGAATGGGATTGTCTGGTTTGCATCGTCTTTTTTTTATTGTCTCCTCGTTTCCTAGCACAAACAAACGGATATTTGTTCGCCCTGAGGATGTCCTGCCCGAGTCCGCACAGTTTGTCCATTAATTGTCCAAGTGCGAATCCATTTCCACTGATTGCACGAGCCATTTTGATTTCATTTCCTGTTGCCCGCTTTGCAACGCTGCTCCCTGGAAAGCGTTCGCAAATGGGGGATACCGGTGAAGTAGTGCTGGATGGAGCATGGGATGTACAATATCATTGTTGACTAAACGCAACTGTGAACGAGTGGCGTGAAAATTAAGTGACGCAATTAGGTGTTGATTAGTATTACATTTTTATTCTCGTTCAGGTTTATTGCGTTGTCCTTCATTTGCTTTGTACCTTGGGAGATTATATACTAAACGTCTGTATAGTTTTCATCCCTGTTTTCGTTTCTATTTTGCCGAAGAGTGTTGTGCAATGAGGCATACTTATAGATAGTTTTTTATACATAAATTTATACTATATCTTATGGCGAATAAAGCCCACAAAACATTGTATGAGAAGGAATCACTTATAATAAAAGACTTTAACTAGAGTCTAGACTTTATCAGAACCGCAAGGGATAGCTTTGACGAAAATTTCGTCAAACTGATTTGATTTGAACCTTGATCTGATCTAAAATCGATCCTTACTAAAGTCCTTAACCATAACAAACTGTCAGGAACTTCAGGATTACGTACTATTACGTCTGCGTTCTTTGATGGATTGCTTTGCATTGATCTATATTGATCTGCATATTTTTACCTTAATAGCGGTAGTTGTTATAAATCAAAATAGTCCGTAGGGTATCTTGGTTTCGTCTATGACCATAACAATTGCAGATATTGACCACCGTTTCCATCACACGCAATTTTCCCACCATTTGAATTGTCCACATGTATACATTGTCAACGCAAATCACAGCAAGTCTGCTAACGCCACAGTCATACTGTCTGCGCACAATACACACTGAACCCACCGAGTCTCTCAACGGTACAACCGCAGGTACCAGTTGGTGACCGTGCAGTAGATACACGTACAAGATATCCCACATTCCTTCCGATCGATTGTTCCCGAAGCAACGATCCACCTCAGATATTGCAGGTACCTGCTTGTTGCGCCTTCACAGAATCTCTATCGGTGTCTCATTAGAGCCGTTTCACACCTTTCTCCATAATGAATAACAAACAGTGCGTCCTCCAGCTGAGCCGATGTCCTTTCTTGAGAATTAAACAACATACACACACACACGTATAAAAAAAAGGCACCAAGGAGGGACAGAGTACCCATCGCCGGCAATGTCCTTCCATGAAAAACGATCATCGGAAAACGGGCTAACAACACCCAAAACTGTTGTTTTTCGATGTCCACAATGTCCGGCAAAATTGTCCGATACCTGGATAACACCTCCGTACTCCGTTCGCCGATGCCGTCCTCTCTTCGATTTGATCAATTATTTTATTAATCGACAACCTGTTGCTGTACGCACCCGGGATGCATCCCGGGACACACAGCGGGCTTCAAATGAAGAACCAAACACACACTGCAACAGATGAACGAAGACAAAACAGCAACACACACACACCCCGTGGGGTGTTTGAAATTATGATGCTCTAAGGTAACATATTTATTTCACAGAAGAAACCAAATATTAAAAACCCCGGATCTCTGTTACGGCTGACACATTCTATTTATTTATTTTTATACCTCTAACCGATTTTTTTTTTCTTTCGTAAGCGTTTGCTAGCACATTAAACGTGGCTAGCGCCATGCGTTTAGAACGGAACACACCCCATGCTGCGGTGGGTTTTTTATCGATAGTGTTGTTGTTCTTTTTTTGTTGACGGAATTAATATATCCTTTTTGGTAGGGCCTTGGGACGTCGATACGTTGAACACGGCTGAACAATTAATCGAGGGGTGCTTCTGATCGGAGTCGGAATTTTTAGTCGAATTTAGTCGCAATGGAATGTGGGCTTGTACTGCAGCTGTCAGTTTGTGCCTGTTGAAGCATCTTAGTCAGTAGATTTGGTAAATTAATTAAGACGTATTTAGACGTGTTTTACAACTCTGAACAGTCAAACTCAAAGGAAGATATAAACCTCTGAGGATTCCTATCAAAAGTCTTAATACGCTTGTTATATAGGAGTACACAATCTACCTCGGCATCTATTTGTTGTTTATTTATTAAGTATTTTGAGGAAGTAGTTAACTCTAAGACTTTATCCTTGCTGTAATTCATCATGTTGTCTAGTTTTAACGAATTTTCCATTATTCTTCTTCTAGTATAAATTTTTGTTATGAATCCTGTTAACTTCTCAATTCAAACCCCCATGCTTTGTCAAATAAAAAATAGGCCATTCTCATCACTTGATCACTCAAAAACAAACCAACAACAATCAACATGCTCAACATTATCTACACAATTTGACACGATTTCTCTCACCCTTCGGCCGATTATGGCCACTTGAGCTGCTCTTTAGGTCTGAATGTATTTCAGCCTTTTTTCTTTCCTCCATCCTCGTTAACATTAACCATTCCCAGCGTGACCGTGCGTACAAAAACGATAATTAAAACATCACACGATCAGACATTTGTACGACCGATCCTAGCGGGCCATCAGGCGCAGGCAGCAGCATCATCATCATCACCGTCGTCGTTGCGGGATACGCACTCACAAACGCCGGACCAGGTTTCACAATTTCGGACAAATAAATCAACGACGAACATCGGACGAAACGGATGCACAGGGTGTAAGCAAAACCAAAAATGAAATATGTATGATTTGCTGCAATGAGGAGCCAAGGGTGACCCTTCGGAGAGAACGGTCGACCAGCATGTCGACCGGACACACGGGTACGAACGCCGCTATACACTCTATTGGATGCAAACGAGGAACAACAGCAACAACAGGTCATGGAGAGTCCTGGAGGAATGCCAAAATGACCGAAATGCTTCAACGATGATTTACTCCCCATTGCTCCCCACCCGCTGCTATCGGGAGGGGGACGAAAAGGGGGTGGCGAAAAAAAGCTCACCTCTACCGTGAAAACAAAAACCCACGCATCCCTCCCCGGTGTGGTGCAAATATTTGTTTAACTTTGAGGTCCTGAGATTGGGAGGAAGACCGGTTGGTAGCACCATAGCAGCCAGCGCCGACCCATACATATTAGCATTAGATGATGAGGATCGTGCGCTTTCCACGGATGGATACGATTAAAGTCGTCTGCCACCTCTCTCCACACCCTCGCCGAAATTCGCCGTGCTTCACGCGCCAATGAGTCTCACAGTGGAGACCCGTTCGGGTGTTTGCATTTGTTTGACTACCCAGCTGGACCCCGCGGTAATGGGCGAAGAAGTATGTGTCTTCTGTGGGAATGGAACGGCGGGAGTGCGGAATCATCATAAAACTCTGGCCTCATAATTGAGACGTACAAACGCTTCATATTTGCCACGTTTATTTTTCATTTAGTTTGTGTTCTCTCTCGTTTCTGTCCCAGCTTCGGGCAGCGTCAATCGGGAGTTCGTGACAGCTGGAAATCTGATTTTACAAAATATCCGCAGATTTTCTTGCGGTCACGTTTTTCTTCTCGTGTTGAATTATACAATGAAACCGCCGTATGGTACCCTATTGTGTGTGTGTATTGTCAGCCGACTTGAAAATGGTGGACGAAATTTAATTTACGCGCAAATATTTTGTTTTGTTATGCTCCGTTACCTTATGCGGTGTGGAGTTTTGCCAGTTTTGGGTGTATAATCCAACTGAATCAGCGCTTTAATATTGCAAAAAGATAATAGTTGACGGCTTGTAAGAGAGCTTCAAAGTAGCATTTGGTCTGTCGAGATTGTAGGTCCAAAACTCATCTAACTTTGGCATGATTATGCCAGCTACAAATTAAGTTAAGTAAACCTACACAGCGCAGAGAAGAACAACATAACAAGACTGCCTTGTCTTGTTGGCTCTTATGGGCTTTTATTTATGACAGCAATATCAATTATTCTTTAAAACTCAGGTAACAAAAAACCCATCAGTTACGGTAAATAGTATTACATCTTTAGAACAGGTAAGGTCGACTATTCTATTAATTCTGAGAGTTAAAGTTCATTTAGAGCGAAGAACTCGTACAGTTCGCATAGCTATCTAGTAAGGGATGAGCTACTATGTGACAACAGAGCGACTTGTGAGGACAGAGGTACCTAATGAGGTCAGAGGTACCCTGTGAGGGTATTAGCTTTAACAATGAGAGCAGTGTTACCTAGCGCAACAAGAGCTTCGTAGTGAGGACATAGCTTTAAAGCAAGAACATTGAGAGCAGGCCTTATTGAAGTTCCCGAGCTCTTTGCGCAATATTAACCAAAAACACATGTAAGTAAAAAAAGTTTATACATACTTAGCTTATAGTGATTAGTTCAAAGATTTCATAGAATGGAATGATGGTCTTATTGTTTTGTCCAACACGGTAGAGCATAATTGACATTTAAAATCATCGAAAATGCAAAATTCATTTTGGTGCCGTGACCAGGATCTAGCAACTGTTACAAAAAGTAGTCTGTATTAATCTTCCACGCACAAAAAACAATCCCAGTAACCACCAGTAATCATTCCTCCAGTCTAAATACGTCGTTACCTTTAAGACATACTTAGCCTTGGTTAAAATTAAGTACCAAGAATGTTGTACACGAACCACACGGTAAACGACAACGCGTCCACCAACCAGACAACGTTTATTAATCTTAAACGAGCGAAAAATACGTTTACTATTATTCAACGCACAAAAAACAGAACGTAACCGAACGGGTTTAAGTGCCACAAACCACAACGTTATTAAAAGTAAATGTCCCCCAATGAGTGATCTTTATGTCTTTCCCCTCGTGCTTCGCACACTCGTCGGGACAATCCTCCCAGTCCGGTCGGACAAAAGTCCGGTTGATTCGAGGGCAGGCTCGTCGAATCGCCCAGCGTACGAAATCCATCAGCAGGAAAGGAAGCCAACCAGTATAATCAGCATAATTTAGTCTCTCATTAAGTTTCATGTGTCGGATTTTCTTATCTAAATTTGATAATAATTTTATTGCTATTTTATTACCACTCTCGGCGCGTCGCCGTTTTCCGGTCCGGACTGCGGACACATCGGCGCGCGTAATCTTGGCACTCACCATCGGGGACCAACATAAAAGACAAAACATCATACACATTAGCACACACCACTAGCACACATTCAACACCGATCAGTGGATCAAAACGGTCGCACAATCAGCAACGGGAAACTGTTTTTCGTATTTTTTCTTTCCTTTTCTTCCCCTTCATTTCGTCCTTATTGTCGCCCGCAATGTTGTTGCAACAGCAGTGAAACAATCGGTGAAGAAAGTGTGACGAGTGGTCGAGCACTTCTCCGGACTGATAACTGGCTGACTGATCGACCGTCCTGCCATACCATGCCCGGATGTAGATGCTGCCGAGCCGAGCCGAGCAGGTCGTAAAATGTTGGTGAACTGCGCGCGTTTATAGCTTGTTGCGCTTTCGAGAGCTGAGAAGCTGAAGATGATTTCGCCTGGTGATCGCTGCTGCTAGCTGCTTGGGAGATTCGAACAAAAAAACGTCCATTCTTCCGCTCGCGGGATTTTATGGCATTTTTATCAATTTCTTGTGTGTATGGGCTCACGCACGATCATCACCCGTATGGAAAATATGTGAAGAAAAACACACACACACGGCGCGCACAAAACCCATCATTAGTTAATTAGGCCGCCGAAAGGGGTCTGCCAGTGGACGGCACTTTTTTTGTGAGTGTGTCTTTTTGTCTTTCAAGAAAGACCCCGAAAAGTGTCCTCCCCTGTGTGTTCGTGGAAGGGCAAACCCAATCTTACCGGGATGGTGAGTTTGTTTAGCGGGCGCGATCATGAGAATCGACATAATTAACCGTGAGTTTAATGTCTCTGTCTTCGCAGAAACCCGATCCAACCGACGCTGATAAGAGCGACCCCGTGCGACAGAAAACGACAGCGTCCACAGCGCAGCACTAGCGACGCTGCAGGTTGATTAGAGTGCGGACACTCTGAGGAGACAGAAAAATGGCTTAATTTAAGCCCAAAACCGGTAACGCTTCCACTAATTATTTGCCCGCTCGAACCCGTCCATCAAGGTGCAGCCCATCCTGCCACCGGTTCGTTCAATTAGGTCCGTAAAGTGTGAGCCATCGGACACTCTCGGTAAGGCGCAACAGCGACAGCTTCGAAGCGTTTCGGGGCACGATGTCGAAATAGGCAAGCTTCGGTAGTAATTGCACGAACCATACCCAGAACCGAGAGCGTTCCCTTCGACTTAGTAGGAACACTAGTAAGACACGCCGTTGCGCCGTCGAATGAGTTTCTAATTAGGCAGATGGTGTGATGGCATTGGAATTGGGCATTTTGAGTTGATGTGTGTGTGTGTGTGTGTGTGTGTGTGTGTGTGTGTGTGTGTGTGTATGTGTATTTCTTTTTTCTCACACGTGGTGTTTACGTGGTCGGCAAAATTGGTGTTCACTTACGCGAGGCAGCCGAAGATAATTTGTACCATGAGAACTTCTTCGCTACTTCTTCGGTAGATGGCTGCTTGCTGAGTTTTATTGGATAAATACACTTTTACCGGTAGCAAAGCACAGAAACGATTAAAAGTTTTTCGATCTGTTCATGGGTTTTGATGGGTCGTGCACACAGATACGCTTAGTTTCCTCACGCGGTTTGATGAGCGGGAAGCGTAAAGGAATCGAACGGTTTTTGTAAAGAATTTAGACATTTCCTGGGAAATAGGCTGGTGGGAAAGTT
This sequence comes from Anopheles maculatus, assembly GCA_002091835.1. Lineage (NCBI taxonomy): Eukaryota > Metazoa > Arthropoda > Insecta > Diptera > Culicidae > Anopheles > Anopheles maculatus. Next base: position 22,557 of record KZ062162.1, on the reverse strand, counting down.
GGGGTTCTCGCGATTGCTGAGAATTTTAAACACGTTAAATGCTAGGTAGTCAGTTCTTAAACCATCTCACCAGCACAGAGCACACAAAGTATTAACTGCATTAAATTTAAAGTATGTTTAAAGAGATTTGATAGATACGCTTGATAGATTTGATAGATATTAGGAACAAAAACTGTAAAAGATATTAAATCCTAGATCTAGTGTCTACAGTGACGGAATGACAGCTGGGGAGGACCAATACCTTTATACGAGGCCCCTTGTATGAAGAACCCGAAGAGATCCTTGGCATCCTCCTATTCCGTGCACCGTTAGATCTACCGTTGAGTAATACAAGGTTCCTTAAGTGAGGCTCCATAGGAATGATGTCATGTAATGTAAAACATTTTATACGAGACTCCTTACGAGAAGTTACAAACGGGGCCCAATTTTGCCCACCACTAGATCCATTACTGAGTGCCTACGTATATTAAAAAAAATATAATATGTAAACCTGATTTTGTGAATTGAATGTCCTTATCATGGCGGCATTTTTAGACATGAAATCAAGTAATGTGGCAGCATTAAGGACATACTTAGGTTCTTATTTACTATTGTCTATTGTAAATCGTCAAGTTGGTATTATTTCTGAGATATAGCTATACTCTCCAATACAATAATCAACATCAAATTAAAAAAGCATGTAAAAGAAAGACATGCAGACCATCTTATCCTTGATTTATGGCATTATAGCAACACTATTCAGTTATTTTTATACAGCCAATAATTCCAATAACACTTATTGACAGAATAAAAAGCCAAGCAATTCATAAACACTCTCACTCAACACGCTAAGCGAGTAAATATGCCGTCAGTAGTGAAGCACCCAGCTTTCAACACCGTTTCTCAAATTTTTAATACAAAACCTCATCCTGCATCCTTCTCCTATAATGTTCAAGGCACGAAGTCAAGACAACCTCTGGTCTTGCAAAACCTCCATAAAAACGAACCATAAACTCGTCCACCGTATCCTCTTCATTCTAACGCACTGGTAAATCTTCCTTCCAAATAAATAAAACTTCCACCGCTCATCTTAATGTGCCCACGTCAATTGTTCACTTTTCGCCGTGCGCTCGTCATATCGGAGCCCATCTCGCGAACGAGATCAAGCCACTAAACTAACTATGCTTCACCCATATTAACCATCATCAGCCTCGGCGAGATCGTGTTTGCAGTCAAACGAATTTACGGAAGCACAGGGCAAAGGGCGAAAACAAATATTTGGGCCTGAATTCGTACCGTAGTACTGTTTGCTTGCTCGTCCGTTTTTTCTTTCCTGGCTCACCCGGTCAACAACACAATGAAGATCCCTTTTGCGCACTGCTACCCTCCCTTGGGTGTGTGTTGTTTTTTTTGTTTCGCTTCGCGTTTGCCTGCCATACCCGAAAGCGCAACCCATAAAATCACCATCCTCGTCACCATCATCATCATCATTATCATCAGTGAAGTGAAGCTTGATGAGCGCACGGTATTAACAGCTCCAGCGCTCCGGTAGTTATGCGAGGTCCGTGGACGAAACCGCGTGTTGAAAGGATCGCTCAAACTGGCAAACCATCACTTCGCTTCACAGTCACATCCACCACAAGTGGACCCACAATCATCTCCACGCTGTGGACACACACACACACACACACAGCCACTCATAACGCTCGATCCAATTGCGGACAGCTGTACCGATCCTTGCACAGTTCACGGGTTCCCATGCGTTCCCATCCAAATCGAATGATACACACTCTACTCCCGAGCGAACATGTCGACGAACGACGATCGATTCTACCACGCTTTTCCTGCAAAACGTCCGCGTCCAACAATCTGCAACACGCTGATCTTGTGGCGGATCTTACATTCGTCCGTGTTTCGCCTCGCAGGCGTCACGCTGGTTCTTGCATTGCTTGCGAGCAACGTCCCGCCGGTTCAATTTCCGCGTTCGTTTCCACCTTCGGACCGGCTCATAAATATTTCATGCTTAACGTGTTGATTTATTTGTAAATAAGGCAAAGTTTATGCCCATGATGTTTTAATTAATAAGTGGTAAATTTGTGTAATTTTATTCTCGTGCACACTGGTGGGAACAGCCGAGTGCGAGGGCACACCCCGTGTAAACACTTCTCCCCATCGTACCCCGGGTTCGAATCGCTGTGCACCGTTGGTCGTGCAGTACAAAGCGGTCACGCAAAGCTAACAAAACATCCTCCATTACCGATCGATTGTGGTCATAACTTTGGAAAGCGACAAGCACGGCAACGAACACATTTGGCCCTGGCTAGAAGCGTTATCAAAGCACGATTGTCATGTTTTAATGATCATCACAATCATTGAAGACCGCCATCATCATCAACGTGGTTCGTAAGTTCCAACTTCACTATTCAATTTCATAATTCCTAAGCCTCGACGACAACGAAATCAGCTTAAAATAAGTTTATCACCCTGGCGCCACTTTGACATCATTTATCCAATTACTTTCAAACGGCCAACGTTGATCGTCTTCAAATTTTCTCACCTTGCGCACACATCATCCTCAGGGTTTGTCGTCGGGCCTCAGGAAGCCCCATACGAACCCTGGGGGGGAAACCTCACTAGAGCGTGCACCTCGGAGCGGGTGTGTCTGTGAGAATTAAGATCTCGCTATGCGACCGATTTAGTGACTCTTGCAGACGAGCGCGTCCCACACATGTAGCGCACGGTCGGACCCGATAATTGTTGGTTAAGGTTCGACGATTAAAAGACAAACTTTGCCGTGCGTCGCGTAGGGGTCCTGAAGACTCCCCCATTTTCCCGTTTTCTGACATTCGATACGGTTGAACAGAGAGTGTTGAGGGTAAGACCACAAGCGTAAAAAGCAGTGATAATGATTTACAATCTGCACCGATGGTGGCGTCACCGTTTGTTGCTGATAATAATAGTACACCGTGTATGGACAAAATGGGAGAATAGGAGCAGATCGGCTTAGCAGGCGCTTCACCAGGGCAGCGCGACTCGCTCTCAGTTCTTATTTGGCTTCATCGTAATATATGTCGTAAAATTCAATCCTCCACCTAAAGCACTTGTAGCTTTGCGTTGTGTAACCAAGGCTCCGGAGCAAAAAAAAACTTGCAAAAAACATTACGGTGTTGCTATTGGACTGCGATTAAAATTATGAGTTCCGTAACCGACCGACCAAGTGTTGCGGCTGTGGTTTTTGTTTTAAACAGATTATACTAACACTCGTTCCAGGTTTCAAACAGGGCAATTGACGAACGTACGGGGGATGACGTTTGTAAGCTCATAATGTTTAACCTGTGTGTTTAATGTTACAATTTTAATTTAATAAATGAGTTCACCTTCACAGAGTTCAATTAGGTTATTGGTTAGAAGTTGCTTTTGAAATATTTTCTTAGCGTTTATTTTTCCTTAACTTTCTTTATTATGTGCAATATTCTTAAAATTTTAAATGAAATAATTAGAGTACAGCTATACACACGGAAATAAAAGCGATAGAAGATTATTGTAACTGCTCTGTAACGCTTAGTAACGCTACTTTCTGCGAATTAGGTTAAACACAACAAAATTTATGTATTTTTCCGATGAACCGTTGTGTTCTAAGATGAAAATAATCATTTTACGCATAGTAGTTTAATTGTGCTATAAATTTTATTGCAATAAACTGAAAAGATATTTAATAGTAGCGTTGGATTCAATCCTCTTTTTCCCATGATATATTTATGGAGTTGTTTTTTGTGTTAATAGAAAGTCCTTATGTTTATAAAAATTAAAAATCGGTTTTAGCTATAACTCTTGTTTATACTTTGGCAATGATTGATCAATTTAAAGTCTTTTTAACACATATTAAAATCGCTATTATAATTCAAAACATTACAATTCAAACTTCGTACAATTTTGATCAGCTCTTTTACACTTTTCTGATATAGATCGCTTACAATATTTTGTATTGAATTGATGTCAGAATAAAGTAACAAAAGAACACACAACTGATTGCCTAGTTTTTAATGACACTTTAAACATTATTAACACTTCCTATAAACTACCAAAAAAGAAGCCTATAAGTAGATGATACTTTCAAAATATAACTTTCCAGAGTTGCTATATAAATAGCTATTCCCCATTTAATGCTCTCTCATTAATACATTACATCGTTCAACACAAAATTAGCGCTTGATCTATCGTTCCCCATCAGCTTAGATTCACAGCAACGGGGCCAGATTTTTGTCACGCACATTTACACCTCCCTCACCCTACCAACCCCCCCTTCCCCCACCGGGTATGATGCAATCGTCACAGCCAAAGCAACAGGGAAAGCGAAAACCGCACGAAAGCCTTGATGAAGTAAAGCTAATTAATTGCTCTTATCAGTGAATACGATCGCAAACACCAACCAGCTGGGGTGGGCAGTCCATGGGCAGCCTGAAGGTTAATTCCTGTCGTTTTCACATCGCCCGCAAGCACTGTAGCGCGTTGGAAATATAGAAGACAGCAGCAACAACGACGAAAAAAAACCGCCAACATGCATTAATTAAACAAATAAAGACAATTATCATCTAAATCAATCTTGACGACGCGCTTTATTCGTGCGGTGTTTTAATTTATTTCAACAGCGAAGCAAAAAAATAGAACAAAATTTGTGTGTTTTATTTTTTCGAGGGTCCTTGAATAGTGTTAAATCACGTTAGTTAACTTGTACGGTACAAAAGTCGAGCACAATTGAGAATCATTACAGCGACAGCGAACAGACTGAACCAAAGTGAAAAGAGTTGAGTTTGCGGCACTAATCGAACTGACAGACATGACAGAGGATTACAGCAAACGGTTGACACTTCGGGTTTTGGTGTAGAAGAAGTAGGAGATTGCAAAAAACACACACACACACACACAGCATTCGTCGTACCAATTAAAATAGCAGAAACGTCAAGGAAAGAACGGTGAGCGTTTCAGCAGTAGAAAGAAAATAAACACAAATGAACTAGACCAATTAAAGAATGAACTTATAACAAGCGCTTAATGGCAGTATCATAAATAAAGCGAATGTATACATACACCACCATCATCAAGGAAGAGAAGGAGAGAGAGAGAGAGCTAAGGAGTAAGAGGAACAAGAAAACGACAACAGCCAAGGGATCAAATCAGCAAGCAAACAAAAACAACGGCAACAGCAAGGCAACAAAGCTCTCACCTCGGGTTGAACTTAATTCGTTTCGATCGATAAATTCGTCCCAGCTACTGAACCGATCACTGACACATGCAAGCAAAGCAGGCTACAGAAACATCCGCAGCATCCGCAAACAGACAAGCTTATTTCTATTTCTCTCTGTCACTCTCTGCCTTTCCCATTCTTTCTGTATTTTCATCGTGTAAAGAGAAGAAAAACGAAACATTATATACACCCCACGATATTTCCCTGCGTGGAAGGAAAACAAACCAAAAAAACAAAAAGGGAAACATAATTTCACCCCTGGCAAAACGATTTTTCCCAATACATAAAGTGACGTTGCCAGTTAGCTCCGCCCACTCGCTTAACTTCACAATATGGCGCATGCGTGTGTGTGCGTGATGCGAACCGTGCAGCAAAGCACGAAAATACGACGCGCGAGAGCTTTGCGGAGAAAAACTCGCCTTCGTTCATTCATTCCGAGTTATGCGTTCGCTGTGCGCAGATCGATTGATCGTCACCGTGTGCTCTTCCGCGTGCGTTTGGTTTTTTGTGATCTTTCGTGTTGTGGAGTTGTTTGTTTGAGGAAGAAGAGAAAAAGAGGAAAAGCTGCTCCATTTATTTTTGCTGTGACAAAAGCAAAGGTGCAAATATAAAAAAGAAGAGGCACCCGCGTGTCCTTGTGTTGGTGCATTAAAGTGTGATTAAGTGATACAGAAAGATCACCTCCATTACTGTGTGTGCGTGTATGTGTGGGTTGCGTGTTTACAATTTGATTTGTGTTGACAAATTAAATCGTTTATCAAGAGGTGACGTTTATGATTTGACCCACTGTGCGAGTGAAACCACAAAGGTGTCAAAACAAACCGTATTGGGAAAGCTAGTTTAAAACAAAGGGAACTAGAGTCGGCCCACACTCCCTAACTAACCGGTGTTCATGTGTGCGTACGTGTGGTGCCAGCGGTGATGCTCGTTTAAGCGCGTTTCGTAAAGCAGCACACTAGACAAAATTGAGTCGCACACGAGTGCCATTCGCGAACGACCGAGGACCGACCCGCCGACCATTGCCACCTTCATGATCGACACGTGCCGCACGGAGGAGAAGGTGTTCAAGATTGCCACCAACTACAAGATGCCGACGCTGCAGCCCCGGATCGGTTTCAGCATCGACTCGATAGTCGGCAACACGACGCCCAAATCACCGCCGTCCCCGCCGCACACCATCACCAAACCGGAAACGGTAACCGGCGGGCCGGGTGGTGGCCCGCAGCGCACGCCCAGTCCGCTCGCGTCCGAAAGCTACTCGGTGCGGTTGAACCGGCTCCAGAGTCTGTCGCCACCGCACAACTACAGCATCACGCGCCTTCCGGAAAGTCCGCAAAGTCTCGAGGGAAGTCACGCAAGCGTCCGTTCGCTCGAGGCGCTACAGTCACGCCTTTCGCCCCCGGTCAGCCACTCCAGTCCCGGCGCCGTTCCGCTCTCTCTCAAACGGCCCCGCAGCCCATCGCCACCCGCATCGCCGCCACCACCGCCACCGCCCGGTGTGGTTGGGATGGGTGTGGGACCGCAGGGAGGACCACCGCCACCGCCAGGTCCGATCGTGGTGCCCGGTTTGCCGCCCGGTCTCGTGCGCCCGTTCCCCGTCAGTCCTTCGCAACCACCCGCACATCCCTCGCACCCATCGGCACCGGGTCAACCGGGCCAAACGGACATTAAATCGTTGCCACCGTTCCTGCACACGCCCGAGATGGTACAGGCGGCCCATAATCAACACTTTCTGGCCGCACAGTTCCAAGCGGCGGCACTGGCCCACGCCCAGGCTGGCCAACCGTTCCCACCGCATCCGGCCACCGCCCATCTGCACAATCCGAATCTGCCACCGCGGGACAGCTATCCACTTTATCCGTGGTTGCTGAGCCGCCATGGACGGGGTGTGTTCCCGATCGGATTCCCTGGAAGTAAGTACAAAACATTAAAGATTTTTAATGAATCGAATGCGCCTCGAAAAGGGCTTTGTTGCTATTTTTAGTGCAAATTCCAATAAGCCGTCGGCAATTCGCAACCGGGTGCATGTTTTTGACGCCATCTAACACGAGCTCCACGAGGAGCTCTCGATGGTACATTGGTAATGGTGTCGATGTTTCACACACTGGTACCCGGGTTCAAATCCAACACGGGGAACCGTTCTTCTATTCATCAAAAAACTTTTATAAAGCCCAAAAAAGACTCTTGAGTGTATTTGATACCAAAGAAGCAGATACAAAACGTTACCGAAAGGAAGATGATCCCACTTCAAATTCAGCTACACACACAGTTGTTGGCCTTTTGTTTAAGTAGTCTAATTTCGTTCCTCTCTTCCTCTTATTTTCCTAACTTCTCCAAACAACACAAGATCTCAGGAACAAAACGGCCTTGTGTGTGTATGACTCTTATGAAGTTGAAAAAAGAGGGATCCTTAATTGGAATGATGCTGCCTGCCACCGTGGGGAATCTATTTTTGATGAACCCGAGAAAGGTGACTACGACTCAGGCGTGCGTAAAAAGATGATGAAAAGAAATCTATTTCTTCTGCTTATTCTACCATTTCCGAGAATTGGACATTACTCGGTTGTTGGGTCTCTTTTCCCAATTTTTTTGTAAAGGGAAGTGATGTTTATTGTTGTTCATAATACACCTTGCTTTCTTTTCGTATTCTGCTTTCGCTTGTGCGCAGTATTGTTAACGGTGTGTCGCAATCGTTAAAAGTACGATGATTCTGATCTAATTAAGATACCGGTCTACCTGAGGTTTTGGAGATCGTTTTATTGCGTACGTGTTTACCCTTTAGCAATCAAACTCCTGAAAGATGTCCTTTCTAGCTGTCAGCTTTTCGGAACTATGCTACTTCTATTTTTTAAATTTTCATTACAAAAATTGTATTCAAAATGTTGATCCTTCGGTACGATCATAAAAAAAAGACAGCTTGTTGCACATTTATTGAGCGTCGCTTACAAAACCCTTACACGGCGCGAGATGGTTATAAATATTGTGATAAACCTATCCATCCGCAACAGCAGACAAGTTCCTGCACCAACAGGCAGAAGGAAACAAATAATAAATCAAACAAAAACATTAAAGACCCTGGGGACAGATGTGCTACAAGCGTTTAATCTACCAATATGGAAGAACTGGAACCAAACAAAAAAAAAACCGAAAGCGGAAACTAACGCACTCGACACGTTTGCAACACAACAGAGAAAAAAAAATACACCTCTTCGTGTTCGTGTTAGCGATCGATCGTGTGTGAATCGCGACAAGCAGCTTCCGATCGTTTCGATTAACTTTCGTTCGAAAGCTACCCCATCAAACTGCAAGCTGTTAATAAAAGCTCATTTATCACTAATTTATCACCTCGTGCATGAAACGGCAAGGAAGATATTAACGCGCTGAAGTCTGGCGATGGTTTTTGGAGACCAAGAAATGCTCCAGAACGCTCCCAACGCCAATGCAACTGGCGTACGATCGCGCCCACAAGCAGAAACGCTCCGTTCGTTTCATAATTTCATCCGGATGCTGGAGCAATAAATCGAATTCCACAATTTATACGCATTTTAACGACTAACGTCCGATGGGGCGAATAATTTATGCCGCCACTCTTGAGCGTGTCCGTCGCGCCGGTGTGAGTGCGGTTGCTGGTGGTTTTTTGTGGATATTAAAGCTTACCACTTTGTGTTTATGTTGCGATGCTTGCTTTGTACATTCGTTTGCTGCCATCCCCCAAGGCGCTTGTTAGTTTTTGTGTTCTGTGCACTCTCGCTCTCTCGCTCCCTGGATTCTTTTTTTTTTTGTGTTTTGAACCAACAAGGATCCTGTTTTTCGTCCGGATGAAGGCAAATTTTTGTCCCACTTGTTGGAATTTTAAGTGCACAATTACAGTACCATTGTACGGCGAAGGCCACCAAAAAGGCTACTCCTGTTAATATGTACATCACAAGAAGGGCCATGTTTAACGGTGGCAGCTAATTTCTTCCCGTTCTTTTGCGTTTTTAAAACGTTGGAACGTTCGAGCGATCCTCCAAAGGTCCTCCCAATGTTTGCAGGGCATGTGTGGGGGCGCCAGTTTTCGCCTGTTGGTAAATTATCACTTCACAGCGCCATAAAAATTAGCACAAAGCACAATTTTAATTAACAATCTGGAAAGGGAAACTTGCAACAATTAGGAGAGCGAGAGCGTTGTGTCCTCACAAGGACACCGTTTTTGAGTGGTTTAAAATTGGATGAATGTTTTGCAGTTTCAATTTTCCAAGGGCCAATTATGGGGCAGTAAAATGTGCCGGGAAGAGTTAAAAATAATATTCCTCCTTTACGATTGCAACAATGCCACAACAATTCTTAATGAAGAGTGTCTTAAAAAACAAGGTTGTATCTTGTGTCACACTTGAGCGTGTGTCCAAAACGTGTGTCCCTTTTAGTAACCGATTTCAAATTCAAATATCAAAACCATCAACCGAAGAACTCTCCATGTTCGTTCGCTCTCCTGTTCTCTAGTTCTCGCTCCACATCCTACGGAAAACCACTAAAATCAAGCCATTAATTTATGGCGATGAAAATAAATTAATGAGATGTTTAATACCGATATCGTGTCCCCACGATGTGTTGACGTACCAGGCTCCCTTTCCTTTTGGCACAAACTGTCAAAAACGCATTCTCCGCTCAAAAAGCTCACGTACGAAGTACGCCGATCTTTGGCCGATTTTGATCAGGAGGAAAAATTTT